>JASDDO010000178.1:0-500000 GCA_030015575.1 Agapanthus africanus
GATTATTCCTTGTTTTGGTGTGCGGCTAGCGAATCCCCTTCTCGTCGAAGATCAATGTGATGCAGTGATGTATGAGCTCCTGACTCGTAGGGGCTCTCCTCTTCCTATGGACTCCATTTGGCTCCGGATGATTTTCCTATCCGTGCTTGCCGATATCCACCTCATCTGGCAGAGATGGTTCCGGCGATTCTCGATGCGGCGGAGGACAAGATCGAATGCTTTTATGAGGCACGTTTGATTACCCAGTCTTTGAGGGACCGTTCAGTTCAGTTGCTAAGCCAGATACGGGCTCAGCGGACTATCATGTCTGCCTTCGCTAATGAGCACGGCGCTAACCGATGGGGGGGCAACTCCTCGCGAAGACCGCCGCTTCGACATGGTGGAGAGGGCAGAGAGGGAGTTGGGGAACTTTGTTTATTGTTGGAGTTGGGGAACTTTGTTTATTGTTTTGTTAACCCCTGTATCTCTGATCCCATATTTGGTGATCTCTTTCCTGTAGAGTAGGATATTTATTTCAATGTATTTATCTTATTATTGACCGTTGAATGCTTTCTGTTGAATGTTTCATCTTCATCATATATTCGCATGTGTATCTCGCCTCTGTGCATGAGCTTTATACTTTACCCTTAGGGATTTTTTTAAAATGCAAATGCCATTGTTGTGTCATGCGCTAAACCTTCTCATACATACATAAATCAGCACGCTTTGAACACTATTTCCATTTAAGTACGTATGCAGTTGTGAATGAACGCTTAATTGGGTGTGAATCAAATGCTCTCCTTACCGCCTTGCATAGCACACGGTTGGTGCCCATGGGTTGTGCCTTTCTGTCTCTTTCTGTCTTAATCTGGCGCGAAGTAGTTTATATACTCATTTCAGAGTTTGTAGTTTATTCACTCGTTTCGGAGTCTCTAGTTTATGAACTCATTTTCGGAGCTTGTAGTTTATTCACTCATTCCAGAGTCTCTGGTTTATGGACTCATTTCGGAGTTTGTAATTTATTCACTCATTTCGGAGTTTCTAGTTTATGGAATCATTTGGGAGTTTGTAGTTTATTCACTCATTCTGGAGTCTCTAGTTTATGTACTCATTTCGGAGTTTATTTAGTTTACCTTTCTTGGGTTTATAGGCAAACTTGTCCTAACGTCATAGATAATCCATGCTCTTTGCGACAGGGTCCGTTAGGTTTTGTGGTACTAGGGTTTTAGTCCGTGGTACCATTGCGTTGGCTGATGCATTCCTCGATATACAGTCTTTACGCTGCTGTTCGAGTAGCTCAGCGACTGTTGTATCTTTGATCTCTCCGGGGGCTGGACAAGACGTCTTCAAGTAATCTTCTTAGGCAGTTTAACCGTCGGAAGAGCAAGCGGTAGGAATTTTATCATGCCGCTTTTTACTTGAGATTAGGCTCAGTTTGGAGAGCCCCGATGAGTCATAACCATTCCGCACTAGTGTGGGATGATCTCTGATAGTTTTTCGGGTTTTATTTGAGTTGCAGTCAAGATCCTGAAGCTAGGAATTTGGCCTTCTTTTTCTTTTGATTTGGCTATTTTGGAGCCTTTGCTAACATTGCGTCTGCTTTAACGAGAAGAATGTCGGAGTAGTCTTTAGGTTGTTTTGTGAACCGTCAAGACTTGGAGCTAGGAATTTTTCCATGACTCCGTTTTGTTTTGACCCTGGAGTCTTTGTTGACGTCGCGTCTGCATCCTGTTGGAGTGAGAAGGAACGTCGTTGTTGACATTGCGTCTGTTGTAACGAGACGAATGTCGGGATAGTCTTTATGTTGTTTTGTGCACCGTCAAGACTTGGATCTAGGAATTTTTCCATGGCTCCGTTTTGTTTTGACCCTGGAGTCTTTGTTGACGTCACATCTGCATCCTGTTGGAGTGAGAAGGAACGACGTTGTTGACATTGCGTATGTTGTAACGAGACGAATGTCGGGATAGTCTTTAGGTTGTTTTGTGCATCGTCAAGACTTGGAGCTATGAATTTTGCCATGGATCCGTTTTGTTTTGACCCTGGAGTCTTTGTTGACGTCGCGTCTGCATCCTGCTAGAGTGAGAAGAAACGCCGTTGTTGATATTGCGTCTGTTGTAACGAGACGAATGTCGGGATAGTCTTTAGGTTGTTTTGTGCACCATCAAGACTTGGAGCTAGGAATTTTGCCATGGCTCTATTTTGTTTTGACCCTGGAGTCTTTGTTGACGTCGCGTCTGCATCCTACTGGAGTGAGAAGGAACGCCGTTGTTGATTTCTCAATTGTGGTTGTCGCCGTCGAGATCTGGCTCTCCCTTTGACGGAGCCTGGTGGGAAAATATGGTTCCCCTTTTACATTTGTGCCCATGGATTGTATATAGGGGTTGATGTGGACTCACATGTAGGGCAAAAGTTTCATCATTTTTTTTATTTCTTTCCGCGATGCTCTTTCATTTCGGCTTTTTATATCGCGAAAGTCGCAATTTGTCATGCCCCGCTTCCTAGTGTACGGGAAGGGGACGCGGCAAGGCCGCTACGTACTTACTCCGAAGTAAATACGCTAAACGTATTTGAGCAATATAAAAGAAATATACATAAGAGACAAATATAATGAACAACAACTTTATTTATTCACATTCTTTTTACAATACATCTGAAAAGTAAGTACATAGAATGAAAAGCAATGCCTAAACAGTGGCATAACAAAAATGGAAAGTACTGAAATGAAATATACAAGTATCTAGAGCTCCGGTCGAAGGCTAGTTGATCCAAGTACTCGCTGGTGGGCTCGATCTCCTGAAAGTCTGAATCACTTGAAAACATTCCAAAGAAGAAATAAAGGGAATGTCGTCAGCGAACAATCGCTCGGTAAGTTCCAAAGATAAGGGAGAAATAGAATTGACAGAGAGAGAGAGAGAGTGTAGCTTTTAAAGTTGTATTATGTGGTTATAATGTTGTATTTAGTGTTAACGCTGTTGTTTGTAGCTTGGTACAGAAGAGGCCAGTGTATACGAGAGGAGTCTCAGTAGACCAGAGACTAAGGTGGACGGAAAGTACAAGGAACCGTTCAGCCACGGTACAACAACAATGGAATACAGGTTATGTGTTTTAATAGTTGTAGTATCGTGCCACTTCTAACACCTGCCGTACCAATCTAACCCTTAAACCCCACGATATCTTGATTGTATTATTTGTATTGTATTGTAAATTGTATTGTCTTTATTATAGATTGTATAGATGGATGACTTGCCGAAACCATGATATCAGTAAATGGGTGTAACTGGAGAATCATGTAGATGAAAGTATATTCATGGTTCGGTTCAGTCAATACGGATTGATTATATTGAACAGATTGATTATATGGATTCATATTGAATTGTTATATATACTTGAATCTCATTCAAGTCAGATTGATTATTGTTCATATCAGATTTTTGCATTATTATACCGCCCATTCTTAATCACATTGCATATAGTTAGGTACTTTTAATCCGTGTTTGCTGAATAAGTGCAGGTTACAGGTTCTCAGCCCTTTACAGTAAAGTTCATGAAAAGTTGCAACAAATGAGGGACTACGACCAACAACAGATGAATACTGATCTCCGCTAACCATCCGTATGATACCGCCTACCAGTTCAAGAGACAACATGGTAAATCGTTGGTCACTTCAATGCACAAAGCACAAGGGCAGCACAAGATCCAAGACTTCAAACGCGGAGCTCAAGGCAAAAGTCCACTGCTGAATATCTGGAAGAGAACAGAAGAGCTTTTGAGAAACCAAGTGTACCAAATAGAAGATAAAAACAACATGGAGAAGCCCTGAAAAGATGATCCCATAAATCTACCAAATGGCCGCGGAACCGCGGCCAAATAGGCACTTCTGCCGCGGTTCCGCGGCTGCGTCTGAGCAGTGTCAGTGGCAGTTAGCTCCGCGTTGACTTGGCTCTTTTTGGGTAGTTTTGTAATCTCAGGTTTAGCTCAGAATGTAACCTAGGGTTTCACCTTTCTATCTATAAATAGAAGAGCTCAAAGCCAAATAAGTGTACCTTTCTTTAGTTTAGAATTTAGAATTAATTCTGTTCTTTTTCTATGAAAAATTGTAGCGAGTTATGAGCGTTGATTAATAAAAATAAAAAAAAGAGTTCTTTTATTTATCTTGCATGTCTATTTAATTTCTGCAATTTCTTATTTGTTAATCTAGTTGCTTATTTTTATTTGTGTTTTTCTTTTGTTTTCTCTTCTTCTATTTTCTTTATCATTAAACAATGATGATGCATGAGTAAGATCCTTGCCAAGGTGAGATCTCAAATAGCTAGTTGTAAATTCCTCTTAACCTCATTTCTTTCTACCTTCTTTTTTATTTTTATCTTTTTAATGGGTGAGTAATCTTCTCACTTGTTAGGGCAGGAGAAGGAAAGTTTGAGATAAAGAAATCTCTCTCACTCTTTTCTTTGCCCAACACCTTAATTCGGACTCCCGTTAATTGAACCATAATCCGCTCACTACGGCACCCTATCCTACATGATAGCGGTGATTCCCTAGTTAGACCGGTTGTAGTTGAATTAACCGGAGGTTAGAGCTAAGAGCCAAGAACGGACGGACAAGGACCAAAAGGAAGAAACTAAGCATGGAAAGCCTAGCTTATACTTGCAAGTTCCTTCCTAGTCCTGCTAATCCCCGTTGTTGCTGATTAGCTTAACACCGATATCAATAAGGGCATTGAGAAAAAGTGAGGAATTTCTAAAACTCGAACTAACCTAATTCTAACCCTAGCAAGCTTTTATCATCTTTTATCTCATTAGTAGAACTAAAAACAAATCACCATTTTTTTTGGATTTAACTCATTAAAGCATAAAGAAAAAGATTCCATCTCCCTGTGGATCGACCCGTACTCAACCGGCTAGTTACGAAGCGAAACCGTCTTGATTGCGGTAATTAAAAATACGCAAAAACGTAACAATCAAAATGGCGCCATTGCCGGGGAGACGGTAGTTTAATTCTTTGTGTAATTTCGGGTTAATTAAAATAATATAAAAATTGAAAATATAAAAATTAAAAAACCAAAAACAAAAAAATCATCTTGTTATTTTTGATTAGTTTTTGTGCAAGTGTGCAGGCTTGGAGCAAACTCTGTTTCAGTTCTGGAGCAAACTCAGTGGACAAATCAAGATTCAGGGGATCTAAACAGAAAGAGGAGAACCAACTAAGCACAGGGACCAAATTTGAAGATCTAAATCAACTGTTCAGCCGCGGAACCGCGGCAGAAGCAAGGGTTTGACCGCGAAACCGCGGTCAACGGGTGACGTCAGCAACTAAAAACTCTCTGTAAGTATCTCTTTTCTCCTCTCCTCTCCTCTGCACTCCACTGAAATATTTTTCCTGCAGGATTCTTTACGTAGCCAAAATAAAATTTTTTTGCAAGTGTTTTAGATTTTTGGTTGTTACTGCTTTGCATAACTGATACAGACTTTAAGGGGCTATAACACTAATTCAGATTGGGTGGGGATTTCATCACCCTTCCTAAGACCCCAAAAATCACTAAAAGCATACGCATCACCCTTAAGCTTAATTAAAAAATATCTAGACTCAGCCAACTAAGGACTGTCGTGCTCAATAGGACAGAGGAAGGTTGTGGGCATTCAATCGTTTATCTAAACTTGACTTTGTGGTGCCTAGGCTAGACAAGTGAGAAAGGTAATTTTAAAAGGCCCGTCTCACGGTGATTCATGAGCGGAACCCTCCTTTCTTCATTTGTGCTTACCTAGCCACAATTGGCAGTGAAAAAACGATTTGAGGGTTATCTCACAACTTGTCACTTTGGAACAGTTAGGAGCAGTCTAGTGGACTTAGAAGACCGTAGCTCTAGGTTTGATTGTGCATATTTTAACTGTGATTGTTTGAAGTAAATCCATACACATTCTTGCAAAACTCTTTCTAAAAAAAACACAAAAACAAAAACTTTTATAAAAACTTACCCTTTGACGCCAGAATCCCATTTTACCCACCTTTCATTCACATTTCTTCATTGACGTTTTCTTACCCTCACATTCTACGTTTTGACTATACTAAACTTGTTTAGTGTATGTCCGGTTGGACTCGGGACAATAGTGCCCGCCCAGTCCGTGTTTGTTAGTCGCTACCGACTACGCGATCGACTACGACGTCGAAACTCTCTCCATACCTCTTTCACCTTTACCTTTGCCAGCCAACTCCGACGTTGACCGGAATTCTGTTCATACATCTTCATCTTCACTTTCATCACCACTAAATTCTTTTAAGATGTCAGGATTTCCTCCTAACATTCCTTTACCTCCCTCGAGACTGATTCCACCTCATCTGGGTGCGAATAACCCGCAACCACCTCCTGTTGAAGCGCCACAACGAATCGCGCTCCAGGATCGTTTCTATCCTACCCGCTCCACACTTCCTACCTGTCTTTCACTTCTGCTGGCCAATGGGGATAATTTCGAAATTAAGCCCCACTTCATCAACATGTTGCCCAAATTTCACGGGCTGGAATCCGAAGATGCCTATATCTTCATTAATAAGTTCCAGAATGTTTGTGCAATGATGAAGACCACACAACTGTCCGACGATACTATATGGCTACGAGTCATTCCTTTCACTTTGTGTGACCTAGCTGAGAAGTGGCTATATAGTACCGCATCGCATTCCATAAACAGTTGGGATGAGTTCATAAAAGCGTTTCTTAAAAAATTCTACCCAGATCACAAATCCGCGAGAATACGAAACAAAATTAACCAATTTTCCCAACTTCCTGCCGAACCTTTTTGGAAGTGCTTTGACCGTTACAAAGACCTTCTTGTTCAGTGCCCTCATCATGGTATTGAGAGATGGCAACTTTTACAGACCTTATACGAGGGACTGAACCCAACAACTAAGCAGTTGTTGGAGACCATTTGTCAAGGACACTTCCTATCCAAATATGACGAGGAAGCTTGGCAATTTCTCGACGATCTCGCGGAGCAAACGCTTCAGTGGGAAAGCACCAGACCGAACACTTTGTTGGATATAGTGCCCTCAGAGTCAATTATTGGATCACAGGCACGTGATTGCAATGATTGAGGGAGGACCTATACCGGTAGGACAGTCTTACTCAAGATGATAGTATGCTATCTGGTTTATCTTTATCATCGTGTACTGCTTCAGGTGACCTTACAGGTCGCTATTACACGTTGATAGAGCCCTTAGGATCCTGCTTGACTACCAACAGTATGATGGCGATCATATACGTGAGAGTTGGGTAGTCCATAAGCACATCCTTAAAAGTGGTCCCTAGTCGTGGGAGTTTCGAGACAGGGCATCAATACTCCGGAGTAGACTAGTGTATACAGTCGAGACCCCGACGAGGGGCGGTGGCCTGTCTCATAAGCCACTGGTGTCAGTTGGTTCACCTAAGATATATACAGGTGCTCATTGGGTTATGAGTACACCGGACAGGACTCGCCGGGAACATGTTAGTTGGTATTGTACCTGACGTCAGATAGCAGTTCCCTGGTGATATGTGTACAGGTTAGTTCATCGACCTGAGATCGTCATTTATCTCGTGTGAGTTCCCACTGTGCTTTGATTACTACCCTACCACGGCTCAAAGGAGTCATGCAAACAGGTTTTAGTTGGGTACAGTCCCGAGCCACATGGAGGCAGTGAGAGGATCGGCAGGGGTTTCGTCTCTCCCGATATTGGGGGTGAGATCGCGCTGTGTCTAGGAGAGCCATTACACGAAGTCCTTGGCCAAGGCATGAGATTTACTGGTAGGTATTCCAGTAGTATCTCAGGGTGTTCCGGGCTACACTTCGACACGACTTGTACCGCTTTTGGGGGTCTGACTTTTACCAACCCCTTAGGCCCGCCATGCGATGCTCATAAACGAACGGACCGGACTGTACGGATATTGTCACTGATAGGCTCAGTAGGGTGTCTGGATGAGTTCGCTCATCAACTCCCCTTTTGGTCAATACCTGGTAGCTCGTTACGTACGGCTAGTACCTCTGACGAGCTAGTGGTTAAATCCACAGCCAAAGTATTGACGAGTCTTTAGAGTCCCCCACAGACTGTTTCTCAAGTTTCGGGCGAAACGTTGTAGAGGCCGTATGATATATGGCAGGGTTCGATCATATACGTGCAGTAGTGCACGGATCATGATCGGGCGGATCATACTAGTGGGCTTTGGTTTAAGCCGGATCCTAGTATTAGATTTGTTGGATTACTTTAGTCTCATCACATTCGCATTCAATCGGAATGCGGGTGCAGGTATGTATTTACAGGTGAGGGGTATCTTTGTGATCCGTAACGAGTTTACTTTAGATGTTGCCGTATCTTTTTATTGTAGCAAACATTTGGATTAATGTTTGTTAATGGTAATTATTAGCTAGATTTCATCATGACATGCATTAAAATGTGACATGGACACATTACTGACTCATGGTCTCTTTTTATGTGTTAATGTCACATTATATGATGTTTTGGTGTTGATATGATGAGAAGAGAGAGAGAGAAGGGCTGCCAAGGGGAGGTGAGCTCTCATATTATTATCTCATACTCTCTCTTTTTATCATATCATACAACAACAAAAGAAAAGAAAAAGATAGCTCCTTCTTCTTCTTCCTCCTCTAGCTCATAGCCTCCATTAATGGCAACACCTTCAACCTCTATCCAAGTCATGGATGCAAGTGACAAAGTGATCATAAACATTCTCTACATCACCTTGGACACGTCGACTAGCACACTTCGTGCCCGAGTTGCTTCAGATGAAGCGGGAGCCCGTAAAAAGAATCGATGATGTGGTGCCCTTTCCGACGAGGAGATCAAGAATGAGATGCCGCAAGGAGCTTGGGATGGTGGCCAAAGACCGAAGAACACGGATTGATCGGTATAGCTTTCCAACCCTCTCTCTAGATAGCTAGTTGTAGGTTAATAGTTCGATTTGGGTTTTAAGCATACGATAGCGCCGGTTTCTAGTTTTGAAAAAGTTTCATTTCCGCATTTTGGCCTCGGAAAGACGGCCGGGGCGCTACCGTAGACTTACACACTTCATCTACTTCTTCTACTTCTTCCGGTCCCTCTAGGGCAGGCGTTCATCAACTTGATCTCTCGATTGCAATGAAGGCCGAAATGGCCGCGATCAAACGAAAACTAGAAGCAATTGAGAGCAAATTCTCATCGCCTTCTCCTGCCTCTGCTCTTCCCCCTCGTGCTATCTACGCTTGTTGCTCAGACCTATCACATTTAACCGAAGAGTGTCCTTACAATCCACCTGCTCAAGGACAAGATCAAGTCAATGCTGCATTTCAGCAAAGACAAAGAATGATCCATACTCTTCCACTTACAATCCTGGTTGGAGGAACCACCCCAATTTCGCCTGGAATCAGAATCAGCAACAATTCCAAGGCCACAACAACTTCCAGAGGCCTCCTCCTCCTCAACAACAAGCTCAAAATCAATATCAGCAGCCTTTCCAACCCCAACCTTTTCAAAACCCGACGAACAATTTTGCACCCAACAATTCTTTTCCTCAAAACAATTTTGTTCCGTCAAACAATGATAAGGTTTCCTTGCTAGAACGAAGTCTGGAGGCATTTGTAAAGCAATCGACTCAATTAAACGCCAACATCCAGTCTTCCATTCAGTCTTTAGTGCAACACACTGCTGTGCAAGGGCAAAGTATCAAAACCATTGAAGGCCAGATTGCACAACTGAATGCAGTTTTAAGCGAGCGAGAGAAGGGGAAGCTTCCATCTCAACCACTCCCAAATCCTGGTCACCCACATAATGCACATGTTGCTCTTGAACAACAAAACCATAATGTGAGTGCCGTGACTATGCTGAGATCTGGAAGGATGCTGCACAACAACGATGGCACAGATGATGACACCCCGGCCGCTTCCGTTTCTTCTTCTTCTCCTCCTTCTTTGTCTTCTGAGCCTGTTCTCCATTGTTCAAAAGGCTCTTCTTCTTCTGCTACTCCGAACGGACCCACATCTTACTCCATGAAAACTCCAGTTCTGGGATCCATTCCAACTCCACAATCTCCTCCACAAGCATTGGACTCAACCAATTTTCAAAATGTTCCATTTCTAAACCGGTTGAGGTCCAATAAACAAAATCCACAAATGGAGAAGATTTTAGAGTTGTTTAAACAGGTTAACATTAACATTCCCCTCTTAGATGTAGTCAAACAAGTCCCTTCCTACGCAAAAATCTTGAAGGACTTGTGCACTAAGAAGAGAAAATCTCAGGTACCCAAGAAGGTTTTCTTAGCTAGTGCCGTGAGTGATGCTCTTACGCAAGCTTTACCTCAAAAACGGAAGGATGCTGGCTGTCCTACGATTTCAATAACCATTGGGGATAAAAACATCAACCGCGCACTTTTGGATCTTGGTGCCAGTGTTAACCTGCTTCCGTATTCGGTATATGAGCAACTAGGTGTAGGAGAGCTGAAACCCACACACTGTACTCTCCAAATGGCCGACCGATCTATCACCCATCCTAGGGGTGAGCTAGAGGATGTGTTAATAAAGGTAGGGGAGTTCATATTCCCCGTTGATTTTATTGTTCTAGATACACAACCTGTAGCAAACCCACGGAACCAAATTCCAGTGATTCTCAGTCGACCCTTTTTGGCCACTTCCAATGCTGTAATCAACTGCCGTAACGGCTCTATGACTCTATCCTTCGGGAAGATGACAATTGAGCTTAATATCTACAAGCTAGGAAATTAACCCTCCGAACCTTCTGCTCATGCATGTTCTGTCGAATTAATGGATGTCGACAGCAGCGAATTTGATCAGCTTCATGATACTGATCTAGACTCTTTTCATATGTTGTTGTTTGACCCAACTATGTATTATACACATACGGACTCTTCCATTGAGTTGTCTGGGTCAACATCTAACGCTGATTATGAATCTTTAATGGAGTCTAGAGATCATCTCGCTCTTTCTGATGACATTATTCTTCGGGGTATCGATGAAAGATTTGAGGAAATTTTCGCTGATGAGCTCGCATTTTTAGTAAACACTGGTGTTGAGATGAATCAACTCCAAAAAGAAATTGAACCTCCACCCCTTCTTCTTGACAATCACAAAAATGCGAGTAATCCATCATCACAATTATTGTGTTGTCTCTCCAAATTGGGACGCAAACCCTTTCTTTTACACCACTTATCTCTTCCCCACTTCTTCCTGGCTCCGTACAACATGTTCTTCCACCAACCGGTGCGTTTCACTGATAAATTCTTCAAATGGTTGGTATTGACTTTTGGTTTTTGCAAAGCTTGGCATTGACCAGTAACTTTGACCCCCCTCTTTAAAAGCTTAATATTGTTTAACTCAAGTTTGGGGGAGGGGGGTATAATTTGGCTCTTGAAAATAAATTTTTTTCTTACTCAAAGTGGTGAGCCAAAAATAAGTTTGGGGGAGATTTTCACAATCATATTACATATCCCCGTTAATAAATTTTTCCTTCCAAGTTTACAGGTTTCTGACATTTAACAGATGACAACAGTGAGGACACTGTTGTAAATAAGTTTGGGGGAGGTTTGTGCTTATTTACGCATCAATTTGCATAATACTTTGCATAAGCATACTATGCATAAGCACAAAAATTTTCAAAAATTTTCTTTTATAATAAAAGATTAGAAAGTGAAAAACTACATCCAAAAATTAGAAAAATTTAAGAAAACCTAGAAAGTTAGATGTTTTCTTAAACAAAATTAGTAATAAGTAGTTATGAGCCGTTGTCCCAAGGGTTAGTAAGATGAAAGAAGTCACTAATCTGCGGATAAAAATAAGTTTGAAAAATAGTTCTTATTCTGGACGCCAAACATTTGAATATTGATACCCTACTATGCGCACTTACACACGTTTTGAAACTCGGGATAGTAGAGGATACCTTGAAATGCTCTTGTCTAAAAGCCAAAGTATGAAGGAAATTATAAATGGAGTATAAAAGATAAAATGGTGTAGAAAAATGAACACTGATTTTGTAATCACCAAGACAGCAATAAAAAATATAGCGAGGGTGCTTCATCACCTAGTGCCTTAGACCAACTGGTATGGGAGTCACTGCTAAGCCTTAGGTGTTGCAAGTCGAGGAAAATACTAAATACAGCTAATAAGCAAGCACATGAGTAATTGGTCGGTTAGTACCTCAAGAAGTATTAACGGTCGCATGAAAAATGTGTGAGCAATTCCATCTAAATATTCATTAATTAAAAAGTACTAAGGTAGATGGACAAGAGTATGATAGCTTGAATTGAATTCTCCGAGTGTAGAGATGTTCTTTACACACGTAGGGGTATATTGATCGGTGTTCGGAAGAAAGGTAGGAATAAAGAATAAAGACGATATTTTATTGAGGGATGATGTGATTTCTCATATTTTTTCATGACTATTAAGATAGGGCTCATGACAACAAAAAAACTAGTGTAGTTGGAAACTCTCATTTTCAAAGTTTTTCTTTTATAATTCTTATCTTTATATGTAATTTTCATAGTCTTCCTTTTATTATAGGATTTTGTGGGTGCAATCCGCTGAAAACCTTCAGGAGACAACACTCCTCCTACTAGGGACACCTAGAGGTTTAACGGCTTGTTGCACGAGCTCAGTGCAATCGCGTTCCCTGCGAAAGTGAGATTAGGACTTTTTGAGAATAAAATTGGCTTTGCTCGGGATGAGCAAAAGATAAGTTTGGGGGTATTAGTTCATATCAGATTTTTGCATTGTTATACCGCCCATTCTTAATCGCATTGCATATAGGTGGGTACTTTTAATCCGTGTTTGCTGAATAAGTGTAGGTTACAGGTTCTCAGCTCTTTACAGTGAAATTCATGAAAAGTTGCAACAAATGCAGGACTACGACCAACAACAGATAAATACTGATCTCCGCTAACTATCCGTATGATACCACCTACCAGTTCAAGAGACGACATGGCAAATCGTTGGTCACTTCAATGCACAAAGCACAAGGGCAGCACAAGATCCAAGACTTTAAACGTGGAGCTTAAGGCAAAAATCCACTGCTGAATATCTGGAAGAGAACATAAGAGCTTTTGAGAAACCAAGTGTACCAAACAGAAGATAAAAGCAATATGGAGAAGCCCTGAAAAGATGATCCCATAAGTCTACCAAATGGCCGCGGAACCGCGGCCAAACACTACTACAATATGGGGTTGCCCCTACGGACTCAGATATCCGTAGGGGCAAATATTTCTTGCCCCTACAGATTTATCCGTAGGGCCACATCGTTGTCCCTACGGTGCCTTACGTTCTAATTTTTTGTTTGGCCCTACGGAGCCGTAAGCCGTGGACCTACGGTTATGTCCGTAGGGGCATCTAAATAGGTTATTAATAAAAAAAAGCACAGAAAAATTATTCATCGTTCCCAAAATTTCTCTCTCTCACTCCCGCGCCTCTCATCGCCCGTTCCCGCGCCTCGTCGCCACCGCGCTCGCGCCTCGTCGCCAGCTTCGTCGGTCGTTCCCACACCTTCGTCGACTTCTCGCGCCTCGTCGCCACCTTCGCCGATCGTCGTCGACCACCAATTTCTACCGTCTCCTCCACCGCGCGCACGGTTTGTAAGTAAATCTCAAATAATTTTTAATTTTGACGTTGTAGTCTAGGGTTCAGGCCAGGTTCGGGTAGGGGTGAGGATTTGGCATCGGCCTCGGCGTCGACATCGGGTTCGGTTAGGGTCAGGGTTAGAGTTAGGGTTCGGTTGTGGGGTTCGGTTGGGGTTGGGGTTGGGGTTGGGGTTGGGGTTGGGGCTAGGGCTGGGCTGGGCTGGGGCTAGGGTTTGGTTGGGGTTGGGGCTGGGCTAGGGATGTTTTGTTCAATTTTAGTACAATTGTTTGACATTTCAAGCTAGTGGTTTAAGTTCAGCTAGAGGACCTCATTCCTAGATACATTCAACTACAATTCTAACATATGAAGTTCCAACAGAGTAAATATACAATTGCTTGAGAATCACCTTTAAAGGATTTGAGACGACCATCATCATTAAACACCATTCTGTTAGATACAACCTTGATGTTTTTAAAAGATTTATGAAGTTTTTGCCTGAAAACCTGGTTAGCAAACAAGAAAGGCTTAAATATCACATTAAATGACAAAAGAGTATCATTGCAACCTAATTTGATTGTAACAATGTATAATTCGGTTTATACCTCTTCTATAATATTTGCAAGGCCTGCGGAAAATATTAGCACAGGTACATCCCTCTCCTGCATTAAAAGTAAATGTAGTTTTAAGTCTAGCAAGAATATGCTATTAATAAAGAGGTATACTATCTATTACATTCAAATGAAATTCAATCCTTTTTCTACAACCAATAGATAAATAAATAACTCAAGCTTGGAAATATGCATGGCCCATAGAAGTCAGACAGAACACCAAGTTTTAATCTCCCCAAATTTATCTACATTCAAATACTCCCAAAATAATTGGTAAATACTGCAAAGATATTGTTTCTCAAAGTCGTCAAAATTTGGCAATGTTGCACATGAAAATAAAAGGAACGTCGTAAGATATTTTGTTCCTTTTATAGCTATCAACTTCTTGCATGCTATAAATTGTCACACAAAGTTATCAACATTTAACATGCTATAGCCCAAAACAACTTGTAAACAATCATGGGGTTTCTTTTTTAACGAAACACATATAATTAGCAATGTTATAATCGGCGGAGGTTGGAAAGTTTATATCCTCCATAGAGATCACCACATTAACTTTCTTTATTGCCTCCACCAAGCTCTTGTGATCATGCATATCACCCTACATATATTCAACATATATATCATCAGGTCTTTCTAAAATCAATGACCTTTAATTCAAAAAAACAAACACACACACAGGGAGTGAATTAATGAAGAAAAGAGGGTCCACTTTTCGTTAGGTGTCGTCAAAAGTTTATATCCTCCATCAATTATCAAGCTACCGAGGACGAAAAGCCACCTTTGTTAGTCGAGAGTCATGGTAATAGACTTGTCATTATAGATCATAATCAATTGTTTTTCCTATCATTTTCTTGATCCAGATGCTAATCAACTTGTTAATTGGTTACTGTTTTTATGACGTATTTGTCTATATTTGTTGACAGTGGCCTTTCTTTTGGATGAACATGTTTTTTTGATGCATGTTTCAGTCATGTGAATTCATATGTTGCGTATAATGCTTTATGATATCAGTATCCTACATTTGTAGTTTTAATTGTTGATTGTTATAGATGAATGCCATTGCAATAATAGTTTTTGGTAGATGAATGCCATTGCAATGTAGGATTATCAGTTCTATCAATCTTGATCTCAATGGTTTAAAATCATGTTACACATACAACACGAATGCACAACAAACGCATAATTAGAGAGTGATTCGAGATGTTCAAGTTAAAACCAATATATGATACTCGATGATAATATGAAACCTTCATATTCTCATCGATACTCATATATGAAACTAAAAGCGCCACTTAGTCCCCGTCTATCGGTTAACATACGTGCGATGTTCGTCGTGACATAGAACTATACGAAGGTTGTTAAATATCGGACGGTATAGCTCGATACTAACAACCGTCGTATAGTCTATGTGACGAGAAAATTCAATCGTATGGTAACCGATAGATTTGTCCCGTATGGACAAGTTAGGAATGTATAAAGCAAACACCTTCATTCAGTTGTGTTTTCATCCGTTTCGAGATATTTCGTCGGTACCTTTCCGCTGGTTCTCCGTGTACAAAGATAGATTAGATTTTCATTTCAACGTTGTTTCACAGCTTTGAAATGATTATCTATTCTATTACAGTGTACTCGAAGAACAGCGGGGAGGTGCTGCCGAAATTTACTCTAAACGGTTGAAAGCACAAGTGATGGGTGTTCGCTTTATACATTCTTAATGGGATAGAAGCCTTACCCCCGACAGCCGGAACACACATACAACAAGAATACACAACAATCGCATAATTAGAGAGTGATTCGAGATGTTCAAGTTAAAACCAATATATGATACTCGATGATAATATGAAACCTTCATATTCTCATCGATAATCATATATGAAACTAAAAGCGCCACTTAGTCCCCGTCTATCGGTTAACATACGTGTGATGTTCGTCGTGACATAGAACTATACGAAAATTGTTAAATATCGGACAATATAGCTCGATACTAACAACCGTCGTATAGTCTATGCGACGAGAAAATTCAATCGTATGGTAACTGTCACGCCCCGCTTCCCAGAGTACGCTAAATTGGGCACGTGACATAGCCAACCATGCTACCTGTGGGTAGGAAGTATCCATCCACAGTCACATTACGGCTGTAAAGATATCAAGAACAAAATATAACTATCTAAAACTTGTCTATAAGCCAAGATAACATGAGTCAAGAATAATAAAAGTGCGGAAGCAAAAGATCCAATACAAAATAACTGGAATGTATGTCCCATAATACGGGCTCACATCAGGAATAAAATGCAGGAAAGAAAAGAATGAACTACTGCTGACACTCACAGTTCAGCCTGTTGGCTGAAGTACTCCTGCTCGGACTGCAGCAAAGGTACAGAATCTGGGCCATGCAAAACCCAGACATCAGCGCATCATGTCATCAAGTAATAAAATATGAACAGAGTAACAGGCAATGCGAATATAAACATGAATAAAAAGCAAGGGTAACAGTAATATAAATCAGGGCAGTGCAAGGTAGTGTGCAGTGGGTAAACTAAACTGTTCTATCAGGTTTTCTGTTCTAAAGTCTTTGAAATCAAATTGATGAATCATCGATGTAACTCAAAGTATCCCGTGCATACCCGGGACCACGGTCCAGATTCTCGGGCTGAAACCGAGACATGCCGCTAGGCACTAAAACAGGAATATGTACAGATGAATGATGTCAGCAGCATCATCCCAAGGCTGGCCTAGCCTCTAAAACTGATCAGAACAAGCATCGAACTGTTGAGTTACAAGTCAGGTTTCACCATTGATTTCCCCATACCCCCAAGTTATATGTGTATGTCAAGTCAGGTATTCAGTAATCAAGAACTAATGCCAACATAGGATAAGGTAAGCAGGTTTGTCTGGATAGACAACAGGAACGGTCCGTGAGGACTACATGTCAGGTTGGTTGGTATTAGACACAAGATCATGTAACGGGTCAATCCATGGTACAACAAGTCGAGTCAAGTAGTGTACGGTACCATGTCGGTCAAACGATATGTATGTAGCAAGTCATGTCAAGGTGTAAACGATATCATGGGTGTGCTCATAATCAGCTATCATAATCAGGGTTAATAATCAAGCATGGTTATCAACAACATGATCTAATCAATGAGTTAAGCAATAAGCAGATTTGTTTATGTATCTGTACAGTTATCGATTGTGTTAAACAGACAGTGTCAACATAATGTGAATACAGAATGATAGTTGTAACTGCTGGAAATAGGTTAATAAATATTGAGTGTACCAAGGATGCGACGACATGTATAATCTGTTTAATGAATGCAGTTGTAATTAGACCGGTTAAAATTGCACATAAATGTCTGATAGGCTAAACTGGATAAAAGGGTACCATAGCAGTAAACAATGTGATCTATTATGTACGGATGATTGTTAGATGTAAGTAATCAGATGCAAGATTAAGTTTCACGTTCGGAATCACGAAATGTATAACGGAACCTTACACGGTTAACTTGTAATCCATTTCCATCAATTCTAGTTACGAATTTAACAGGAATTAATTAATTTAGCATATGAATAGTTTAAAATAGCATGTAGCAAGTTTCACTTGCCTCGACGGGTTGCGAAACAGAAGACGGAACGTCACGCGTCGGCGGGGAAAAGGTCGCGATGCGCGCACGGTGCACGGAATAGGTCCGAACGACAAACAGTGGAACCACACAGGTCAGAGCACCTCGCTGGATCGTCGGGACACGTCGCCGGCACGGCCGGATTCCGGGGAACCCAAAAACAGTGAATAAATAATATTCAAGAATGCATGAAACGATAAAAGAAGAATCAAGAAGAAAGAAGGGAAGGAGGATGAAGAAGAGGGTGCTCACGATGATCTGTGGAGGGGGTTATGATCGTCGACCACGTCGACGGAGCTCCGGCGCACGAACTGCAAAAATACCCGGCCATCAACAGAGAAGATTCTTGTTAAGAAATGAAAAGAAAGAAGAAGGAAAGAAGGAAGAAAACGGATAGGTAATGCTCATTGGGGGTTGTACGAAGGCCGGGGCACGGAGGCGAGGCCGCCGGCGGCGACAGATCCGGCGGTGCGAAAGTGCAGGGTGTGCAGGGCGCGGCTGCAGTGCAAGGTGCTCGGGGAAAGGAGGAAGGAGATGAGGTGGAAGCGACGAGAGCGAGGAGGCGACGAGGTCGGCAATGCTGGCGTCGGCGTTGGGTCAACGACGAGGGAGGATGAGGCGGCTAGGGTTCTGCGAAGGTAGGTTTGCTTCTGTGTAGAAAAAAAATAAAGAGGAGGAGAAAGATATATATAGAGGAGAGAGAGAGAGACGGGGGAGAGAGAGAGAGAGATAGAGAGAGAGAGAGAGAGAAATATTGCGAGAGGAGAGAGATAGAGAGGAAGTGAGAGATCAAGAGGAGAGAGAAAGTGAGAGGAGAAAGAAAGTTGGCTTCTTGTGCCAGTGAGAGAGAGAGAGAAGAGAGAGAGAGAGAAGAAGAAAAGAGAGAGAGAGAGAGAGAGAGAGAAGAAGAAAAGAGAGAGAGAGAGAGAGAGACGGGGAGAGAGAGAGAGAGAAAGGTAGCTGGCCCAGGGGATTTAAACGAATGGTGATTAGCTGGGAGTTAAAAATTGTAAAAGATTTTAGGAAATGGAAAAATATTCTGGGGATTTATATTATATTCGTTGGTTAAAGAAAATATTAGAAAAAATAGGATTTGGCGCAAATGCAAAATATTTCCAAATTGTGCCCGGGTCGGGTCCAAAAATTTGAAATTGAAATAAGAAAATTATAGGTGGGATCCAAAAATTAAAATGTAGGATTGTACAATAAAAAAGCATACCCCCAAAACGGACACACGCACGTGCGCGTAGGCGTCCAAACACGTCCGTTCGCTGAACGGGACGAAAACACGATGCAAGGACGCTACCACAGGGTTAGGGGTACCGAGCAGGCCAAGTCGATTATTTTTAATTTAATTTTAGATGACTTAAATTGTAATATGCAGAATATGGCATGACGGTGCAAACTATAACTGGTAACAGCCAAAGCAGTATAAATGAAATAAATACCACACACTACACATACGGTAACTGAATCTGGTATAACTGGACTCGGTTGTTATATTATACCCAACTACAAAAAGAATTTCATCCTCGAAATTCCAAGAGTACAAAAGATAGACAGAAAATCAAACTACAAGAAAATATGAGGAAACTTCTGCCGGATTTCATCTTCTCGTTCTCAAGTGGACTCTCCATGAGAGCGATTTCCCCAAGAAACAAGTACAAGGGGAATAACCTTGTTCTTAAGAACCTCTTCCCTTCGATCCACAATTTCAACCGGTCGCTCCTCAAAAGTCAAGTCTTCTCGTACCGTCAGCTCCGAATGGTCCAATACATGCATTTCATCACGAACATACTTACGGAGTTGAGATACGTGAAACACATCGTGCACATTCGCCAAGGAGTGCGGTAACGCCAAACGATACGCTAACTCACCAACACGCTCCAAGATCTCAAAGGTGTAAGTCCATGCTACCTCTCCCGGTACTTACGGGCTTGCGGAATTTGGTGAAAAATAATTTTGTAGAGGCGGTAACATGGACTCAAACCGGATCTTTGTTAAACATCTAACTAACAACCTAACTAGGAGTTGTTAACTACTCGGTTAGGGGGTTATACCTTTCTTTCTTGAACTCCTTCGTCTTCAAATCTCGATGGTGTACGGATCGGCTTCACCCCGTCGTCTCCTTGCCCCGAAGATCGATCCACCCGAAAGCTTCTACCTTTGGCTTCTTCTTTGAGCTTTGAAGAAACTAGTTCACTCGGTTTGCTAAACCTTGTGAACTAGAGTGAGTAGAGAAGAGTGTGTTGGGATTTTTCTCTATGGTTCTTGGTTCTCAACATATGAGACAAGTGAACCATAGACTAAAGAGAGGGAGAGCAAGAGGATGAGGATGAGAGCTCAAGAACAAGAGAGAGAATGAAAATGATAGAATGAGAAAAGACTTTTCTCACTTGGCTCTCATAATCCAAAGCCATCATAACCAATAATAGCAATCAAGTATTAGTGATGGTTTAAGCTACAATAGCTATATCATTTCATGCACTCATTTTGCACAAGAGAACAAGCAAGCAAAAGTCTTTGCCATGAAATGATAGCCATTGTCATCATGATGGTCAACTAGTCCAACCTAGTCAACCGGTCAACAAAGTCAACAAGTCAACAAAGTCAACCCCTCAACAACCATGTCACTATAATACTTAATTAATATTATTGCTAATCATATATCATATTCTCATTAGGGTTTAGCAAAAAGTCAATGGTCAACAGTCAACAGTCAACAACCCTAATGAGAATCCTCTGCCTCTGTCTCTCCGTCAACTGTGCATACACACCCGCATCCGCGTTCCGAGGAACACGAATACATACTGGATAAATCCAATCCCAAAATGTACACAAGGATCTGGCTTAAACCAAAGCCCGCTAGTGTTAACTGTCCGGACACTAAACGTGCACAAGTGCACGGATGTGACCGAACCCTGTCGCAAAACCATGCGACCTGTCGCAAAACCATGCGACCTCTACTCTTTTGCCTAAAGGCGAATAGCTTTCTGTGTGGGACTCTAAAGACTCGACACTACGCTGGTAGTGGGTTTAACCATAGACCGCAAGCGGCACTAGCTGTGCGTAACGGTCCCTAGGTAGATGCCGACAAGAAGACTGACGAGGTGAAACCCATCTGAACTCCTACTGAGCCTAAATGTGACAGTCTCCGTACAGTCCGGTCTGTTCGTCTGATACATCGCATGGCGGGCCTAGGGGGGGCGGTAAACGTCAGTCCCCTAATAGCGGTACAAGTCGTGTCGGAGTGAAGCCCAATACACCCTGAGATAACACTGGAAGCCTACCAGTATATCTCGCTTGCCCTGGCCAGGGACTACTCGTGTAATGGCTCTCCTAGACACAGCGCGATGTCAACCCCCAATACCGGGAGAGACGAATCCTGTCTAACCGTCACTGCCTCCAAGTGCTTCGGGACTGCACCCAAAAACTACCTGTTTGCACGACTCCTTTGAACCGTGGTAGGGTAGTAATCAAAGTGCAGTGGGAACACACTCGAGGCGAAGTGACAGTGTCAAGTCAGCGGACTAAGATGTACTCATGTCACCTGGGAACTGATAACTGACGATAGGTATAGTACCAACCAACAGTTCCCGACGAGTCCTGTCCAGTGTACTCGTAACCTAACGAGCACCCGCATACTATCTCCAGTACGACGTACTGATGGCTGTGGGACAGACCATCTCCCACACTGGGATGAGAAGCGCATACGCTAGTCTACTCCGGAGTATCGATGCCCTGTCTCGATAGTCCTGTGACTAGGGACCTGCATAAGGATGTGCTTATAGATTACCCAGCCTCCACTAATGTGACTGCCATCACAACGCTGGTAATTAAGCAAAGATCCTAAGGGCTCCACTAATGTGTATAGGTGATATACTAAAATAAACATATGTACACATTGAAGTAGAAACAAACCAAGTAGCATACTACTATTTTGAGCAAGATTGTATATACAAGGTGAATATCCCAAGCTTCCATTAAGTAATATACAAACTAGTATGATACAGTAATGGCCTCTAGGGCATATACACTAACAATCTCCCACTTGCACTAAGGCCATGTACTGGCGTATCGAAGACCTATCATCTCGATCAGCCGCTCGAACTGAGTCTGGGGCAAGGCCTTGGTGAATGGATCTGCAGTGTTATCTTCTGAAGCAACCCTCCGAACCTCGATCTCCTGGCGATCCACGATCTCCCTGATCAGGTGATACCCCCTCAAGATGTGTCTGGATCTCTGATGGGACCTGGGTTCCTTCGCTAAAGCTATAGCCCCGTTGTTGTCGCAATACAGAGGTATTGGATCAACAATGGACGGAACCACCTGAAGTTCTTTCAAGAACTTCCTCATCCAGACAGTTTCTTTTGCGGCATCAGATGCAGCGATGTATTCCGCTTCCATCGTCGAGTCTGCAACGGTTTCCTGTTTGGAACTCTTCCAACACACCGCCCCTCCATTGAGGGTAAAGACAAAACCCGACATGGACTTGGAATCATCCTTGTCACTCTGGAAGCTGGAGTCAGCAAAGGCCTCGATCTGGAGGTCTTTTCCGCCATACACCAAGAACATCTCCTTAGTCCTTCTCAGGTACTTGAGAATGTTCTTTACCGCTATCCAGTGTTTCTCCCCAGGGTTTGACTGATACCGGCTTACCACACTCAGTGCATAAGCCACATCCGGTCTGGTACACAACATCGCATACATTATAGAGCCTATCGCAGAAGCGTAGGGTATAATAGACATGCGATCCCTCTCCAAATCAGTCTTGGGAGACATCTCTTTAGAGAGGGTGATCCCGTGACAAGCCGGTAGGTTACCGTGCTTGGAATCTTCCATATTGAATCTTTTCAGTATGGTGTCGATGTACCTGGACTGTGAAAGTCCTAATATCCTCTTGGATTTATCACGATGGATCCGGATCCCCAGGATGTATGAGGCATCACCTAGGTCTTTCATGGAGAACCTGTGTGACAAGAACCCATTGACAGATTGTAGCATAGGATGTCATTTCCTATCAAGAGAATGTCATCCACGTATAAAACGAGGAATACTACAGTTCTCGCTACAAATCTACTATAGATGCATGGTTCATCTGGATTTTTGATAAAGCCAAATTCCTTGATCGTCTCATCAAAACAGATGTTCCAACTCCGCGATGCCTGCTTTAGTCCATAGATGGACTTAAGCAACTTGCACACCTTTCCGCTGCTCCCACTCTGAATGAAACCCTCTGGTTGGTCCATATAGACACACTCCTCTAAATTTCCATTTAGAAAAGCGGTCTTTACGTCCATTTGCCAGATCTCATAATCGTGGAAGGCAGCAATGGCAAGAAGGATCCGAATGGATTTCAGCATAGCCACTGGAGAAAAGGTTTCGTCATAGTCAAAGCCAGGTCCTTGACGGAAACCCTTTACAACAAGTCTAGTTTTATAGGTCTCAACCTGTCCATCTACACCAATCTTCCTTTTGAAGATCCACTTGCATCCTACGGGTTTTACCCCGTCTGGAGCAATGTCCAACGTCCATACTTTGTTGGTGTACATGGACTCCATTTTGGTCCGCATTGCATCCAGCCATTTTACCGAGTCAATGCTCTGA
This sequence comes from Agapanthus africanus, assembly GCA_030015575.1. Taxonomy (NCBI): domain Eukaryota; kingdom Viridiplantae; phylum Streptophyta; class Magnoliopsida; order Asparagales; family Amaryllidaceae; genus Agapanthus; species Agapanthus africanus. The sequence goes on from JASDDO010000178.1 coordinate 23,398, forward strand.
ACGGCCTGCTGGAAGCTAGTAGGCTTATCATAATCTATGATGCAATCCTCTCTATCCCCGTCTATGAGAAAACCGTAGTATCTCTCGGGCGGATGAGACTGTCTACTACTCCTGCGGAGCGCCGTAGGAATGTCCTTTTCTTTTGAACCCTTTGGTTCTACTAAGCTTTCAGTAATAGCTCGTGGTTCTGGAATTTCTTCCAGTTCTATTGCGTTCCCACTTATCTGATTTTCCAAAAATTCAGTTTCCAAGAAGTGGGCATGACGAGAAACATAAATCTTTTGTTCCTCTTCGCAATAGAAGAAATATCCCTTGGAGTTCTTTGGATATCCCACAAACTTGCACTGTACCGAGCGTGCCTCGAGCTTGTCCGCATGCTGCTTTTTGACAAAAGCTGGACATCCCCATGTCTTAATGTGATTAAGATAGGGTCTCTTCCCACACCACATCTCATATGGTGTAGTAGGCACAGTCTTAGTTGGAACTCGGTTCAAAAGGTATGCAGCTGATTCTAGTGCATATCCCCAGAATGATCGCGGCAACTCAGCGTTACTCATCATGACCGTACCATATCCAATAGGGTCCGGTTCCGTCTCTCCGATACACCGTTATGTTGCGGAGTGTATGGAGGAGTAAGCTGAGAGAGAATTCCGTTCTCTTTTAAATAGTCCAGGAACTCGGCACTCAAGTATTCTCCACCTCAATCCGATCTTAGAATCTTGATACTTTTGCCGATTTGTTTTTCTACTTCATTCTTATATTCCTGGAATTTTCCAAAGGCTTCGGACTTATGTTTCATTAAGAAGACATAACCGTACCTTGAAAAGTCATCCGTAAAAGTAATGAAGTAAGAATAACCGCTTCGCGCATGTGTAGACATTGGACCGCACACGTCGCTGTGTACGAGTCCCAAGAGCTCGCTCGCCCGTACTCCGTGTCCAGTGAACGGAGTCTTCGTCATCTTTCCTTTGAGACAGGATTGACAAGTGGCATACGATTGATATTCGAACGGATTCAAATATCCTTCTGTATGTAACTTCGTCAACCTTCTCTCGTTGATGTGACCCAGTCTACAATGCCATAAGAAAGTCTGATTTATTTCCGGAGACTTTCTTTTGTGTGTATTCTGGACATTGAAAATCTGTGGTTGGTTTAATACGTATATACCATTGCTCAATGTACCTGACCCAATCAGAACTTGATTAAGGTGAATGTTTACAACATTGCTTACAAACGCAAATTCAGAAGCTTCTTTAGAAACCAAAGATACAGAAATGATATTACAAGTTGCGTTGGGTACAAAAAAGCAATTACACAAAACCAAAACATGTCCATATGACATTCCCAGGTGATAGTCCCCCACGGACTCAGCATCCATGCTAGCTCCGTTTGCAACTTTGAGGGTCATGTCACCTGCCTTCAAAACCCTACGGTTTCTCAACGCCTGCAAAGATTTACAGATATGAGATCCTGATCCGGTATCCAATACCCAGGAAGTAGAGTTTATTGAAAGACAGTTTTCAATAACATGCACACCTGAAGCTGAAGCCGCAACTTGCTTCAGTTCCTGTGTTCTGGCTTTCCAAGCCCTGCAATCATTCTTCCAGTGTCCCTTCTTATGACAATAGAAGCATTCTTCTTTATCCACAAGCTGCCCCGCTTTCTTTGTTGCTTTTGCTTTTGCTTTTCCCTTTGTATCCACTTTACTAACACCGCCCCTTGGTTTGGCGGGGGCTTTCTTCTTCTTTCCCTTGGCTTTCGCCTTGGACCTAGAAGAGGAAGATCCTCCTACAAACAAAATGGATGTTTCCCTACCTTTCTGCAGGGTGCCCTCTGCGCTCCTCAGCATGTTGAGGAGTTCTGAAAGTTCAACTTCCTTTTCTTGTAAGTTGAAGTTCAGGATAAACTGGGCGTAAGTGGAAGGAAGGGACTGGAGAATCAAGTCCGTATAGAGCTAATTCTCCAACGTGGTCCCAAGGTCCGCGAGCTCTTCTATGTAGCCAATCATCTTAAGCACGTGTTCCGCTACCGATGATCCAACGGCCAACCTTGCCGAAAATAACTTCTTCGACACTTCGTATCTTGCGATACGAGACTGCTCTCCATACAGTTCTTTTGTATGGAGAAATATGGATTCGAGGTCCATATTCTCGTGCCTCCTCTGATGTTCGTTGTCCATAGAGGCAAGCACGAGGCACTTGGCCTTCGCGCAATCGATTTCCCAGGTCTTACGGATTTCCTTATCCGCGACGCTGGTTTTGGGACCTGGGACAGGGGGAGCTTTGGTGGTAAGAAGATACCCCAGCTTGTCGTAAGTGATTGCCATCTTGATATTCCTGAGCCAATCTTTGTAGTTTGGCCCTGTCAGTATGTTTTTATCTAGAAGTAACTTAAGTCCAGTCATGTCGATTGGTCGCTGCAATTAGGAGAGAGAGAAGAAACACTCAGCATGATGCTCTTGCAAGTTTAGAGTGGTTTTTAGTTTGTCTAAACAGGATGGCTCCCACTGTCTCTCGAATCCCTCCTCAAACCAAAAAGGAAGAATTAGTCAGGATCAATCTCACCGTACAATTCTTGCTTAACCGTTCGGCCAGGCTGGTGTCGGTACTTCGAGGGAGGTTTTCCAACGCTTTCGCGAAGTTCCTTAATTAAATAACCTCTTTTCCCTGTGGGCGTAGCCCCGCTAACACCTTTCTAGACACCTACTTGGTTTATACCATTGATCGTTAAGTGAGAAATTTCCCGAGGAGTAGCATATACTCATAGTAGGATCGGGATCCAAATATCATCGCGTGATGAAACTGAAGGAATCCTACCAGAATCATCACACTCCAAATGGTATGCAACACTAGCAAGTTTCATTTCTTTTGAAACTCCCGATGTGGATTTTTGCCCCATGCTCTTATGACCTTGACTTTGGCCAACAAATCATAAGTCACATGTCAAGTTCTACCCGTCATTCTCCAGGTTAATTTGAGCCCACCCGCACATACCCTTGACTTTGGCCAACAAGGTAGAACGACTGCCCCAAACCAACACATCTATCTATGCTGCACATGAATACCCAATAGCTACCAATCACTATGCCTTGACTTTGGCCAACAAACATAGCTTGAATACTATTGACCATCCATGAGAAACGACGGAGGGCTACGAATGGTTTTGGCGAAACCGTGAACGTAGTGAACTTGATATAATCGATGGAACGAGATAGCTTTCAAAAGGAGTGGTTCATGCTCCGCATTTAAAAGTTTGATTTTGAAAAGAACCGAGTGGTTTTTCAAAGTGTTCCAACGACTTTTACTTGGTTTATTTTCTTGCATTAGTTCTTTTAATGCGTGATATTCTTGCATTAGTTCTTTTAATGCGTCCCATCATTTAAGCCTACCATTGCAGAAAACAACCAAAATATGACGTACGCTTATGCCATTCGCATTCGCCACGGGGCCCCGTCATTACCCGTTAGGTTACTTAACTAACGACAGAGCGGGGGCTGGGCTAGCGCGGCTGTAAAACATAAGCAACGCCTAAATAATATCATATATAGATATATTGCAATGATAGCCATTTCAGATCACAGATGAACACATTGGATATACTAGGAATCCGCAATTCGTACGAGCCTGTAACGAAAAACAGATTACACGGTCGCGGTGAATAGCCAATACCCCACCCAAGACCCCTACGGGTGCGGCAAACTACCCGCCAAGTACCCGAAGCGAAGCAACCTCCCTCAACTCCGTGAGTAGGCCACTCGGCACTTCGGGATACCCGGTAGTTTGTGCACCCCCTCCATAGGTTTATCCTAGGAGCAAAAACAGTAAAAAGAAATTATATAATGACGGCTACAACCCCGACCCGGTTGTGCGGCCATACAAATAATTATTACATCAATTTACAAATTTACATGAATTGAAAGAAAAGAAAACTCTCGTCTCACAACCCCCGGCTATTCACCCGCGACAATCCAATGAATTCATATACACATTCCAATGACATTACAGATCACAGATTTGTATAACCCCCACTAATCGATATATAGCGATTAGCAGACGTTCAATACAAATATCACATCACAGATAAAAACCCGTCAGCTTAAGTCTTTAGAAGTTCGATCAAAAATACGGATTTTTAGGCCCCAAACACAAAATTTTCTTTCTGGAAAATCTGGGCTGAAAAGACATATTCCAAAAATCCCAAAACAACCCCAGAAACACACTGCACAAAATTTGGACCTCGGCCGAGTCAACTCGGCCGCGTTTCCACGGCGGGAGCGTGCTCCCGCCGCGTTTCCGCGGCGCTTTGATCGGTTCGTGGGACCAAATTTTGTGGGTGTTTAATAAAATGCTCGAGCCGATTTTTAAGATAAAATTTATCAATTTTTGAACAGAAAAAAAATCGGCAGAAACTTGACATATCGGGTTCGTTTCGCGACTTTTTCTTTGATCGATCTTCTAGTTAATTTGCTAACATGTTAGATAGAGTTTAACTAGGCTCTGATACCACTGTAAGTCCATGCTACCTCTCCCGGTACTTACGGGCTTGCGGAATTTGGTGAAAAACAATTTTCTAGAGGCGGTAACATGGACTCAAACCGGATCTTTGTTAAATATCTAACTAACAACCTAACTAGGAGTTGTTAACTACTCGGTTAGGGGGTATACCTTTCTTTCTTGAACTCCTTCGTCTTCAAACCTCGATGGTGTATAGATCGGCTTCACCCCGTCGTCTCCTTGCGCCGAAGATCGATCCACCCGAAAGCTTCTACCTTTGGCTTCTTCTTCGAGCTTTGAAGAAACTAGTTCACTCGGTTTGCTAAACCTTGTGAACTAGAGTGAGTAGAGAAGAGTGTGTTGGGATTTTTCTCTATGGTTCTTGGTTCTCAACACATGAGACAAGTGAACCATAGACTAAAGAGAGGGAGAGCAAGAGGAAGAGGATGAGAGCTCAAGAACAAGAGAGAGAATGAAAATGATAGAATGAGAAAAGACTTTTCTCACTTGGCTCTCATAATCCAAAGCCATCATAACCAATAATAGCAATCAAGTATTAGTGATGGTTTAAGCTACAATAGCCATATCGTTTCATGCACTCATTTTGCACAAGTGAATAAGCAAGCAAAAGTCTTTGCCATGAAATGATAGCCATTGTCATCATGATGGTCAACTAGTCCAACCTAGTCAACAAGTCAACAAAGTCAACAAGTCAACAAAGTCAACCCCTCAACAACCATGTCACTATAATACTTAATTAATATTATTGTTAATCATATATCATATTCTCATTAGGGTTTAGCAAAAAGTCAATGGTCAACAGTCAACAGTCAACAACCCTAATGAGAATCCTCTGCCTCTGTCTTTCCGTCAACTGTGCATACACACCCGCATCCGCATTCCGAGGAACACGAATACATACTGGATAAATCCAATCCCAAAACGTACACTAGGATCTGGCTTAAACCAAAGTCCGCTAGTGTTAACTGTCCGGACACTAAACGTGCACAAGTGCACGAATGTGACCGAACCCTGTCGCAAAACCATGCGACCTGTCGCAAAACCATGCGACCTCTACTCTTTTGCCTAAAGGAGAATAGCTTTCTGTGTGGGACTCTAAAGACTCGACACTACGCTGGCAATGGGTTTAACCACAGACCGCAAGCGGCACTAGCTGTGCGTAACGGTCCCTAGGTAGATGCCGACAAGAAGACTGACGAGGTGAAACCCATCTGAACTCCTACTGAGCCTGAATGTGACAGTCTCCGTACAGTCCGGTCTGTTCGTCTGATACATCGCATGGCGGGCCTAGGGGGGCGGTAAACGTCAGTCCCCTAATAGCGGTACAAGTCGTGTCAGAGTGAAGCCCAATACACCCTGAGATAACACTGGAAGCCTACCGGTATATCTCGCTTGCCCTGGCCAGGGACTACTCGTGTAATGGCTCTCCTAGACACAGCGCGATGTCAACCCCCAATACCGGGAGAGACAAATCCTGTCTAACCGTTACTGCCTCCAAGTGCTTCGGGACTGCACCCAAAAACTACCTGTTTGCACGACTCCTTTGAGCCGTGGTAGGGTAGTAATCAAAGTGCAGTGGGAACACACTCGAGGCGAAGTGACAGTGTCAAGTCAGCGGACTAAGCTGTACTCATGTCACCTGGGAACTGATAACTGACGATAGGTATAGTACCAACCAACAGTTCCCGACGAGTCCTGTCCAGTGTACTCGTAACCTAACGAGCACCCGCATACTATCTCCAGTACGACGTACTGATGGCTGTGGGACATACCATCTCCCACACTGGGATGAAAAGCGCATACGCTAGTCTACTCCGGAGTATCGATGCCCTGTCTCGATAGTCCTGCGACTAGGGACCTGCATAAGGATGTGCTTATAGATTACCCATCCCCCACTAGTGTGACTGCCATCACAACGCTGGTAATCAAGCAAAGATCCTAAGGGCTCCACTAATGTGTATAGGTGATATACTAAAATAAACACATGTACACATTGAAGTAGAAACAAACCAAGTAGCATACTACTATTTTGAGCAAGATTGTATATACAAGGTGAATATCCCAAGCTTCCATTAAGTAATATACAAACTAGTATGATACAGTAATGGCCTCTAGGGCATATACACTAACAAAAGGGTCCAACGAAAATAGGACTGAGCTTTCCTCGACTTCCAAAACGAATCACCTCTCTAGTCGGTGATATCTTCAAGAATACCAAATCTCCCACGGCGAACTCTAGAGGTCTTCTCGACGTATCTACCCAACTTTTCTGTCTGTCTTGTGCTGCCTTCATATGATTCCTGATAGTGTCAACTTTCTCAACTGTCTGCACAACCAAATCTGGTCCCAACAATCTTCGTTCACTGACATCGTCCCAACAAACAGGTGAACGGCATTTACGACCATACAACACTTCAAATGGAGCCATCTGGATAGTTGCCTGGAAACTGTTGTTGTAAGAAAACTCCACCAAATGTAGATGATCCTCCCATGAACCCTTGAAGTCCAACATGCATGCTCTCAACATATCTTCAAGAGTTTGGATCGTTCTCTCCGACTGACCATCAGTTTGAGGATGATAAGCTGTGCTAAACTTCAATCGAGTCCCCAAACTTTCCTGTAAACTCCTCCAGAAGTGTGATAAGAACCGAGTGTCCCGATCGGACACGATGCTTACCGGTACTCCATGCAATCTTACAATCTCCTGCATGTACCGCTCAGCCAAAGTTTTTGTTGATTGACCAACCCGAAAAGGAATAAAATGAGCTGCCTTGGTCAAACGATCAACAATCACCCATACTGCATTGTTGCCTTTTGGACTCCGCGGTAGAGCTGTCACGAAATCCATGGTTATATGTTCCCACTTCCACTGAGGAATCGGAAGTGGTTGTAATAAACCAGCAACCCTTTGATGTTCAGCCTTAACTTGCTGACACACCAAGCACTTTGCCACAGAGCGAGCAATCTCCCGCTTCATACCTTCCCACCAGAAATGCTGTCGTAAGTCTCGGTACATCTTCGTACCTCCTGGATGTACGGAATAAGCTGAACTGTGTGCCTCCTTCATAAGCTCTTCACGGATATCTTCCTTTGGCACACACAACCGGCTACCATACCTCAACGAACTATCTTCGTGGATCAATAAATCTGTTCGTAGTCCGGCTTCAACCTGTTCCCGAAACTTTTGCAATCTAGGATCCTGCGATTGCGCTCCCTTAACGTTCTCGATCAATGACGAATGTACTTGCAGCTGCATCAACTGTCCCGAAGAATGCGTAGCACAACCTCCAAATCAAATCTTCGAAATTCTTCAACGAGCTCCTTCTGCATAGTCAACATCTGAATTGCTGGTAACCGACTGAGCGCATCCGGTACGACATTAACCTTCCCCGGATGGTACTTAAGATCAAGATCATAATCAGCCATCAGCTCTAACCATCTACGATGCCTCATATTAAGCTCCTTCTGCGTGAACACATACTTCAAGCTCTTATGATCAGTAAAAACTTCGACCCTTTCGCCCAAAAGGTAGTGTCTCCAAATCTTCAAAGCGAAAATCACAGCCGCAAGCTCCAAGTCGTGAATTGGGTAATTCTTCTCATGGGTCTTCAGCTGTCTTGATGCGTACGCTACAACCTTCCCATGCTGCATCAAAACATATCCCAATCCTTTCCCAGATGCGTCGCTGTGAATCACCAATCCTCCGGAATTGTCTGGCATGGTCAGAATAGGGGCGGTTATCAATTTCTGCTTCAACATCTCAAAAGCTGACGCACATCTATCCGTCCACACAAAAGGTACCTCCTTGCGCGTAAGCTTGGTCAACGGCTCTGCCAGATGAGCAAAGTTCTCCACAAATCTCCTGTAGTATCCGGCCAGTCCAAGGAAACTTCTTATCTCTGCAACATTCTTTGGAATCGGTCAATCTCGAACTGCTACAATATTTTCTGGATCGACGGCGATTCCATCGCCAGACACAACATGCCCCAAAAACTTTACTTCTTCTAGCCAAAACTCGCACTTGCTCTTCTTCGCATACAACTTCTCCTGTCTCAACGTCTGCAGTGCGATCTTCAAATGCTCAGCATGCTCTTCAAAATTCTTCGAGTAAACCAGAATATTGTCAATGAATACCACAATAAACTGGTCCAAGAATGGTGAAAAGATTCGGTTCATCAAGTCTATGAATATCGCCGGTGCATTCGTCACTCCAAAGGGCATCACTAAGTACTCGTAATGTCCATACCGAGTTCGGAACGCCGTCTTGCAAATATCTTCTGCTTTCACTCGGATCTGATGATATCCGGATCGCAAATCCAGCTTCGAGAATACCCTCGCACCACTAAGCTGCTCAAAAAGTTCGCCGATGCGAGGGATCGGGTACTTGTTCTCAATAGTCACCCGGTTTAATTCTCGATAGTCGATGCACATCCTTCTTGTGCCATCCTTCTTCTTGACTAGAAGAACTGGAGCTCCCCAAGGCGAGTTACTGCTTCGAATCCAACCCTTCTCAAGCAATTCAGCAACTTGTTTCTTGACTTCTTCCAACTCCACTGGTGCCATTGGATAATACGCTTTAGAAACTGGCGTTGCACCAGGAATGAGATCAATTGCGAACTCCACGTCTCGCTTCGGCGGTAATCCCGATATATCTTCAAACGCGTCCATAAAATCACGAACAACAGCCGGCTCTTCATTTTTATCAACCACCATTGATGCAAGAATATTATTTGTCGGCCTAGCCCTAAACCCGACTGGCCCGACAGAACTGCTTCCTCCAGTGAAGGTAAACTCGGGATGTCCGGGAATCTGGAAAATTACTTTCTTTGCCCTACAATCAATGTGAGCATGGAAAGTGCCAAGAAAATCCATTCCCAAGACGACTTCGTAGCTGCCCGTATCAATCACCAAGAAATCTGCAAAAAGCTCCCATCCGCAAACAACAACTGTACAATCTCTACATTCCCTACTAGATATGATTTTCCCATTCCCAGTGTGTATGTCCTAGAAACTAGACAGGGTCGTGCAGGTAATCGAGTGTGTAGCTATAAACTTGGACGACATAAAACAATGGGATGCACCAGAATCAAATAACGCTAATGCGGGAAAACCATGAACGAGTAGAATACCTGAAACAACTTCTCCTGACGCCTTAGCTTCCTCGGCCGTCAGGGTAAAAGCTCGATCCTGATTAGGTCCTTGAGTCAGCTGCTTCTGTCCCTAAAACGGTTTCTGCGGAGGCTTCAGAATATCATCCCTTGTACGAAGCTTCGACGGACATGAGTTTACAGTGTGATCTGCCGCTCCACAAACTAAACAGAGTCCTTGCCTCCTTCGACAATCCTTTTGCACGTGGCCAGGTAAATTGCAGTAGTTACAAGTCACGCTCTTTCTCTGGTCAACTACAGCATGCTTCTTCATTGGTGCTACGCCACGACGATCCACCGGAATACCTCTGCGACCATGAGCTCGGTTTGGTACAAATGCTGGCTTCCTTACCGCAACTGCTGTCTGCTGCAAACTCCCATTCTTCCCAGATAGGCTCTGCTGTTCTCGGGCTGCCGTAAGTACCTGTGAGAAAGTGGTCAAACCCAGGGAGACAATCTGCCTCTGGATGTCCACATCCAAGCTGCGCATGAACCTCCGTGCCCTGTCTGCATCGTTGGCAACTAAAGGTCCAGCGAATCTACTGAGCCTTGTCCATTCTGCTGCATGCACATCTACGGGTGCTCCATTCTGCTTTAGCCCGATGAACTTCTCTTCCATTTCCTCCCGTGCGGTCCGCGGGAAGAACTTCTCTAGGAAACTCTTCGAAAAATCCGCCCACCTGATCGGCTTGGGCAAGCGGGTCTCCTCCACAAGCCACCATTCTCGGGCGTAGTCCACTAACTGAATGCGTACCACATCAACTCTTTTCTCATCTGGAATCTGTGCCGCAATAAGCAAGTTCTCTGTGTCAACTAACCACTGCTCTGCTGGCAACGGTTCCTCCAAACCAGTAAATGCAAACGGACCCAAACGCCTGAAATCTGCTACGGTCCCTACTCGATCAACTGGTTTAGCTTCAACCTTGTTCACGGATTGCTGAACGGTCCGCAAACCTTCCTGAAACGATTCTGCTTGCTGCTGGATCAGCTCGGTCTGTCTCTTTTGATTCTCCAGCATTCCCCGTATCACTCCAAGCATGGCGGCTTCGTCAACACGCCTTTGGTACGTCTTCAGATTCTTGTTTGCCATATTCCTGAAATCAAAACACCCAAAATTAGCATGATAACAGATTCAAAATATAGATCAAGGCTAGAACTCCAAGTTACTTAAATAGAGTACCGCATTGTAACTATGCCACGGTATCATAGCCACAATTACATAACTCCACCCAAGTCGCCTAAGTTCTAGAGATAACAAAGAATCAGGTTTTCGATTCGATATTCAAAGGAAGTTTGCACATCGTAAAAGATATAATCAGGGAGAACTTGATTCAAGAACGGTAAAACGGCAAGGTGGCAGGACATGTTTCTTAAACACGGGTTTCCTGATTCGTGTATTGGGTACAATACCCAACTACAAAAGAATCAACCCGACTAACCTATGCTCAGATACCAAAAGAACCATGTCACGTCCCGCTTCCCAGAGTACGCTAAATTGGGCACGTGACATAGCCAACCATGCTACCTGTGGGTAGGAAGTATCCATCCACAGTCACATTACGGCTGTAAAGATATCAAGAACAAAATATAACTATCTAAAACATGTCCATAAGCCAAGATAATATGAGTCAAGAATAATAAAAGTGCGGAAGCAAAAGATCCAATACAAAATAACTGGAATGTATGTCCCATAGTACGGGCTCACATCAGGAATAAAATGCAGGAAAGAAAAGAACGAACTACTGCTGACACTCACAGCTCAGCCTGTTGGCTGAAGTACTCCTGCTCGGACTGCAGCAAAGGTACGGAATCTGGGTCATGCAAAACCCAGACGTCAGCGCGTCATGTCATCAAGTAATAAAATATGAACAGAGTAACAGGCAATGCGAATATAAACGTGAATAAAAAGCAAGGGTAACAGTAATATAAATCAGGGCAGTGCAGGGTAGTGTGCAGTGGGTAAACTAAACTGTTCTATCAGGTTTTCTGTTCTAAAGTCTTTGAAATCAAATTGATGAATCATCGATGTAACTCAAAGTATCCCGTGCATACCCGGGACCACGGTCCAGATTCTCGGGCTGAAACCGAGACATGCCGCTAGGCACTAAAACAGGAATATGTACAGATGAATGATGTCAGCAGCATCATCCCAAGGTTGGCCTAGCCTCTAAAACTGATCAGAACAAGCATCGAACTATTGAGTTACAAGTCAGGTTTCACCATTGATTTCCCCATACCCCCAAGTTATATGTGTATGTCAAGTCAGGTATTCAGTAATCAAGAACTAATGCCAACACAGGATAAGGTAAGTAGGTTTGTCTGGATAGACAACAGGAACGGTCCGTGAGGACTACATGTCAGGTTGGTTGGCATTAGACACAAGATCATGTAACGGGTCAATCCATGGTACAACAAGTCGAGTCAAGTAGTGTACGGTACCATGTCGGTCAAACGATATGTATGTAGCAAGTCATTGTAGGGTTCCTAGGCACTCTAATGAGGTCTCACAAGGCATCAACCATGCCAATTTCAAAAATTACAAGTGCCGAGAAACTCTAATACGGATCGTTAACTAGATTTTTAGGCGACAAAGGCAACTAGTTAACAATTTAACTAAAAGAACGGAAATACAACCTTTGTAGATCCGGTCCTCTACCTCCATAGCTCCGCAATGAAGTCTCCTCGCTGTCCAAATGGAAACCCGGACTCTAGCGTCGACTTCATCGGAGAAATGGGCGGGCAAGGTCGTCGGCTTCGTGCCGAAGATGATCTACGTCGAGGCATCACAAGATCAAGCTCCCACTTCACCAAGTCATGAAACTTGTGAAGAGAACACCCTATACTACTTGGCAAGAGGTAGAGGATGAAGAAATAGGAGGTGGGTTCACTTTAGAATTGGATTTCTCACTTGATTTCTTCACTTGCCATTGATGAGGCAAGCTTTCTTCATGTGAAGAAGAAGAAGAAGATGAAGATAATGATATGATAAGTGTTATTGTAAAAAGAAAATAATAAGAATACTTATCATATACCAACCATGGTCAAGTATAGAGACTAAACTAGGGTTAGTGGGAATGGTTAGGGTTAAGCATGAGACAAAATGGTCACTTAGTCAAAGCTTCATGAAGCTTCAATATACAAACAAACAAAGCCACCATTTTCCCTTTTTCTTTTCCAAAATAAAATAAATGAAATAAATAAATAAATGAATAAGAAAATGAAAACCCTAACCATTACACAACCATGGTTTAATCTTTACACAAACCCTAGTGAGCATGTATCATCAAACATGATACAATCAAGTGTACAAAAGTATATCACATATACAACTTGTGAACTTCAAGTGAGAAAATCCATTTAAAGTGAACCAATACTAGTTAATGCAAAGCAATATATCTAATATATAATTATGCATTAAATCATCAAATCAACACTTGATTTAACGATCCGGTCATATCGCATATAACCGACTAATATCCAATGTATCGACTTATCGAATCAATTCTTGATTCGATAACTAGGTTATATCGCATACAACCATTCGATACATTCATCGCTAGAATGGAATACGGTATCACATACACGCATTATTCTCGGTCCCGCACATATCTCATATGCGCTCCTATTTCGTTTCGCTTGAGCCAGGAAACCTCTGTGTAGGACTCTAAAGACTCGTCAATACGCCGGTAGCAGATGATGATCATATCAAACACCCACAAGCCGCAAGCGGTCTGCTAAACGTAACGGCCACCCGGGTATTGAGCGATCAGAAGATCGACGAGCAAGCCCGCTCATACACCTGTGAATCCAACCAGTAACACTTACCGTACAGTCCGGTCTCGTCGTCTGATATGTCGCATATCTCGCCTAGGGGTGGTAAACGTCAGACCCCAATAGCTCGATAAGTCGTGTCGATATGAGGTCTATAACAGTTCGAGAAACTCAAGGTAACACTTACCAGTAAATCTCAGCAACCCTGGCCAGGGATTTCCGGTTATAGCCAATCGAACACAGCGCAACATCAACCCCCTATACCAGGAGAGACGAATCCCCTCCTATCGCTCATTGCCTCCATGTGATTCGGGACTGTACCTAAAAACCACCGTTTTGCACGCCTTCTTGGACGTGGTAAGATGGAAATCAAAGCACAGTGGGAACCACACAAGACTCTATGACGATCTCGGGTCAACAGACTACTCTGTACCAGTGTCACCAGAGAACTGCCATCTGACGTAAGGTATAATACCATCTGGGAGTTCTCGGCGAGTCCGTCCAGTGTACCCAGTCTCCACTGAGCACCCGTATATCATCTCTGATGTCAAACACCAATGGATATGGGATCATCCATCGCCCATCTGTATGGGTCGAGAAGGTATATGCTAGTCTACTCTGGTATATCGATGCCCCGTCTCGATATACCCACGACTAGGGACCTTGAAGGATGTACTTATAGACTACCATGTCCCCACTAGTATGATCCGCATCATAGTCTAGGTAGTCAAGTACACATCCTAAGGGCTTTACCAACATGTAACAGAGAGACAATCAGTGTACAGGTTAAGGTAAAGATCAACCAGATAGCATACTATCATGTCGAGCAAGAAAGTCCTCCCTATATATGTCCAAGCATCCACTACAATATACATCCTATGTATAGTAATAGCCTCTAGGGCATACATATAACTAACAGTCATGTCAAGGTGTAAACTATATCATGGGTGTGCTCATAATCAGCTATCATAATCAGGGTTAATAATCAAGCATGGTTATCAACAACATGATCTAATAAATGAGTTAAGCAATAAGCAGATTTGTTTATGTATCTGTACAGTTATCGATTGTGTTAAACAGACAGTGTCAACATAATGTGAATACAGAATGATAGTTGTAACTGCTGGAAATAGGTTAATAAATATTGAGTGTACCAAGGATGCGACGACATGTATAATCTGTTTAATGTATGCAGTTGTAATTAGACCGGTTAAAATTGCACATAAATGTCTGATAGGCTAAACTGGATAAAAGGGTACCATAGCAGTAAACAATGTGATCTATCATGTACAGATGATTGTTAGATGTAAGTAATCAGATGCAAGATTAAGTTTCACGTTCGGAATCACGAAATGTATAACGGAACCTTACACGGTTAACTTGTAATCCATTTCCATCAATTCTAGTTAGGAATTTAACAGGAATTAATTAATTTAGCATATAAATAGTTTAAAATAGCATGTAGCAAGTTTCACTTGCCTCGACGGGTTGCGAAACAGAAGACGGAACGTCACGCGTCGGCGGGGAAAAGGTCGCGATGCGCGCACGGTGCACGGAATAGGTCCGAACGACAAACAGTGGAACCACACAGATTAGAGCACCTCGCTGGATCATCGGGACACGTCGCCGGCACGGCCGGATTCCAGTGAACCCAAAAACAGTGAATAAACAATATTCAAGAATGCATGAAACGATAAAAGAAGAATCAAGAAGAAAGAAGGGAAGGAGGATGGAGAAGAGGGTGCTCACGATGATCTGTGGAGGGGGTTGTGATCGTCGACCACGTCGACGGAGCTCCGGCGCACGAACTGCAAAAATACCCGGCCATCAACAGAGAAGATTCTTGTTAAGAAATGAATAGAAGGAAAGAAGGAAGAAGACGGATAGGTAATGCTCACTGGGGGTTGTACGAAGGCCGGGGCACGGAGTCGAGGCCGCCGGCGGCGACAGATCCGGCGGTGCGAAAGTGCAGGGTGTGCAGGGCGCGGCTGCAGTGCAAGGTGTTCGGGGAAAGGAGGAAGGAGATGAGGTGGAAGCGATGAGAGAGAGGAGGCGACGAGGTCGGCAGTGCTGGCGTCGGCGTTGGGTCAACGATGAGGGAGGACGAGGCGGCTAGGGTTCTACGAAGGTGGGTTTGCTTCTGTGTAGAAAAAAAATAAAGAGGAGGAGAAAGATATATATAGAGGGGAGAGAGAGAGAGACGGGGAGAGAGAGAGACGGGGATAGAGAGAGAGATAGAGAAATATTGCGAGAGGAGAGAGATAGAGAGGAAGTGAGAGATCGAGAGGAGAGAGAAAGTGAGAAGAGAAAGAAAGTTGGCTTCTTGTGCCAGCGAGAGAGAGAGAGAAGAGAGAGAGAGAGAAGAAGAAAAGAGAGAGAGAGAGACGGGGGGAGAGAGAGAGAAAGGTAGCGGGCCCAGGGGATTTAAACGAATGGTGATTAGCTGGGAGTTAAAAATTGTAAAAGATTTTAGGTAATGGAAAAATATTCTGGGGATTAATATTATATTCGTTGGTTAAAGAAAATATTAGAAAAAATAGGATTTGGCGCAAATGCAAAATATTTCCAAATTGCGCCCGGGTCGGGTCCAAAAATTTGAAATTGAAATAAGAAAATTATAGGCGGGATCCAAAATTTAAAATGAAGGATTGTACAATCAAAAAGCATACCCCCAAAACGGACACACGCACGTACGCGTAGGCGTCCAAACACGTCCGTTCGCTGAACGGGACGAAAACACGATGCAAGGACGCTACCACAGGGTTAGGGGTGCCGAGCAGGCCAAGTCAATTATTTTTAATTTAATTTTAGATGACTTAAATTGTAATATGCAGAATATGGCATGACGGTGCAAACTATAACTGGCAACAGCCAAAGCAGTATAAATGAAATAAATACCACACACTACACATACGGTAACTGAATCTGGTATAACTGGACTCGGTTGTTACAGTAACCGATAGATTTTTCCCGTGTGGACAAGTCAGGAATGTATAAAGCAAACACCTTCATTCACTTGTGTTTTCATCTGTTTCGAGATATTTCGTCGGTATCTTTCGGCTGGTTCTCCGTGTACAAAGATAGATTAGATGTTCATTTCAACATTGTTTTACAGCTTTGAAATGATTATCTATTCTATTACAGTGTACTCGGAGAACAGCGGGGAGGTGCTGCCGAAATTTACTCGAAACGGTTGAAAGCACAAGTGATGGGTGTTCACTCTATACATTTTTAATGGGATAGAAGCCTTACCCCCGACAGCCGGAACACACACATACAACAAGAATACACAACAAACGCATAATTAGAGAGTGATTCGAGATGTTCAAGTTAAAACCAATATATGATACTCGATGATAATATGAAACCTTCATATTCTCATCGATACTCATATATGAAACTAAAAGCGCCACTTAGTCCCCGTCTATCGGTTAACATACGTGCGATGTTCGTCGTGATATAGAACTATACGAAGGTTGTTAAATATCGGACGATATAACTCGATACTAACAACCGTCGTATAGTCTATGCGACGAGAAAATTCAATCGTATGGTAACCAATAGATTTGTCCCGTGTGGACAAGTTAGGAATGTATAAAGCAAACACCTTCATTCACTTGTGTTTTCATCCGTTTCGAGATATTTCGTCGGTACCTTTCCGCTGGTTCTCCGTGTACAAAGATAGATTAGATGTTCATTTCAACGTTGTTTCACAGCTTTGAAATGATTATCTATTCTATTACAGTGTACTCGGAGAACAGCGGGTAGGTGCTGCCGAAATTTACTCGAAACGGTTGAAAGCACAAGTGATGGGTGTTCGCTCTATACATTCTTAATGGGATAGAAGCCTTACCCCCGACAGCCGGAACACACACATACAACAAGAATATGCAACAATCGCATAATTAGAGAGTGATTCGAGATGTTCAAATTAAAACCAATATATGATACTCGATGATAATATGAAACCTTCATATTCTCATCGATACTCATATATGAAACTAAAAGCGCCACTTAGTCCCCGTCTATCGGTTAACATACGTTCGATAATTTATTCTTTTCAAAGACAAACGCACACACAAAGCATATACACGGATTTTCTCTTTTATCAGTAACTATCCCGTTCTTATATTTCTCAATATAGTCACCATAACCTACAATTTATATGTTATACAGTCTAACATGGCCCATGAGTACGTCAGAGTTAAGGACTGGATGTATAGGTATATGGGGGACGAGAGCCGGCTCGTGAAGAACTATCCACTTCACGTTGAGTGGGGCGAGCAGCACCGGCGCTCATTCGCCCTCTTCTTTGATCAGGCTCGGGTACGTATTAATATATATTTTCATTTGATTTATCCAATATATTTATTATTAACACTTGCAATCTAATAACAATTTTTTTTTTGTATTTTCAGTCGGATTACGATTTTCAGCTTGTACCCGACTCTGATCACCCTGGGAGGGTGCTCGACCTTCATGCTCTGTACAATGGCCTGATGAAGAACATGCAGACCAAGGTCCGATATAACAGGAATGAGCTGAAGGCCGACTGCTACTCCCTGTGGATGGCGACCCCCGGGCAGAGAGAGCGGCCTTCCTATCTACTCCGGCGTTTGCGAGAGTCGACGTAGAGACATGGCCTCTATTGTGCGAATATTTCGACTCTCAACGCAAACAGGTATGTATTTTAAATGTAATTCATTGTTTAGGATATAATTTATTTTTTTGTGTTCCTTAATTAGAAAACTAAATGTTAATGCGTTGTGCAGAAACAGGCCGCTCAGAATACAGAGAACAGGAAGTCGGCGAAGAGGGGTCGCCCCACTTACACAGGTGGCTCGAGGAATATTACTCGAGCCATGGAGTTATCGGTAAATTACAATAGACCGACCTTTGTGATATTCTGCAATATTAAGAGTTATTTTCTAATATATCTAATATTAAGAGTTATTTTCTAATATTGCAGACAGCTCAGACCCTGGCGTAAGGTGGTACACCGAGCGTGCTGTCCGCATATCTTGCCGTCTACGGCACCTCGACAGATCCCGCCACGGGCGAGCTTCAATATCCCGACGTCGCTACCCAGGAGTATTGCGTAAGTGTTAATATTTATTCTACCCATATTTGAAATTTTAGTTTTGGAAGGTTCAAATTTAAATTTTCTACTTATACTTTACTGCTTAATGTGGGTGTAGGAGCGGGTGGTTGAGCAGGCCGAGGCCTCGGGGATCGATTTTACCGGACAGAGCGATCCGAGGCTGCTGACCCCAGTCCTGGACGCCGCACACGGAGGGCACCACGGAGGTTGGGAGGACTGGGCCCTAGCAGGACCCATATGAGGTTGGACTCCACCCCGGCGGTTACTTCCTCCGTCTCCAGTGAGCGACGTGTCCAGCAGGAACTGGAGAGCTTGAAGGCCACCGTTCAGGAGTTGAAGGAGATGCTGGTATGTATACTACTTTATAGTAAAATATCATGTCATATTATAGATATCAACATATCCATAATTAGTACGTAGCCTGAGCTTATTTGGTTGTAGACTTAGGTTTGATTAATCATACATACATATTTAATTAAAATAAACTACGGTTATTACACACTAGATATCCAAATGGGGTTTCGAAATAACTTGATAATGATACGAATTCGAATAATACACAGTTCTTACACGCTTATTACACACGTTAGGTCCAGACGTGACAGGGTACATCGGCCGAGCCTCCACATGCATCTCCTTCGGCTGCGGCTCCGCAAGCCACTACATCGGCCGCGGTTCCGCAGACAGCTCCTATAGCTCCACCGCCCGCTCAGACTCCCGCAGCCGCGGCTCTGCAAGCCACTACCTCGACGGCGGCTGCGCAGACCACATCGCCAGCTCCACAGCCCGCTTAGACTCTCGCACGCTCCGAACTGCATGGTTTATTGACCGAGGAGCAGGCGCGCCAGATTCTAGCGTTTATCAGAGGTGGAGCTGGACCGAGCTAGGGTAGTTTTTTGATTCTTATTTTTTGAAACATGTATTTATTTATATGATACATATTGTACTATATTTTGAAACATTTTGGACGATATTGATATTGGTTTATATTTATATCATATTCAGTTTTTTGGTTTCTTTTGTATATTATATGCATGAGATGTGATTATGAATACTGCGATATATGTTATGTGATGATTAATTTTATATTTGATTGATGTATATATTATTGTGTACAGAGCGAGAAAAAATCAGGCAGCCCTTTTTTAAAAAAAACAGATAATATGTACCTACGGATTAATCCGTAGGTACACATGTTGCCCCTACGGATTAAACCGTAGAGGCAAAATATCAGAATAACTGATATTTTCCCCCCTGATCTCAGTATCAGGGGGTTGGGAGTGCCCCTACAGATATATCCGTAGGGGCAAACAAAAGCCCATACGACGTTATCCGTAGGGGAAAAATATCAGGATTCCTGATATTTTGCCCTTACGGATATGTACCTACGCATGTATCCGTAAGGGCTATTATTTGGCCCCACAGATTCATCCGTAGGTACAAGTAATATATTTTAAAAAACCATAAATAAAATAATTTTTTCGCCCCTACGGCCTACTCCGTAGGTGAAACGGGACCTACACAGAACTCCGTAGAGGCAAGTTTTTGTCCGTAGGGGCAAGTTCAGGGCTTCAACTTGCACCTACGGCGTTTGTATCTATAGGGTATTTTATTGTCCCTACGGATTTATCCGTAGGGGCAGTGGTTTGCCCCTACAGGTAAATCCGTAGGGGCAACCCTTATTGTAGTAGTGAAATAGGCACTTCTGCCGCGGTTCCGCGACCACGTCTGAGCAGTGTCGGTGGCAGTTAGCTCCGCGTTGACTTGGCTCCTTTGGGGTAGTTTTGTAATCTCAGGTTTAGCTCAGAATGTAACCTAGGGTTTCACCTTCCTATCTATAAATAGAAGAGCTCAAAGCCAAATAAGTGTATCTTTCTTTAGTTTAGAATTTAGAATTAATTCTGTTCTTTTTCTATGAAAAATTGTAGCGAGTTATGAGCGTTGATTAATAAAAATAAAAAAAAGAGTTCTTTTATTTATCTTGCATGTCTATTTAATTTCTGCAATTTCTTATTTGTTAATATAGTTGCTTATTTTTATTTGTGTTTTTCTTTTGTTTTCTCTTCTTCTATTTTCTTTATCATTAAACAACGATGATGCTTGAGTAAGATTCTTACCAAGGTGAGGTCTCAAATAGCTAGTTGTAAATTGCTCTTAATCTCATTTCTTTCTATCTTTTTTTTTTTATCTTTTTAATGGGTGAGTAATTTTCTCACTTGTTAGGGCAGGAGAAGGAAAGTTTGAGAGAATGAAATCTCTCTCATTTTTTTCTTTGCCCAACACCTTAATTCGGACTCCCGTTAATTGAACCATAATCCGCTCACTACGGGACCCTATCCTACATGATAGCGGTGATTCCCTAGTTAGACCGGTTGTGGTTGAATTAACCGGAGGTTAGGGTTAAGAGCCAAGAACGGACGGACAAGAACCAAAAGGAAAAAACTAAGCATGGAAAGCCTAGCTTATACTTGCAAGTTCCTTCCCAGTCGTGCTAATCCCCGTTGTTGCCGATTACCTTAACACCGATATCAATAAGAGCATTGAGAAAAAGTGAGGAATTCCTAAAACTCGAACTAACCTAATTCTAATCCAAGCAAGCTTTTATCATCTTTTATCTGATTAGTAGAACTTAAAACAAATCACCAATATTTTTGGATTTAACTCATTAAAGCATAAAGAAAAAAGATTCTATCTTCCTGTGGATCGACCCATACTCAACCGGCTAGCTACCAAGCGAAACCGTCTTGATTGCGGTAATTAAAAATACGCAAAAACATAACAATCAATTATATTGAGACTCAGTCTGAGTCAGACAATTAGAAAAGAAATTGAATCCTGAATTAGGTTTTGGTGTTACCGGTAACCGCTGAATATGGACGGCAGGATTTATGTCTTTTTCAAAGACGATTAACGTGTCGATAACACCGTTTATTAAGTTGTCTACCTTAAATAGGCAAGCACCCATATCTCCAGCTCCCTGAGACTCAAGAGACTGGTCCCGCTTAAACTTATATTTACTAGGGTCCTTATTGTAATTTATAAAACTTGAGGGGGTTTTATATAAAAATAATTTTGTATAATTTTCAAAATACACCTCAAGGATTTAATTATCGTCTTTAGAGTTTTCATAAATATAGATTTTATATATGTGACATTTCTAGTGAATAAAACCTAATTTCATAATATATGGTATTTAATTGTAAAGTATTGAACTTGTATGGAATTGCATGGTATTTTCATGTAAAGTGATTCTTTTTTATTTATAAAAGTTGGAATATTTATACTATATCAAAAATAGATATTTTGATGATACATATATATATTTATAAAATAATAGAAATCTGTTATTTTTCTAGAAATCTTATTTTTCTTAAGATGTTTGTATTTTAAAATCTTTCGAGACCGTATGCTTCTTGCGGAGGTCTGCATCTCGCACTACTAAGCCCGAGGATGTGCGATAATCTGCACCATCCCGGACGAGTTCCCCGAAATGGGTTGTAGCGGCGCTTTGCAAAGATTTGTTTAAAATATATAATCTTATAGAAAAAAAGGTTTTTATAAGTTTGAGGTGGTTTTGTGTAATATCGTATTTTCCCAAAACTGTGTTCCCAAAGTTCATCGTGCTATATTACATATGAGTGTTGTGAGGAGGTAGGTCATTACCTCGTGAACTATCTAAAAGTATAGCAAGGGGTAATGATGTTTTATGTCGAAACTAAAATATATGGTGTTTTTCTGAAAAATGCGATAAAAATTACAATATACATTCTTTTGAAATGGAACTTGTTTAATATGTTTTTTTTAATGATTAATAGTCATGTTGTGAGAGTTTGGTATTGTTGTTTTAAAGAAAAATGGAACTTTTAAAGAAAAACCGAATCGGAAGTCGGATTAACTCCGCTTCCGTCGGGTTTTAGAATTCTAAATTTTTAGAATAGTAAAGAGAAGGGGGAGAAGGGACTTACTAGATTTTAGATTAGAGAAGAGGAAGAGAGAGTGGTAGGAGGTGCCGGTGCGTCGTTTCGTCGCTGAGAGCTCCTAGGGTCGTCGTCGGAAGTTCGTCGGAGTTTCACCCTTCGCTAACTCCACTTGTACATTATTGAACATAGAATTTTCTTGAAAGTTTTTGTATAGAATTTAGAGTGAGGAGGTGGAAAAGAGTGTGAGTATTTATAGGAGAATTTTAGGGTTAGGGTTAAATAAAAAATGCATTAAAAAGAGTTTTAATTAGGTTTTTAATCCTCTGGAATAATACAGGGTATTTAAACAGAACAGGGGTTATAGGGAGGCCAAAAGACATAGGCTGAGTGAAGAAAATCGGCGATCCAACTCGGTCGGACCGGCGCCGAAACTTTAGTGTCGGCCATTCGCTTACTGCTGAAACTTTCGCTGGATCCACAGAGATTCCTTCGCCTAATACGATATGTCTAAGAAAACCAACTTGATTTAGCCAAAACTCGCACTTGCTGTACTTGGCGTAGAGTTGATGTTGTCGTAGAGTTTCCAGAACAATTCGTAGGTGTTCGGCGTGTTCTTTCCGACTCTTAAAATACACCAGGATGTCGTCGATGAAAATGACAATGAACCTGTCTAAGTACTCCCGGAAAACTTGATTCATCAGGTTCATGAATATTGCTGGTGCGTTGGTCACTCCAAATGGCATCACAAGAAATTCGTAATGTCCATAGCGAGTTCTGAAAGCCGTTTTATAGATATCAGGTTCCTTGACCTTCACCTGATAATAACCTGAACGAAGATCTAGCTTGGAGAAAACACAAGATCCACTTAGCTGATCGAATAAATCGTCGATGCACGGGAGTGGATACTTGTTCTTTATCGTTACTTCATTCAAGGCTCTATAATCAATGCACGTTCTGTATGAACCTTCCTTCTTCTTCACAAGCAGTACAGGTGATCCCCAACTTGAAGTGCTGGGACGAATCCATCCTTTCGCCAATAATTCGTCCAACTGAGTTCGGACTTCTTTCAAACCTTCCGGGCTTAATCGATAAGGTGCTTTGATTACCGGTTGTGCTCCCGGTACTAAATCAATGCTGAATTCAAGAGCTCGATCGGAAGGCAAACCTGATATATCATCAGGAAACACATCGTCGCCACTTCTGGCTTTGATACTTCCTCCGCTTGAGTTGCTGCAATCACTGCCTTCTTTGGTTTCGCCTTGTAAGTACTTGGCTCCAGGGTACGGTCTCCACTTTTGAAATAGAAGACCAGATGGTCTGGAATCTCGAATACTACCCTTCTTTGACGACAGTCAATGGTAGCATAAAATGTTCCGAGCCAATCCATACCTAGAACCACATCAAAGTTCGGTATGTCCAGCACCTTGAAGTCAGCATAGAATTCTCTGCTGCAGACGACTACTGGACACAAGTTGTATCCCATTATTGCCTTTAGAACGACGTTCCCTGAACTGACATTCCAACTGGATACAAGCGGTGTGACTGGAATCGCATGAGTTCGGACGAACCGTTGCGACATAAAACAGTGAGATACTCCAGTATCGAAGAGTGCTAGTGCAGGGAGTGAGGCTACTAAGATTGTACCTAAGTTTTGTGGGATAGGTTTTAGGTATAGGAAAAATATGTGGGTAGGTATTAAGACTGAAAGAAAATTTTGAGAAGAAAGGGTTACCAGTGATAGCTCGGCCAGTGGCCTCAGCTTCTTCCACGGTCATCGTGAAAGACTGTCGCCGTGGTACATTCCTCCTAGCCGGAGGAGCATTTCTCGAAACGTTCCGTTGAGCTTGATGGAACTGACGAGGAGGAGGTGCAGTCGGTGGTCCTCTAGGTGGTAGAGCAGGGAGAGCGATTCTTGGAGCAGGTGCCTGAAGAGCTGGTCTGTGCTGATAAGTGATTGCTGGCCTGGGTGCAACAATTGGGTTGTGTCTTATGGGACAAGACCCAATATCATGAGTAGCTGAGCCACAGACTAAGCAAAAACGGTTGGCTCACCGGCATTCTTTCATCATATGTCCAGCTCTCTTGCAGTAGGTACAAAAGGCTGGGCTGGGTCTATTGTTCGGTACTCCCGGTCTCCTTGGCACAAAATATGGTCTTGATGAGGCTCCTCCTGCCATCTGGTTGGCAGGGTGCTTAACTCCAGCAGATTGAGATCTACCCCTCATCTTTACCACTGCCTCATAGCGGCGGACAGCTTTCAGAACCGATTCATGAGTCGGAAAATCTCCTGTGGCCAGTGCTGCCTGGATCTCCGAATCTAAACCTTATTGAAATCGACGGGCTCTGATCTCATCCGTCGGTATCAGGTGTGCCGCAAATCTGTTAAAGTATTGTGTTAGCTGTGTAATATGTGATTTATTGAAAAATCGAATTAGTGAGACATATTTTACCGACTGAGCTTGGTGAACTCAGCGTCATATTCATCTACTGATTTGGTCCACATCGAACCTTGTTGCAGATGGATGAACTGCTGTTCCAAGTCAAACCTGGCAGTCTCAGAGAACTACTTTGCATCGAACATGTCTCGGAAAGTCTTCCATTCGATGGGTTGATCAAGACGGCTTTCTTCCGCCTTCCACCAAACCCGTGCATTGTCCGTGAGCTGCAGTTTCGCAACACGAACCCAAGCTATCTCTGGAACTTGTGCCGCTGCTAGATCGTCTTCGATGCTCTAAGCCCATTCTTCAGGTTCTAGAGGGATCTCTTTTCCTGAGAATTGTTTGGGGTGCAAAGCTCTGAATTGTTTCACCCCAGGTGCTTTTGCCTCTGGTAGGTTCATCAGGATAGCAGTCTGCTGCTGCTGTCCTTCCAGGAGGCTGCGGATTGCCTCAAGCAGAACTGTCTGCTGGTTGATCGGAGCAGAGACGACAGGTGTGAGTAGTAGTGGTGGAGGTGTGTTGTTGACATTGGTGCTGGTGTTGTTTGGGGAATTCATAACCTTGAAAGAAAATTTTGGGTTAGGACAGATTCAAAGTATATGAAATGATAAAATTCAAGGAATATGAATTGTAAAGAATGTTTTAGTTGCTGGTTCTTGTGTTATATTGCTTAGGTTGTCCACGCAGAACTGAACTACATGGTAAGGTTCCATACAGTTCTGACCTGCATGGGCCACCAACAAAACCTGTCACGCCCCGCTTCCCAGTGTACGGGAAGGGGACGCGGCGAGGCCGCTACGTACTAAGCATATCTAAGCAATATAAAAGAAATATACACAAGAGACAAATGTAATGAACAACAACTTTATTTATTCACATTCTTTTTACAATACATCTGAAAAGTAAGTACATGGAATGAAAAGCAATGCCTAAACAGTGGCATAACAGAAATGGAAAGTACTGAAATGAAATGTACAAGAATATAGAGCTCTGGGTCGAAGGCTAGTTGATCCAAGTCCTCGCTGGTGGGCTCGATCTCCTGAAGGTCTGAATCACCTGACAACATTCCAAAGAAGAAAGAAAGGGAATGTCGTCAGCGAACAATCGCTCAGTAAGTCCCAAAGATAAGGGAGAAATAGAATAGACAGAGAGAGAGATAGTGCAGCTTTTAAAGTTGTATTATGTGGTTATAATGTTATATTTAGTATTAACGCTGTTGTTTGTAGCTTGGTACAGAAGAGGCCAGTTTATACGAGAGAAGTTTCAGTAGACCAGAGACTAAGGTGGACGGAAAGTACAAGGAACCGTTTAGCCACGGTACAACGGCAATGGAATACAGGTTAGGTTTCTTAATAGTTGCAGTCTCGTGCCACTTCTAATACCTTCCGTGCCAATCTACCCCTTAAACCCCGCGATATTTTGATTGTATTGTTTAATTGTATTGTAAATTGTATTATCTTGTATTATAGATTGTATAGATGGATGACTTGCCGAAACCATGATATCAGTAAATGGATGTAACCGGAGAATCATGTAGATGGAAGTATATCCATAGTTCGGTTCAGTCAATACGGATTGATTATATTGAACAGATTGATTATATGGATTCATATTGAATTGTTATATATACTTGAATCTCATTCAATTCAGATTGATTATATTAAGACCCAGTCTGAGTCAGACAATTAGAAAAGAAATTAAATCCTGAATTAGGTTTTGGTGTTATCGGTAACCGTTGCACATGAACGACAGGATTTGTATCCTTTTCAAAGACGATTACCGTGTTGATAACACCGTTTATTAAGTTGTCTACCTTAAATAGGCAAGCACCCATATCTCCGGCTCCCTGAGGCTCAAGAGACTGGTCCCGCTTAAACTTATTTACTAGGGTACTTATTGTAATTTATAAAACTTGAGGGAGTTTTATGTAAAAATAATTTTGTATAATTTTCAAAATACACCTCAAGTATTTAATTATCGTCTTTAGAGTTTCTATAGATGTAGATTTTATATATGTGACATTTCTATTGAATAAAACATAATTTCATAATATATGGTATTTAATTGTAAAGTATTGAACTTGTATGGAATTACATGGTATTTTCATATAAAGTGATTCTTTTTTATTTAGAAAAGTTAGAATATTTATACTATATCAAAAATAGATATTTTGATGATACATATATATATTTATAAAATAATTTAATTTGTTATTTTTCTAGAAATCTCATTTTTCTTAAGATGTTTGTATTTTTAAATCTTTCGAGACCGTATGCTCCTTGCGGAGGTCTGCATCTCGCACTACTAAACCCGAGGATGTGCGATAATCTGTACCATCCCAAACGGGTTCCCCGAAATGGGTTGTAGCGCCGCTTTGCAAAGATTTGTTTAAAATACATAATCTTATGGAAAAAGTTTTTTTTTATAAGTTTGAGATAGTTTTGTGTAATATCGTATTTTTCCAAAACTGTGTTCCCAAAGATCATCGTGCTATATTACATATGAGTGTTGTGAGGAGGTAGGTCATTACCTCATAACTATCTAAAGGTATAGTAAGAGATAATGGTGTTTTATGTCGAAACTAAACTATATGGAATTTTTCTGAAAAATGCGATAAAAATTACAATATACATTCTTTTGAAATGGAACTTGTTTAATATGTTTTGTTAATGATTAATAGTCATGTTGTGAGAGTTTGGTATTATTGTTTTTAAGAAAAATGGAACTTTTAAAGAAAAACCGAATCGGAAGTCGGATTAACTCCGCTTTCGTCGGGTTTTAGAATTCTAAATTTTTAGAATAGTAAAGAGAAGGGGGAGAAGGTACTTACTAGATTTTAGATTAGAGAAGAGGAAGAGGGAGTGGTAGGAGATGCCGGTGCGTCGTTTCGTCGCCGAGAGCTCCTAGGGTAGTCATCGGAAGTTCGTCGGAGCTTCGCCTTTCGCTAACAACACTTGTACACTATTGAACTTAGAATTTTCTTGAGAGTTTTTGTATAGAATTCAGAGTGAGAAGGTGGAAAAGAGTGTGGTTATTTATAGGAGAATTTTAGGGTTAGGGTTAAATAAAAAAATGCTTTAAAAAGAGTTTTAATTAGGTTTTTAATCCTTTGGAATAATACAGGGTATTTAAACAGAACATAGGTTATGGGGAAGCCAAAATATATAGGAGGAGTGAAGAAAATCAGCGATCCAACTCGGTCGAACCGGCGCCGCTGGCCAAGTCGGGCCGGGTCTCGACGCCACCTGTCCATCGTCGTTTAGTCTATCTC
Organism: Agapanthus africanus; assembly: GCA_030015575.1. NCBI lineage: Eukaryota > Viridiplantae > Streptophyta > Magnoliopsida > Asparagales > Amaryllidaceae > Agapanthus > Agapanthus africanus. The sequence goes on from JASDDO010000178.1 coordinate 51,560, forward strand.
CTGGACTCGTTTGTTTTTAGTATGACCTTTGGGTTTACGGGTTATGCACGTGTAGAATTTTGGGCTTCTAAAAATTAAAAAGAAAACCAATTAAAAAATAATATGGCTAATGGGATTTGAACTCTGGTGCTTTGGTTCAGCAGTGCAAGGTCTTACGAGTGAGCTACAAGCTCTTTCTTGCTGTTCAAAATTGAATTAAATACTTATAGTACTCACATGAAATGTAAATAACCCAAGTATACATTTACTTTAAATCAATTTATGTACACAAGAATTGGAGTTGTTACACAATTGCCCAATCATTTTAGCTTTTTATCGCGGTGCCTAATCATTTTGGCTTTTTAAAATATTTTTACTCGCTGTTTTTTTTTGCGAGTTGCCCAATCATTTTGGCTGTTTCATATGCATATTTTTTTCCTCGCTGATTTTTTATTTTGAGTTGCCCCAACATTTCGGCTATGTCATATGTATCTACTTTTGTTGTGAGTCGGGAACTTGGATCCTGACGCTAATTCCGGCATCAACATCGCTGCGACTGGGATATTGCCAGGAGCGAATCATCATTTGTCTTGAGAGGACTTGGAATTTGACACCAATTTGGGCATCAGCATCGCTACAACTGGGATATTGCCAGGAGCGAGTCATCATTTACCTCGAAAGGACTTGGTGTTTGACACCGATTTAGGTATCGGTATCGCTACGACTGGGATATTGCCAGAAGCGAATCATCATTTGCTTTTGCTGATTTGAACAAAGGTGGCTTAGTACACAGGGTTAGGATCCTGTCGACTAAGGCTTTTGACTCTATGAGCCGTAAGGGTTTCATAAAGGGTTTTCTCCCTACGAGTCGAGAGGATCCCGTTGGTGTAGGTTCTCCCTAGAAGTCGTGAGGACTCCTAAGTGTTATTTTCCTTTGCAAGTTGTAAGGATCTTACAAGAGTGTTTTCTCCTTACAAGTCGAGAGGACTTATAAGTGTCTTTCACCATATGAGGACATTCCTCGCCAGCGGTGGAGCTTTGTGGGGAAATCTTTTATTTATGCCCGTGGATTGTATACAAGGGACAATATTGGACCGCCTGTAGGGCAACTTGGGGGATACGACGACTTAAGAACAGGTCCAGGTCCCTGTAGCTTAAGGCTTTGAATCCTATGAGCCGTGAGGGTCTCATAGGGGGGTTCTCCTTACGAGTCGAGAGGATCTCGTAAGCGAAAATTTTACGAGATTGTACCCTTTCGGGTTTTCACAAGTGTCGGGACCCGGTTCTTGCTCACGGAACAAAATACCACATGGAACAAAGTGCCACGCCAAGTGTCATGTTAAGTGGGCTGGGGCCACCTCTTGAATCCGTGGGGGCCACTTCTTGAGTCCGTGGGACCCACTGTAGAATAATGAGGAATCTTCGGAATACATTCTGAAAGAGGGCAGATCTGTACTATAAATGGAATGATACTACTCTTCAATACAGAGGCGCCTTTTAAGTGAACCGATACTACAGGAGCTTGAGAACTCTATAGTTAAGCGTGCTCGGGCCAGGGAAGTTTTGGGATGGGTGACCTCTTGGGAAGTGGTCCCTGGTCGGGTCCGGTTTGCCCCGAAGAACAAAACCGTGCGGCTTCGGCCAGAGCGGACAATACTCTCTGTATTAGGGGTGGGGCGTGACAGAATGGTATCAGAGCCGGTCCCTCAATAGTAGGTCTGTGGTTCGAGGACGAACCATTGTTTAAAGGTGGGGAGAATGTCGGGACCCGGTTCTTGCTCACGGAACAAAGTGCCACGCCAAGTGTCATGTTAAGTGGGCGGGGGCCATCTGTTGAATCCGTGGGGGCCACCTCTTGAGTCCGTAGGACCCACTGTAGAATAATGGGGAATCTTCGGAGTACATTTCGAAAGAGGGCAGATCTGTACTATAAATGGAATGATACTACTCTTCAATACAGAGACGCCTTTTAAGTGAACCGACACTAGAGGAGCTTGAGAACTCTGTAGTTAAGCGTGCTCGGGCCAGAGAAGTCTTGGGATGGGTGACCTCTTAGGAAGTGGCCCCTGGTCGGATCCGGTTTGCCCCGAAGGACAAAATCATGCGGCTTCGGCTAGAGCGGACAATACTCTCTGTATTGGGGGTGGGGCGTGACAGAATGGTATCGGAGTTGGTCCCTCAATATTAGGTTTGTGGTTCGAGGACGAACCATTGTTCAAAGGTGGGGAGAATGTCGGGACCCGGTTCTTGCCCACGGAACAAAGTGTCACACGGAACAAAGTGCCATGCCAAGTATCATGTTAAGTGGACGGGGGCCACCTTTTGAATCCGTGGGGGCACCTCGTTAGTCCGTGGGACCTACTGTAGAACAATGGGGAATCTTAGGAATACATTCCGAAAGAGAGCAGATCTGTACTATAAATGGAATGATACTACTCTTCAATACAGAGATGCCTTTTAAGTGAACCGGCATTATAGGAGCTTGAGAACTCCGTAGTTAAGCGTGCTCGAGCCAGGGAAGTCTTGGGATGGGTGACCTTCTGGGAAGTGGCCCCTGGTCGGGTCCGGTTTGCCCCGAAGGACAAAACCGTGCGGTTTCGGCCAGAGCGGACAATACTCTCTGTATTAGGGGTGGGGCGTGACAACAAGCTCGCCGGTAGCCCTGCTGTTTTTACTCACAGTGCCCTTTCGGGTTTTCATCTGTGCCCATCTTGCTTGTGGACTTACCGTTTTTCTATATTTTTAACGAGGTTGCGCCCTTTCGGGTTTTCACAAGCTCGCCGGTAGCCCTGCTGTTTTTACTCACGGCGCCCTTTCGGGTTTTTATTCGTGCCCATTTTTTTTAACAAGGGGATTGCGCCCTTTCAGGTTTTCATAAGCTCGCCGGTAGCTCTGCTGTTTTTAATCACGGCGCCCTTTCGGGTTTTCATCCGTGCCCATTTTGCTTGTGGACATACCGTTTTTTTAACAACGAGATTGCACCCTTTCAGGTTTTCACAAGCTCGCCGGTAACCCTGCTGTTTTTACTCACGGCGCCCTTTCGGGTTTTCATCCGTGCCCATGTTGCTTGTAGACATACCGTTTGTTTTAACTCTCGAGAGTAACTTCCGCCGCCTGTGACCCATCTGCTTGCCAGTGGGGTGTAGGGGTGGCTTTGTCACTGAAGAAGCTGTACAACTAGAAGAACTTGAGTTGCGATCTTTACTATCAAGACTTTGAATGCAATATAGATCTCAAGAGAGAATATCGCCATATTTGAGGCGATGCGCCATGTTTGAGACGATACACTAGTTTAGGGACCTTTCGGTCCATTATCACCGTACTTGAGGCGACACGCTAATTTAAAGACATTCCGGTCCATTGTTAGTTTAGGGACATTTCGGTCCATTGTTAGTTTAGGGACATTCCGGTCCATTGCTAGTTTAAGGACATCTCGGTTCATCATCACCATTTTTTGAGGTGAAACTTTATTTTAAGGACATTACGGTCCGTTGTTAGTTTAGGGACATCTCGGTCTGTTGTTAGTTTAGGGACATCTCGGTCCATTGTTTACCATTTGGTCGGGAAGTTGCATAACTCATCCCTTCCAACTCTTGTTTGCTGAGGCGCTGCTATTTGTCCTTTGTTTGCATGGACACTTCATGCCTTAAACTATCTTCACCTTCTTGTACTGCATCATCTATCATCGTGCTATTCGGGTTGTTTTGAGGGAAGTACCGGGCATTTTACACGTTACCTGCCCCCTTCCCATCAATGTCGCTTTCTGATACCGATGGAGTATCTTCTTCATATATAAGGAATGAGATATCACGTCATTCCTTCTGTCGCCAGTGAGTAATATGCCCCCTTGTGTATATTTCGGGAGAGCGAATACCCATGCCGTCGCTATTTTGGCGATAGGTTGTTTCAGAGCCGCTCATTTTCTGTTGAGCGTTGGCGACAAATGCCTCCTTGCCTCCGCTTTTCATTCATCTTCATCGGATAATGAAGGGTCTTGACCTATCTGATCCAATCGAGTCATTTTATCTATGAGCTCTTGGAAGGTCGTTGGCTTGAAGAGGGCCATAAATGGGAACACCTTTGAATTTGGGTTAAGGGTGGCTATGAACATTCCGACGGCTGTAGCTTCGTTGATGCGTTGTCGCATTTTGACCAGAGATTTCACCATCGGGTAATATATTGAACCCAGGTCTCATTCGGTCCAACCGTTTCGTTGACCATTGCCGCTACGGTAGTGTATTTATTCACACTAGCGAATCTCTGACAGAAGAGTATATCCATGTCATCGAAGGTCTTTACGGAGTCATTCGGGAGTCCCATATACCATTCGAAGGCGATGCCTGCCAGACTGCTGACGAACTGTCGGAGGAGCAGTATATCATTTCCTCCAGTATTTCAGCACACGGATTTAAATCGTGTAATGTGCTGTCGAGGATTCCCAGTTCTTTTGTACATGTGGAACGTTGGAAGTGTGTACTCTGGCGGGTACTGTATTTGATCGTAGCACGCCGGATACGGTCGACCAGCCTTGATCGATCTATTTGCAGTATCACTGGCGTAGTGAGATTTGATTTGCTGAGCTATATATTCGTCCAGCTTTGCTTCTGGAATCATTTCCTCTTCGGCCGTTGATGAGACTTGCAGATGACTTGAAATATTGTCCTTGTCTTTAAGAGCGACTACTGGTGGTTCATCTTCTAGTGGTTCCGATTGAACCATCATTCCCGCAATGTTCTGGATCAGAAGAGCAATCTGGTTCATTTTAGTGAACATTTCTGCTGCTTCTTCATCTCTCTTTTTGAGAACGCGCTTTAGGAAATCAATGTCCGACTCCTTCCCTACTCTTTCTTCGGGCGCGTCTTCGGGATTTTCCTTAGGCGATGGGTTAGCGAGTGCCACCGCCTGAGCGAGTATCTCCTGCAGCTTTTCACGTTGCAGTTGAACCTTTGTCAGGGACCGAGTTTGAGGTCGGTGATTAGTAGAAGCTTGAACTTCGTATTTGGAGTTCACCACATAGACTGTGTGAACTACCATGCCCCCAGGCTTGGGGTGTTTGGAGTTTTGGCCTTTGAAGTTTGCCTCGGGCTTTTGAGCCTTATTAGGCCTCTCTTTTTTGTGAGAACCCGCTTTGGATTCGGGAGGAACCGTCGTAGTAGGAACCACCTTAGGATGAGTCCCCTTGTATTTGAAAGGGGATTTGTTAGAATTTGGCTAACGTTTATGGGAAGAGCCGTAGACGATGACTGAATCATTCACCTGCTTCCAAACTGTTCGCTGCCGAAAACGGGAGATGAAACCGCGTAGGTCGTCTTGCCTGAATTTGGGGGCAGATACTATTTGGTTTTATCTGTCCACCTCTCCGAAGATGCCAAGTTGATTTATGGCACCGTGTATCGGAGGTTTAGACGGATACGGCCATTGTAGCAGATTTCGTTAGATTCCCCCTCATTGTGAGGGGTTTTTTATTGTGGGGATGCTCTTCCCTGCAGGCGCAAGCCATTGCAGTTAAATACGCTACCACATCGCGGTAACAACTTTCTCCTTCTCCAGATGGTCACTTCATGTCGCGTGTGTTTATTTTATTTTTTGTCACCCATGGATCGTATACGAAGACTAATTTAGATTGTCGCCCGTAGGGCGTGGATTAGTGCAAATCAGTATTTTCTTAGATTTGGTTTTGGTTTGGGTTTAAGGATCGTTATTCTCATTGAGATTAAGATCAATTTAAACGTTTTTTAAGGACACGTTAGTCTAATTTTAGACTAAGATCTACTTAAAAGGATCATTTAGATCCAACAAAAGAGCATTTGGACTATTTTGTTTTAGTTTAGGGACGTTGCGGTCCAATGGGTTTAAGGACATCATAGTGCATGTCAGTTCAGAGACATCATAGTCTGTAAAGTTTAAAGACATCATAGTCTATGCGTTTAAGGACCTCACAATCCATAAAGTTTAAGGACATCATAGTCCGTGAATTTAAGGACCCCACAGTCCGTAAAGTTTAAAGACATTATAGTCCAGTTTAAAGATGTCATAGTCTGTGTGGTTTTGTTTCAACTTTTTGGGGATGCACCAATAGTTATTGGTTATTGGGACCCTCCATCTCTCTGAAGACGTTGAGAAATTACAACGACATATATCAGAGGTATGAAGAGATGTACCCTTGAACTAATGTTGGTTGGGAGATTTGTAGTCAAGTTTGGGACTAAGATCAATTAAAAAGATTTATGAGCGTATGGGCTCAATTAATCGGAATTAGGGATCTGTGGCCAACTTAGGCTCGGCCCACTCAATTAAAATGTTGAACATTTAATTAGGCTCAGTCCTTTTTTATTTAACAATGATGAGCATTGGTTTGGGTTCTGACAACTTTTTTTGTCTTTTATAGAGTGTTGAGCACTCATTATTGCTCCGGGGCTTTATTTAAAGAACAGTTTATGTTCCCTCAGCGCACACGTGAGGAGCACGTGGCACGCTTGGCGCTGAGCGCCAGTCAATGAGTGCAGAGCGCCCTTTATTAAGTAGCGCCCACGTGAGGAGCACGTGGCGCGCTTGGCGCTGAGTGCCAGCCAATGAGTGCAAAGCGCTCTTTGTGAAATAGCGCACACATGGGGAGCACGTGGCGCACTTGACGCAGAGCGCCAGCCAATGAGTGCAGAGCGCTCCCTGTGAAATAGCGCACACGTGGGGAGCCTGTGGCGCATTTGGCGCAGAGCGCCAGCCAATGAGTGCAGAGCGCTCTTGATCAATTTTGTCCTCTGAGAATTAAGTTCTCGTTTATAAGAGACTTTGTCTCGTGGCTCTAAGAATAAGGTTCTTATTTTTATAGGAGATGTTACAATCTCTTCTGTTTTTGTGAAAGACTTTGTCTTTGTGGATCTGTGATCTGAAGAGAATTAAATTCTTCTTCCCTCCATTTTATAATGAGATGCTATGATCTCTTTTTGTGAAAGACCTCTGTCTTATAGATCTATGATCTAGCAAAAGAACTAAGTTCTTCTTCTTTGATGAGATGCTTTGATATCTCTGTTTTATTTACCTTGAAGAAGTTCTTCTTTTCAGAGCTTGCTCTTCTTTTTGAAATTTCTCAAAGTTTGGGGGGGGGGGAGGGGTTCCTCTGTTTAAGACTTGAAGTCTTAGGCCCTTTATATAGGGTAGGCTGATTTGTTGAATCAGTTAAGGAAATCTTTCCTCTGATTGATTTGGGGATGTTTTCCACCGTTGGATCTTTGATTCAAGGGCTTCTGTTTTACAGAAGACAATCTTCTTGTTTTTAACAAGATTGGGAAAATGTTTTCCCATACAAAACTTATTCTGTATCTTGGTGATTTTTAATCACCATTGGATCTTTGATCCAACGGTGCTCTAATTTTCATAGGTAATCTGATGATTTTTAGTCATTTTTGTTGGATCTTTGATCCAAGGGTGGGGAACATTTAGTTCCAGCGCTAGCACTCTCGTGCTTTGCACGTGAGCGCTACATCAGAGTCCTTGACTCTTAGTGCGGGTGCTGCTAGCGCTGGTGCTGCTGGCGCTAGCGCTCTCGTGCTTTGCTTGTGAGCGTTGCATCAGAGTCTTTGACTCTTAGCGCTGGCGCTGCTAGCGCTGCATCAGAGTCTTTGACTCTTAGCACTGGCGTATTTAGCACCAGCGCTTTTATGAGCGCTGTTTCATTTCAATTTCAAAATTTGAATAGAGCTTTGTTCTGATTGGGGGAAACAAATGCCCCCCCACCGTTGCGCTCACGTGGCTTACACGTAAGTGCAGCAGTGGCAGCATCTCCGCCATTGGATTAAATTAGAAGTTGAAACGGCTCTCAGTGCCTATAAATAGGGCCTTTGGCCCTTGAGATGCCTCTGTTCATCTTCTTTCCTGTTTTTCTGAGAATTAATTCTGTTTCAGAGCATAACTCTTTGTCTTAAGAACTCTCTTAAAGACAGAACCCTATAAAAAAATTTAGGTAAAGATTAAATCTTTGAAGGGATTACTTCATAATCTAGGGTTTCACCCATTAACAGAGCCTTTCTCTTTTCAGATCATAGATCTAAAGAAATTTTGAGGGTTTTCTTAACAGAGCTTTGCTCTCTTGAAATCATAGATCTAAAGAGATCTTTCTTAGGGTCTCTTATCCCTTTAAAGAAGAACTCTGAGAGTTCATCTTGCAGACCTTAAAGATCTCAGAGTTTTTAACTCAGTAAAGCTTTGCTTTTATGTTTTTTGATGGATTATTCCATCTTCTTCGCAGAGCATTGCTCTTTAGAATTTTTGGGGGGAATTTTATTCCCTTCATCATTAATTATGACAGATGTCATAGCTGTTGTAGAGCGTTGCTCTCAAGGGAGATTTACTCCTTGGCCCAAGGGGCCCTCATTAAATGAGAATCATTTTAGGATTTCCTCATTTAATGATTGTCTCATCAAATGATGAGACTGTTCTATTAATGATGAGCCGTCATCTAGAATGTGTGGTTCCCCCTTAGTCTCTTTCTACTGCATTGTAGTGTGGTACAAATTTAAAGTACCAAGTACCAAAACTTGAATGGTAGCATTGACGGCTAACTCTCGTTCTTTTTCGTGTAGGTACTATGTTTTTCGATACTTCGTTCCCCTTTGTTCGTCTGGAGAGCGCATTTGCTGACGCGCCAGTAGACTGGGAAGTTTTCACACTGATCAAGGATCACGACCCAGAGCGGAAGAATCTTCATTTATGGGGAACGTGGTACAATCAGATCATCAGGGGTCGGCGTAGCTTTTCTTGCGCGGCACCTTCGGAGCCCATTTCGGCGATCCATTATGCTGACGCACCTCCGGTGAACTATGCCGTGGAGGAGGTCAACTAGACCTTAGAGGGCTGCCTTCAGCCATCTATGGCCGCGATACCCGTGCAGCCGCCGATGGCTTTGGATACTCTGGGGCGGCGTATATGTCAGGGCGAGTCGCGCCCTTGGGGACAGCCGTACATGATAGGCTTGACTCCTCGCTATCCAGCTGGGTATTTGCAGTGGGCCTGCTACATTTTGTCGGCCAAGAGATCATTATTGCTGAAGCTTGGGTTGTACCCTGTCGTTTATGTGTCTCTCTTCCAATATTCCACGCCCTCTGCTTGGTGGGTCAAGGCTTTTCTGGAGCAATGGAATATTCTGAGCCACACCTTCCTTCTGTCGGATCGAGAAGTCTCGATCTCTTTAGAGGAGTTTGCGGAGATCTCTGGCTTACCCGTTAGGGGAGAATACTACGAGGAGCTGCTTCCTCCAGACGAGTACATCTTTGCCACCAAATCAGTGGTAATGGATCTTACCCCGGAGAACACCATTCAACACCAATTCCCGAGCTTGATCAAGGTATTGAATATTTATGAAGGTCTATTTCTAGAGTCCGGAGGGCACGGAGTCAGCTACGCAGACTTCATCGCTCGTTTTCTTCGTCTGGAAGTCTTATCAACGGAAGCCGCGCATTTCGCCAAACTTGACGATCCGTTTGGTTTTGGTTTGGCTAACCAACCAGCGGCGGAGGCGGACTTAAAAAGTTTCTTTATTCTGGATGCTCCAGTCGTTCCCTTCGCGGAGCTTGCTGCTCCGGACGTCAATGAAGAGACGTTCGTGCTGGGGTTCATTGGCTTGTGGCTAAACTGGTTCGTGCTTCCGATGCACTCTCGTTACATGAAGCCATCAGTCTTTTACCCGGCCCATCGCATGATCGCGGGAATGCGAGTGGCTATAGGGATTGCTGGGTTGGCACACCTGTACCATGGTCTCAACTTAGCGGCGGACACCACCGAGCCGGGGGTACAGCCAGTCACTTTCTCGTTGCACTATTTTATGTCATGGATCGAGTTGCACATACTTGGCGCTTTTGGTGCTCACAAACGGCCTCGTTTCTACGACAATTACAACTTCCCTCGAATTATGCGCCTAGTTGACGCTTCCGTTTTAACTCCGATATAGCGGGAAGCTAGGGGTATGGTCGGTCGTCCGCGTATGGTCGGAGATGGCATGACCTTTGTCGATAAGGTTTTAACCATCGGTAAAGAGTCCACTAAGACGGTGCAGCCACTGCGGGACACTTTTAAAAACGGGGCCTCTACCTTGAAAGCTTGGGAGATTCTTCATTTATTTTCAATCAGGCCGGACTTTCTCGTGTTTAGGCAGAATGATTCGGCGTTGTTCATGAGGTACAACCCGCACCATTTCGCCCAGCAATCAAGCTATAATCAGGGCATCCCGCTCGAGGCCTTCCTAGCTGAGCCAGTTGCCACAGAAGAAGGTATCCGCAATGCATTACACCATTTTATGCGGTTGAACACCGGCTCTAATTTCTTTATCAGCGAGCCGAATTGCGTTCCGCGAATCTTGAACGCATATGTGGCGTGGTATCAGCATTCAGTGGGCACCGTTATTAGGGAAGAAAGACGGCTCTTGCTTTATCGTAAGGGTGCAGCCTTTGCTGGTAATCCAGCCGTTCCCCTAAAGCGGCGGTCCATCGTTCGTCCTCCCATGAGAGAAACTGCTGCGGTCATGGTCCCGCGTGCTATACCTGAGCTGCCCCTCCCCCGTGTGCCCGTGGAAGCGGTGGCTGTAGTGTCTCCAGATTCTGGGGTGGGTTCGGAGATCGGGACTCGTCGCCCAAAAGTACCCGCCAAACGCAAGCTCGTGTTAGCGGTTACCGGCACTCCTTCGCAAAAGAAGAAGAAGTCGCTATTTGCCGCGAACGTTGCATTCAGCCAGGAGCCCCATGCTCCCTATAGAGAAGGCTTAAGTGAGTACGGGACCAATGGGGGTCTATTCATTGCGCCGGATGATACCAATTTGGAAGCTTCTATCGCAGTTTCAGAGCAATTAGCTCGCGATGAAGCAGCTCTAATCACCATTGCACAATCAGGTAGACTTCGGTCATATCTTTCCGCGGCTATATTTTTAATTATTATGCTTTGACTGACACTTTCTTCTTCAATAGGTATCTCCGCCGAAGAGGCTCTCGCGGCTTCCCTCAAGACTTTTGAAGAGGAAGAGAGGCTCCGTGCCTCTTTGGGCATTGGTATACTTCGGCTCATTGTGCCTTCATTCCCTTTTTCTTTATTCGTGACTTGACCCTTTCTTTTTTTTGCAGGAACGACCTTACCGCGGGTTATCCCAAGTGCGGTGCCGATCCCGAGCGGTGATGCAGTGACGCTTCCAGAGCCGGCTGCTGAGGCCCCAGCTCCCTCAATATTGCCTCAAAAGGTTTCGCTTAAGCAGCCGATGACGTACGCCGTAACGGCTCCAGAGTCAGCTCCTGGTTCGGACGATGACGTCCTTCTGACGGAGGTCTTGCGGAGATTGTTTCTCACTGCCAAGGCCGAAAAAAGAGTAGAAAGTGTGCGGCGAGGGAGCATGATGCCAGCTTGGCTGTAATTGCGGGTTCAAGCACTACCCCATCTATAGCTACCCCTCCAGGGGATACTCCAACTGCCCTGTTTACCGCTCATAGACAGGTCGTGCGTGCGGCTCGGGAGGCAACTGAGAGTCCATTGCCAGGTAATGTAATGCCCAGTCTTTCGACTTTTACTCGGTCTGCAAATTCTGATATACCATATCTTCAAGGACCAAGTATTGGCGATGAGGCGGTGGGTGAGAAGACGGCAACTACAGAGCCCGAAGCGGCTACTCTTTCTCAGGAGTCTGGGACTGCCCAAACTACTGCTCTTTCCCTTTGCGGCTCCCAGATATCGGAAGGCCTTGCGAGCTCCACCACGGCTCCTATAGAATCAGGGGGTGAAGCCACGGGCATGGAAACTATTCCACTGAATATGGGCGAAGAAGCCGCAACGCCTGGGGATATTTTCATCGCGGTTCTAGCCGATGACCCATCAGGTAGGTCTCGGGTCGCTGTTTTTGTTTCGCAATCCCTTTCAGTCTCCTCTGATGACATTTTGTTCGTTTTGAATGTAGGTGCAGTGAGCGCTGAGGTCATGCCACCCGAAGAAGCGTCACCGGCTGCTGCTCTGACGGTCGTTGTCCCTTCGCCTTCTCTCTTGCCCTCTCAAATGCTGAAAGGTATGGGTTTGCGATTTACCTGATCAAACTGTGGACCCCACCCTCCTTGTATTAACAGTACATTGTCATAACTTTGCAGGAGTCCTTTTTGACCTCCTATATCAGGTGTTGGGCCCGTATTTCTCCTTCCAGTCTGAGATTGCTCCATCTGGTGTGTTGGTGAGTATAGTATTTGGCTAATATCTCCTTCCTTACTTTTACAGGCAGCCAAGTCATTGTTAATTTTGAATTGATTGCAGCACTACAAATTGAAGGAGGGGACGAGAGGATCGTCATGCCACCAGTACTCCCCACTCTGCCACCTATTGCAGCGGGTATAGTAAACTTCACTGCTTGTGCATTTTCTTTATCTCCCGAGCCGACATTTGATCATAATTTGTTTTGCAGCAATCGCACCGACTCCAGCTCCCTTCGAGTATCGAATCCCAATGCCGGCAGGGCCCTTTGCCAAACGCCCATCTTACAGGGGTGCTGCGAATAGCTTAGGAATGTTGAGCGAGTTCGTTGAGGATCTTGACGCCGAGGCTCCCGCATTCGCTGCGGATTTTGCTGCCAAGGTTAATCCTATGCTGGCGACGCTTATGCACTTCCATAGCGAAGGCGTCGTTGAGTCTTGGGTTAATCACTGCAGGAAGATTGAGGCCTGCCTGTACGAGATTGAGCTTAGGCGTCCTGCTCCGGAAATGTTAGCTTTGAACTCTCAGCGGGCCACATGGGTTGAGCAGAGCGTTCCCTTCCTCCGCCATTTCGAATAAGAGGCGACCTTGATGCGGAAAAAACGCGAGAAGGCTTTAAGCGAATCTGCCCAGCTGCAAGCCGAGGTCAAAGCGAATGCTGCCCAACTGAGAGTCGCCTTTGATAATCTGCGGCGATGCATTTCGGACGGGCTGGCACTAAGGCAGAAGCTTGACTCCATTGAGCAGGTTACACAGAGTCGCGAAGCTGCCCAGCGGGAGATCGATGAGAAGGTCTCCTCGTGTTTGCAGCAGCGGGCTCGAATCGAAGCGGAGCTGGCCGCGGTGGCTGATCATGAGAAGGAGTTGAGAGGAGTGCGCGAGCAGCTGGCTGATTTATTGAAGACGCCTCCTTCTCAGTATCTGTTTTTTGTATCAATTGAACATTTGTAATTCATGAATAACATGTATTCATTCATTATTTTTATTCTTTTATATGATGTATCTTGTCTTCAATTGAACTCATGAATAAAGGACATGTTTTATCTTATATCGCTTTCTTTTCTTTGCTGTGTTGTTGTCATGTTACTCTAGTAAATGTAGCCTGTAGATAACAACTCATCTTGAACTCTTCGTAGGGTAGTGATGGCTTAGGAAACAGGTTCGGGTCTGCTGCCTAAGACTTTTCAACCTTATGAGCCGTGAGGGTCTCATAAAGATTTTTCTCCCTATGAGTCGAGAGGATCTCGTAGGTGTATTTTCTCCTTAGGAATCGTGAGGATCCCTAAGTCTCTTGAGAGTCGTAAGGATCTCATAAGAGAATCTTCTCCCTTACAAGTCGAGAGGACTCGTAAGTGGTTGGTGAGTTGACCTGTTTTCGAGTCAAAGCATTGCTCTGACGGGGAGGTCGTTGGCTGACTTGTTTCCACAACGGGGTCATTGGATGACGTATTTCCGAGACGAGGTCATTGGATGACGTATTTCCGCGACGGGGTCATGTGCTGACGTATTTCTGCGACGGGGTCATTGGATGACGTATTTCCGCGACGGGGTCTTATGCTGACGTATTTCCGCGACGGGGTCATTGGATGACGTATTTCCGAGACGGGGTCACTGGATGACGTATTTCCGCGATGGGGTTACTGGATGACGTATTTCCGCGACGGGGTCATTTGCTGACGTATTTCCGCGACGGGGTCATTGGATGACGTATTTCCACGACGGGGTCATTGGATGACGTATTTCCGCGACAGGGTCATTTGCTGACGTATTTCCGTGACGGGGTCATGTGCTGACGTATTTTCACGACGGGGTCATGTGCTGACGTATTTCCGCGACGGGGTCATGTGCTGACGTATTTCCGCGACGGGGTCATTGGATGACGTATTTCCATGACGGGTTCATGTGCCGACGTATTTCCGCGATAGGGTCATTTGCTGACGTATTTTCGCGACGGGGTCATTTGCTGACGTATTTCCGAGACGGGGTCATTGGATGACGTATTTCCGCGATGGGGTCATGTGCTGACGTATTTCCGCGATGGGGTCATTTGCTGACGTATTTCCAAGACAGGGTCATTGGATGACGTATTTCGGCAATGGGGTCATGTGCTGACATATTTCCACGACGGGGTCATGTGCTGACGTATTTCCGCGACGGGGTCATTTGCTGACGTATTTCCGAGACGAGGTCATTGGATGACGTATTTCCGAGACGGGGTCATTTGTTGACGTATTTCCGCGACGGGGTCATTTGCTGACGTATTTCCGAGACGGGGTCATTGGATGACGTATTTCCGAGACGGGGTCATGTGCTGACGTATTTCCACGACGGGGTCATGTGCTGACGTATTCCATTTTCTGCGGTGTCGGGGCTAACTCTAGATTGTCTGTGAACCGTAGAGTCCCGGAACTGGGGACTTTGCCGTGGCTCTAATTGGTGATGTCGCATCCATATCTTGCTGGAATGAGGTGGAACGTCGCTGCTGATCTTTAGGCTGTAGATGTTGCCGGTGAGATCTGGCTTCCCTTTGATAAGGCTTGGTGGGGAAATGTGGTCCCCCTTTTGTTTACGCCCATGGATTGTATACAGGGGTTAGTATGGACTTACCTGCAGGGCAAAAGTTTCATTCTTTCATCATTTTTCATTTTTTTAATTTCTTTCTGCGATGCTCTATCATTTCAGCTTTTCATATCGCGAAAGTCGCGATTGTCCAATCATTTCAGTTATTTTTCGCGGTGCCCAATCATTTCGGCTATTTTTCTTTTTACTCACTGTTTTTTATTACGAGTTGCCTAACCATTTCGGCTTTTTTTTAGTACGGAACTCAAGATCTGATACCAATATTAGCATCAGCATCGCTGCGACTGGAATATTGCCAGGAGCGAATCATCATTTGCCGTGAAAGGACTTGGAATTTAATATCGATCTAGGCATCAGTATCGCTACAACTGGGACATTGCCAGGAGCGAATCATCATTTGCCTTTGTCGATTTAAACAAAGATGGCTTAGCAAACAGGGTTAGAATCCTGTCGACTAAGACTTTTGACTTCATGAGCCGTAAGGGTCTCATAAAGGTGTTTCTCTCTACGAGTCGTGAGGATCTCGTAGGTGCATTTTCTCCTTAGGAATCGTGAGGATTCCTAAGTGTGTGTTCTCTTATAAGTCATAAGGATTTTACAAGAATGTTTTCT
This sequence comes from Agapanthus africanus, assembly GCA_030015575.1. Lineage (NCBI taxonomy): Eukaryota > Viridiplantae > Streptophyta > Magnoliopsida > Asparagales > Amaryllidaceae > Agapanthus > Agapanthus africanus. Next base: position 66,938 of record JASDDO010000178.1, read on the forward strand.
CCTTATAAGTCGAGAGGACTTACAAGTGTTTGTTCATCAAATGAGGGCATTCCTTGTCGTTGGTGGGACTCGGAAAGGAAATGATTACTTGCGCCCGTGGATTGTATACAAGGGTCAGTATTAAACCGCTTGTAGGGCAGTCTGAGAAAGGTGATGGCTTAAGAACAGGTTCAGATCCCTGTAGCTTAAGGCTTTTGAATCTTATGAGCCGTGAGGGTCTCATAAGAGGGTTCTCCTTACGAGTCGTGAGGATCTCGTAAGTGTAATTTCTCCTTAGGAATCGTGGGGATCCCTAAGTGTGTTGCTCCTTTGTGAGTCGTAAGGATCTCACGCAGGTAGTTTTCTCCTTACAAGGTCGAGAGGACCTTGCAAGTGTCTTTTAACGAGATTGCGCCCTTTCGGGTTTTCACAAACTCGCCAGTAGCCCTGCTGTTTTTACTCACGGAGCCTTTTTGGGTTTTCATCCGTGCCCGTTTTGCTTGTGGACGTACCCTTTTTTTAACGCGTCAGCCCAAGGATGCTGCAGGTTTGCAGTAGTTTAAAGACGTTTCGGTTAGTAGTTAGTTTTAGGACATTTCGGTCCATTACTAGTTTAGGGACGTTTCGGTCCGTAGTTAGTTTTAGGACATTTCGGTCCACTATTAGTTTAGAGACGTTTCGGTCCATTATTAGTTTAGGGACGTTTCATTCCATTATTAGTTTAGGGACGTTTCGGTCCATTACTGCCGTTTTGGAGACAACAGTTTTTCTTATAGAGTCTGGGCTTAGGAAGATAGCGAGCGGACGTAGGCGTCGTCATCTATCGTTGACCTAGGCCATGACTTGTCAGGCGTAGTATTTTTTCAGGAACCGGCCGTTTATTGGCCTGAAGGGTCTTTCGCCATGCATGTCCATGAGCAAGTAAGCCCCACCCTGGTAAACTTTGTTTATGATGTACGGGCCCTCATAGTTCGGCTCGAATTTCCCCCGTTTGGCACGATTGGGGATCATAGGTCTTTTTACGACTAGCACGAGTTCTTCTTGGCGGAATGTTCTCGGCCTAGTCAATCTTTCATACGAGCATGTCATCCTTGCTTTGTAAGTCTCCAGGTTTTGCTGCGCCATGAGCCGGGTTTCGTTAAGGGCGTCGAGCTCCTCCAGCCGAAGATGAGCATTCTCTTCATCTGTTAGCTCGTAGTGAACCACCACTCGTAGAGAGGGTAGCTCTATCTCCAAGGGGAGTACCGCTTCTGGGCCGAATACCAACGCAAATGGCGTTGTGTTCATGGCCGTCTTAAACGTGGTCCGATAAGCCCAGAGAGCTTCATGCAGTCTCTCGTGCTAATCTTTTCTGTTTCTGGACACCGTCTTCTTTATGATCTTCGTCAAGGTCTTATTGAAAGCCTCAGCTAAACCATTAGCTCGGGGATTATAGACCAAAGAGCATCTCCAGTCTATATTATGCTGCTATGCAAAGCGGCTGATTTTATGACTTTTGTAGGCTGGCCCGTTATCAGAGATAATCCGTCGCGGAGTGCCGAACCGATAAATGATGTGTGTCTTGAAGAAATGGAGGATGTTCTCTGTCTTCACTTCTCTTAGCGGTACTGCTTCTGCCCACTTGGAAAAGTAATCGGTTATCGCCAATATGATCCGATGTCCTCTGGATGATGGTGGTTCTATGGGCCCAATTATGTCGGTTCCCCACATTTCGAACGGCCAGCTAGCCACTGTTGGGTGTAGCGGGTTTGGATACTGGTGGATGAAGTCTCCATGAATTTGGCACGAGTGGCACTGCTTTGCATATTCGAGGCAGTCCTGGATCATCGTAGGCCAATAGTAGCCCATTCTTTTGATCTTCAGCTTCATCTTTAGCCCAGCTTGATGAAAACCGCAAAGTCCGTCGTGAGTTTCTTGGACGACTCTCCTTGCTTCTTTTGGTCCCAGGCATCTCAGCCATAGAGAGTCGAACGATCTTTTATACAGCGTGTCATTGACGAAGGCAAAAGACAGAGCTCGTTTCATGAGTTGATGTCTCGAGGATGCATCTTCAGGTGTTCGACGAGATTTAAAGTAGTCTATAAAGACTTCTTTCCAATCCTTGGCCTTCTTCCGGTCCTCTATTTGTAGGGCTGTTTGCTCGGTCGCTTCCTTTTCTTCAGACGACTTCGGAGATATTTCCGCTGGTGCAAGAATCCGACGGCTTTGCACAACGATCCTTACGCCATCGAGGTTTTCGTCAGCCAGTTCTTTAGCGAGTTTGGCTAACGCATCCGCTTTGCTATTTTCCGCACGAGGTATGCTTTCCAGGGCGTAGGCGGGAATTTGATTCAGCAATTGTTGCACTCTCTCACCGTACCTTACCAACTCTGGTTTGCACGTTTGATAGTCGCCATTTACTTGGCTAACGACCAGCTGGGAGTCTCCATATATGAGGAGGTTTTCGATTCCCATGTCGACAGCGATCTCAAGACCTGCTATCAAAGCTTCATATTCGGCTTCATTGTTCATCCTCGGCTCTGTTAAGGAAAAGGCAAAGCGCATTATCCCTCCTTTTGGAGTCACGAAGATGAGGCCTATCCCAGATTTGATTATAGGGGAGCCGTGCTTTCGCTTCTTCATGGAAGATGCCCCATCGAAGTAGAGTTCCCATCGGGTGTCATTCTCTCTTCTCCTCCCGTCGATCATGTCAAACGCGTGCTCGTCTGGCAGTTTGCAATTTAGGGGTGAATCGGCAGGTATCGGATGCTCAGCGAGGAAGTCGGCAATGACCTGGCCCTTCACTGCCTTGAGAGGTCGGTAAGTTATCGAGAACTCCATCAAGAGGAGGGCCAACATAACGAGCCGTCCTGTTAGTATGGCTCTTGACATCAAATATTTGAGAGGGTCCACTTTTGATATAAGGTGGACCTCATGCGCCAATGCATAATGCCGAAGCTTCGTTATCGCAAAGATTAGCGCCAGGCAGTGTTTTTCGATGGGGGAGTAGTTATTTTCTGTCCCCAGGAGAACTCGGCTCAAATAGTAGAGGGCTCTTTCTTTCCCTTGGACATTTTCCTGTACCCATAGTGCGCCTAAGGAATCTTCAACGGCGGTTGTGTACAGGATGAGAGGCTTTCCCTTGACTGGAGCGGTCAGCACCGGAGAATTCTGCAGGTATTGCTTGATTTCGTCTAGTGCACTCTGGCATTTACGATCCCAGACGAAAGGGCCCCCCTTCTTCATTAAATGACTGTACGGGCGGCATTTGCTGGAGAGGTTGGCTATAAACCGTCGGATATATGCGTGTTTTCCTTGGAGAGACCGCAGTTGCTTGAGAGTTCTTGGCGGAGACATTTCCATGATCGCTTTGATCTTTGATGGGTCTATTTCGATGCCCCGGTGTCGTACGATGAATCCTAAGAATTTTCCTGAGGAAACTCCAAACGCGCATTTGAGAGGGTTCATCTTCAGGTTGTATTTACGAAGACGTTGGAACACTATCTTCAAATGCTCACAATGATCCCCGTGCGATTTACTTTTCACCACGAGGTCGTCGATATAGCATTCGACGACTTCATGTATGAGGTCATCGAAGATCTTTGTCATGGCCCTCTGATAGGTAGCGCCTGCGTTCTTCAGACCGAAAGGCATCACTTTGTAGCAGAATATGCCCAGAGGAGTCCGGAAAGCGGTATGCTTCTGGTCTTCAGAATGCATCTTTATTTGATTGTACCCTGATGAGCCGTCCATGAAGGAGAAGACTTCGTGAGTGGACGTGTTGTCTATCATCAGCTCGGTAACCAGTACGGGAAAGTCATCCATCGGACATGCTCTGTTTAGGTCCCGAAAGTCTACGCAGATGCGCACCGTGCCATTTTTCTTCATCACTGGGACGATGTTGGCGATCCAGTCAGGGTATTGAACTTCTTGGATGAAGCCGGAGTCAATTAGCTTCTTGACTTCCGCGTTGATTCTCATTTCAAGTTCGAGCCGTATTCTTCTTGGTGCTTGCTTGACTGACTTGACGTCCGGAGATATCGCCAATTTAGGCACCGCTATTTCTGGATCTTGCCCCGGCATCTCGGAATAGTTCCATACGAAGAAGTCTTTATACTGCATAAGCACGTCTCTTAGCGTAGCTACCTGTTCTTTGGACAGTAGCTCACTGATGAACGTAGGCCTCGGGTCGTCTGCCGTCCCCAAGTCGATTTTCCTTAGGTTTTCCGTAGTAGTATGTATTCCATATTCCAACTCTTTTGGCGCAGGTGGAAATTCTGAGATCAACTCATCTTCATCCTCATTTTCGAAGCACCAGGACAGGTCATCAATATTCTCGGGCCCTCCTTCTTCTGATAGCGTAATCACGTGACAGGTACGAGATCATTTCCTAGACCGATGTTGATCTGGTTATACTCTCGCTATGTACGTTGCTTTTGGAACATGCTTCTGTGGTGGGGTTACCCTCCAGCTACTGGATAGAGCGAACCTGCCTTGCTGATACTGGTCTTCTACCCGGTTTTTGAATGTGAAGCAGTCTTCGAGAGGATGTCCTATCGCTCGGTGATAGGAGCAATAATCCGGATGAGAGACCTCGTCTGCTTGTTCGGGGTGTTTGGACTCCAAGAGCGTAATCATTTGATTTTTCATGAAAAGATCGAATATCTTCCTTGTCTTGTCTTGGGGAAAAGAATATGCTCGACACATCTTCTTTATAAGAGACAGATCCCGGCTGCTCAATTCTCGATCGCGTGGCTTCTTGGACCCGCTTTGCCGCCGTCGAACGTTTTTTCCATTCTTTAGTTTGTTTTTGCCTCCTCGTCGGGTCTTCTGTACGACGGGCTGGCGACGAAGGGCATCGTCATTCTATGTAGCCTGCTGAAGGAGGCACTGCGTCCTGGCTTTCTCGTAAATGGCCATTTCACGGTTGTGGTCATCCCGGGCCTTTTGACCAGCTTCCCTTATCAGCTTGTCCATCTGTTCCTCAAACGACGGACTTGGCATTTTTACAGCAGGATTCTGTTTTGGTTCAATTGCAGTGTCTTCTAACATAGCATCTCCTTCTTCATCGAAGTCATGTATAACGTAGCAGCCATGGAATCGCTCCCGCTTCTTGGATTGAACATATCCAAGCCTGATCGTTTCCATTCTCCTGTTGGGCAATTTTCGCTGGGTTTCGGGGACATTCCAGATCCTGTTATAGAAATGAGCTTGTCGGGCAGTCTATTTGAAGGGTATGCATTGGCGCCTCAACAGCCTTTTTAATCCTTCTGTGTAGTATCTGGGCAGACGGATGGGCTGGAGTCTTTCAAGCGTAGAATCGGCACCATGCCAGATTTCTTTCTCCACTTTGGTTTCCTAGATCGATAAAAGAAGATCGCCTTTTCATCTTTTCGCCTGGGAGGGACGTAGAACATCTGCAGCTCTTGCACACTATATGTCTCAAGCGCGTCGAGCTCTTTGTAATGCTTTTGCGGAACCATAGCGATCTGCAAACTCTGATCATCTCCAGTAGGGGCCTGCACCGATGGACGGATCGAGAACACTGCGTTGACTTCGTCTTCAGAGTCACTGCCAAAGACCAGAATAGGGATAGATGGTCTCGGCTTGCTGCATTGGGACAGTCCCGAATAGACTATCTCTTCCTCCTCCTCGGTATCGCTTCCAAAGACCGGAATAGTGGTGATAGCTTTCTGCTTATTCTCCGGCTTATGGCATCTTTTGTATCTTCAAAGTCTAGTAAGAAATACTTTGCATCTTCGTACTTTCGGACTTCATTCATGGAGAGTAGGTTCAGCTCCCCTGTCACAGTGTACTCGAGACCATCTTTGAAGTACTTCATACATTAATGTTGTGTGGAAGGGATGATATTGTACTCGTGTAACCATGGCCTACCGAGAAAACCGTTGTAGCAAGTCTTGGCGTCAATGACGTGAAACTTGATATCGGTGACGAGCGACCCGAAGCGTAACGTCAGTATTACGGACCCGAGCGTCCGTGATGACTGGGAGTCAAAACCAGAGATGGTAATTTTATCCCAAGCTAGGTGTTGAACGCTCATGCAAATTTCTTTTAGCACCCTCACATTTAGAAGATTGACAGAAGACCCATTGTCAACTAGGATCTTCCCTATCTTGATGTCATGGCAATACCCGGAGACATACAAGGGACGGTTGTGCTCACACGTTCCGAGGAGGAGGTCCTCGTCGCTGAAGGTGATGTCGGCTGTGTGCACTTCTTCTAGCTCGTCCTTCATCTTTTCTTCGACAAGGAAGGCTTGAAACTGCCCAGGGTCCTGTAGTGCCTTGATCAACGAATCTCTCGCCTCTTTAGATAGCAGAAGGGCATCGAGAATGCTTAGCTCAAGGGTACCTTCCTCAGGTATGCCAGAACGTTGTAATCCACCTTGTTTTTCTTTGGCGGGTTCTTGGCTGCCAGCTCTTCGACAACTCGGTCATTGAGGGCGATATCTTCAGGGACTTTTTCTTTTCCCTTATCTTTTTTGTTCGATCCCTTATTTGCGGGTCCGAAATTCTTTTCAGGTAACGTGCGGTTACGCAGCTGAATGTTCTCACGGTTCTTCATCTCTTCCTCTTTTCCTGAGGTGGATTCTTTGAAGAGAGGGCCGAGAGATACTTCTTCATCAGAATCACTTCCGAAGGTGAGAACTTGCAATATCCCGGAATCAACCATGTGACAGTTACTGGCAATTCTTTTGTGCTCATCTGTCGCATTTTTTCGTTGTCGACGAGCTTCACGCTTCATCCTCTTAAAATGTTGTCGATGGGCGACATATCCCTGCCACCAATTTTTAAAGGCGTTGCACTCTTCAGTAGGGTGCTCAATCCTCTGATGGTATAAGCAGTAATTTGGATGTATATTCTCTTCGTCAAGGTGTATCCCACCAAGAGTGTTTCCTTCGGAGGGTGGCAGCTTCATTCCCATTGACATGGATTTGGCGAACCGTTTCCTCATCTTAAGTTTGCTTTTGTTTGCGGCGGATGTGCTTTGATCTGGTGGGTGTGTTTTAACCCTTTCGTCCAGTCGCCGGCGTTTGGCTTTTTCAAATATGGCCATTTCGCGCTCCCGATCGGCTTTGCTTTTCTGGCGGGCTGCGTTCAACAGCAGATCGATCATCTCGTCAGACGGTTCCAAGGGTTTCGGTTCGGGATCTACCCCCAATTTCCCTGCATCAGGAGCTTCTTCACTATCTATTGACGAGTGAGAGATCACATGGCAGCTCGCCACATAATGCTCAGGTTCATCTGACGGGTCTTCTCCCTCATCTTTGTTGCCATCTCTGTCTTCAAGGATGTGGTTGAGAAACTCTTGGAGTGTGACCGGGGTTCGCGCCTTTTGGTTGTATTACTCCAGCGCGTAAATGTGTTTTTGTCGGTCCGTTCGCTTGTCATCCGGCTTCACGGGCTTTTTGGTCTTCTTTTTCCTTTTCAAAGATTTTGACGGCTGGGCTTGGGTGTTTTGCCCATCGTTACCAATTCTTGGCGTCGGGCGCGGCTTCAGCATTCCCTCAATGACCTCGAGTTCCAGCGGACTTTTCCACCTGATCGCCAGGCATGTTTGAAGATCCTTCAGTATTCTTTTTGTTTTGGCTGAAAGAGCGACCTCCCATGGAGCTTCTTCTATAAATGAGCATGATGCCCCCGGCGTGTCTACCCTTTTAAGAGCGTACGGCTGGGGCGGGCTTACTTTTCAATTCTCGGACAGTGCGAATTTGCCTTGTTGGTATTGGTCCTCAATCCAGCCTTTAAAGACGAAGCGATCTTCGATCGGATGGCCTACTACTTGGTGGTATGAGCAGTAATTGAGATTGTTGTCGTCACCTGGCTGCAGTGGGCGTCTCGGATCTGGTAGAGTGATGAGCCTGTTGCGCACCGTCAGTTCGAACAGTCTCCCCGTTTTATCTCGAGGGAATGAGTAAGGACGCTTTAACTTTTCGTTGATAAATCGATGTCTGTCGTTTTGGCGATCAGCTGGTTTTGGACCACTCGGCTGTTGCTGAGCATTGGCGACAAAGGTCGCAATCCCTTTCCCCTTTTCATTCCGAGGCTCAGTCTTTGAAGAGGAAGGCCTATGGTCCATCTGGTCCATTTGGGCCAGCTTGTCGATCAAGGCCTGGAAAGTGGTCGGCTTGAAGAACATCATAAACTGGGAGATGGTTGCCTGCGGATTGAGGGTTCCCACAAACATGCCTACTGCAGGAGCCTCTTCTATGCGCTGTTCGCACTTCGACCATATGTTCCGCCACCGTATCGCGTACTGAACCTATGTTTCTCCAGGCTTCACCCTGGCATTGATCAATGCCGTGATTGGGGTGCGTTCGCTAGTGCTTGAGAAACGCTGGGTGAATAGCAACTCCATCTTCGTAAAAGTTTTGACGGAATCGTTGGGAAGTTCTGAATACCGTTCGAACGCCGTCTCCGCCAGGCTGCCGACGAATTAGCGAAGCAGTATCTTATCGTCACCTTCAGTGTTTTCGCACAGAGCCCTGAACTGGGCGACATGCTGGTGGGGGTTGCCTGTCCCCCTATATACATGAAATTTAAGGATTGTGTATCCTAGCGGGTACTTAATCTGATCGTACCAGCTGGGATAGGGTCGTCCAGTTCTGACAACTTGGCCAGCAGCTTTGTTCGCTTGATGGGCTCGTATCTGTTGAGCTATATAATCATCGAGCGCAGCTTTCGAGATTGTTTCCTCTTTTGCTGCTAAAAAGGCCGGAAGAGGGTTTGACGTCTCCCCTCTGTCGTCTTCGATTACTATTGACGGATCTTCGGCTGGAGGGTCTGACTGGATCATCATGCCCACCATATCCTGGAACAATAGCGCCATCTGTTTTATATTGGCCACTTTTTCCGCTGCCTCTTGATCTTTCTTTTCTAGCATCCTCCGGAGGAACTCGGCATCGGTTTCCTGTTCCTGGCGCTGATCCGACGATGCTTCGGGGCTTTCCTTATGTCCCGTGAGTGCAGCCATCTTCGTTAACATCTCCTGGAGCTTCTGTTGTTGCTCCTGAGCTTTTGTTACCGATCGGGTGAGTGGTCGATGACCCCCAGAGGCACGGCTCTCCTCCTTCCCGGAAGCCATATAAACAGTATGCACCACCATGCCCCCATACTTGGAGTGTCTGGGTTCAGTGCCTTTGAGATTCGTCACAGGCATAGGGATCTTCCCCGCCCTCCTCTTTTTATGGATGATTGAAGTTGAGGGGGCTGTTGCAGTAGGCACCTAAGCAGACGATACTTTGCGTAGCATGGCAGAGGGATGGTCCTCTTTCTGTTGAGTCTTCATCTTCTTCTGTTAGAGGGAATAGTCCTTGTCGATCACAGAATCATGGACTCTCCACCAGACCTTGTGGATTTTGGAAGACAGCCGCTGAGGGGACTGCTCCAACTTTGACTTTGTAACATTCTCCACAGGTGGAGGAAATCTTTTCAATACAGCGGTCAGAGAATTCTTGCGGATCCTCCTGAGTGGTTCAAAGCTGTTCCCAGTTTGGAACAGTAGCATCGACTTCAACCATCGGAGCTGGTGGAGTCAATCCAGAAGGGGAACTTCCTCCAGCTTTCCTTACTCGGCGCCAGTGGCGACGTCGAGCATGCCTTGCAGATGGGACTGGCTCGGTTATGGGGGTGGCTTCATCATGCCCCCTATTCTGGTGAGGGGTTGCTGTTGGCGCCAGCCTATCGAAGACTGACGTCTGCTGAGAAGAAACGACCAACCTGTCAAAAACTGACCTTTGGACATGGGAAGTAGTCTGTACGACCTCACCCGAAGCAGGAATTGGGGTGGCCGGTCTCGCAAAGACCGATCCCTTAGCGAGAGAAGCCCTTTTGACGACTTCGTCCGTCGGAGTTGGAATGGTCTGTCTGCTTCGCGGATGACTTGTTCAGGTATTGCAGGCTTCTTCATGGACACACTGGAGCTCAGGCTCAGCCTGTCGAAGACTGATGCAGTAGGCTTGGAATTGGACGGCCCGTTGAGAGGGGTCGTGGTAGTTGTAAGTCGATCGAAGACCGACTTCTTCGGAGCTTCCTGTGACGGCATTGGGATGCTGAAGCTTGCCGGTAGGATCATGGTCCCAAAGAACAGTCCAGTGGTGGCCTGAGTCACATGTTCCACTGGCATGGCGAAGATAGAGGCCGCTTGGGACCCATAGGTCACTCCTCCAGCGAGGACGGAGTGGGAGTTGCTGTTGCAGTTGGAAGCCATTTTCTGTGCACTGGAGCAAGACACCAAATCTTAGTACCTCGAATCCAGGGGCAACCACATTAAACCGCGATTCATTCGTGAACACGACAAATGAAGTGTGGAGTGGAAAAGGAAAAGGTCCCACCGGGCGTGCCAGAATCTGATCACTGCCGAAAACGGGAGACGAAACCACGTAGGTCGTCTTGCCTGAATTTGGGGGCAGATGCTATTTGGTTTTATCCGTCCACTTCTCCGAAGATGCCAAGTTGATTTATGGCACCGTGTATCGGAGGTTTAGACGGATGCGGCCGTTGTAGCAGACTTCGTCAGATTCCCCCTTATGGTGATGGGTTTTTGATTGTGGGGACGCTCTTCCCTGCAGGCGTAAGTCCCTGCAGTTAATTACGCTACCGCATCGCGGTAACAACTTTCTCCTTCTCCAGATGGTCACTTCATGTCGTGTGTGTTTATTTTATTATTTGTTGCCCGTGGATCATATACGGAGACTAATTTATGTTGTCGCTCGTAGGGCGTAGATTAGTCCAAATCCGTATTTTCTTAGATTTGGTTTTGGTTTTGGTTTAAGGATCGTTATTCTCATTGAGATTAAGATCAACTTAAACGTTTGTTAAGGATACGTTAGTCTAATTTTAGACTAAGATCAACTTAACAGGATCATTTAGATCCAAAAAAAGAGCATTTGGACTCTTTTGTTTTAGTTTAGGGACGTTGCGGTCCAATGGGTTTAAGAACATCATAGTCCATGTCAGTTCAGAGATATCATAGTCTGTAAAGTTAAGGACATCATAGTCTATGAGTTTAAGGACCTCATAGTCTATGAGTTTAAGGACATCATAGTCCATGAATTTAAGGACCCCACAGTCCGTAAAGTTTAAAGACATTATAGTCCAGTTTAAAGACGTCATAATCTGTGTGGTTTTGGTTCAACAGTTTGGGGATGCACTAAAAGTTATTGGTTATTGGGACCCTCCATCTCTCTGAAAACGTTGAGAAATTACAACGACATATATCAAAGGTATGAAGAGATGTACCCTTGAGCCAATGTTGGTTAGGAGATCTGTAGTCAAGTTTGGGACTAAGATCAATTAAAAAGATTTACGAGCGTATGGGCTCAATTAATCTGAATTAGGGATCTGTGGCCAACTTGGGCTCGGACCACTCAGTTAAAATGTTGAACATTTAATTAGGCTCATTCCTTTTTTATTTAACAATGCTGAGCATTGGTTTGGGTTCTGACAACTTTTTTTGTCTTTTACAGAGCGTTGAGCACTTATTATGGCTCTGGGGCCTTATTTAAAGAATAGTTTATGTTCTCTCAACGCACACGTGAGAAGCACGTGGCGCGCTTGGCGCTGAGCGCCAGTCAATGAGTGCAGAGCGCTCTTTATTAAGTAGCACCCATATGAGGAACCTGTGGCGCGCTTGGCGCTAAGCGCCAGCCAATGAGTGCAGAGCGCTCCTTGTGAAATAGCGCACACGTGGGGAGCACATAGCGCGCTTGGCGCAGAGCGCCAGCCAATGTGTGCAGAGCGCTCCTTGTGAAATAGTGCACACGTGGGGAGCACGTGGCGTATTTGGCGCAGAGCGCCAGCCAATGAGTGCATAGCACTCTTGATCAATTTTGTGCTCTGAGAATTAAGTTCTCGTTTATAAGAGACTTTGTCTCGTGGCTCTAAGAATAAGGTTCTTATTTTTATAGGAGATGTTACAATCTCTTCTGTTTTTGTGAAAGACTTTGTCTTTATGGATCTGTGATCTGAAGAGAATTAAGTTCTTCTTCCCCCTTTTTATAATGAGATGCTATGATCTATTTTTGTGAAAGTCCTCTGTCTTATAGATCTATGATCTAGAAAAAGAACTAAGTTCTTCTTCTTTGATGAGATGCTTTGATCTCTATGTTTTATTTACCTTGAAGAAGTTCTTCTTTTCAGAGCTTTCTCTTCTTTTTGAAATTTCTCAAAGTTTGTGTGTGTGGGGGGGAGGGGTTCCTCTGTTTAAGACTTGAAGTCTTAAGTCCTTTATATAGGGGAGGCTGATTTGTTGAATCAGTTAAGGAAATCTTTACTCTGATTGATTTAGGGATGTTTCCCACCGTTAGATCTTTGATCCAAGGGTTTCTGTTTTACCGAAGGCAATCTTCTTGTTTTTAATAAGATTGGGAAAATATTTTCCCATACAGAACTTATTCTGTATCTTGGTGATTTTTAATCACCATTGAATATTTGATCCAACGGTGCTCTAATTTTCAGAGGTAATCTGATGAATTTTAGTCATCTTTGTTGGATCTTTGATCCAAGGGTAGGAAACATTTAGTTCCAGTGCTAGCGCTCTCGTGCTTTACACGTGAGCGCTGCATCAGAGTCTTTGACTCTTAGCTCGGGCGCTGCTAGCTCGGGCGCTGCTACCGCTAGCGCTAGCGCTTTGCACGTGAGCACTGCATCAGAGTCTTTGACTCTTAGCGCTGGCGCATTTAGCGCGAGCGCTTTTATGAAGCGCTGTTTCATTTCAAAATTCAAAATTTGAATAGAGCTTTGCTATGATTGGGGGAAACACACACCTTATATATGGATGAGGAAAGTTCTTTTCGGGACCGAACTATTTTCCGCTCGCTTTGGATCTGTACATGTTGCAGAGATTTCTTCAATATTGCGGTGGGAGAATTTTGTCTGACCCTTCATAGCAGTTCGAAACTGTTCCCAGTTGGAACAACATCATCTACCATCCGAATTGAGGCAGGTGAAGTCACCGCTGATGGAGAACTGCACCCAGCTTGTTTTGTACGACGCCGATATCGACGTCCCCCCTTTCTTACAGCCGAAATTTGATTAGCCTCAGGATTTTGCTGAGCCTGCATCCTTTTTTATTCGAGAGCTCGAGTATTCTGCCCCCTGTATCGACCTTGGTCTTTGGCAGGTGCTGTGTTTTTGAGGACTGATTCTGTCGGCAAAGCTGAAGTTGGAGGATCCAGTTCGTGGAAGACAGACTTCTTCTGGGCTTCCACCTTTGGCGTTGAGGCACCGAGGGTGGGAGGTGGGAGCATAGACCCAAAAATAAGCCCGTTGATTTTTTAAAGAGCCGGATTGCAGAGATTTGAGGCTGCAAATGGCCTATACTTGACTCCACCAGATGTGACAGAGCCTGAGTTGCGGTGAGTGGAAGCAAACGTCATTCTACATAAAGACGAAACGCCGAGCTTCAGTATCTCATCACCCAAGGGCAACCACAAACATATATACCGTGATTATTTGATTGCGGAAAAGGAAAAACACGACACACGAAGTGTGGAGTGGAAAGAGGAAGAGGTCCCACCGGGCGAGCCAGAATCTGTTCTTCGCCGAAAGACGCGACCGGGACGTCTGGCCTGAATTTTGGGGGGCAGATGCTATTTGGGTTTATCCGTCCACCTCTCCGAAGATTCCAAGTTGATTTATAGCACCGTATATCGGAGGTTTGGACGGATGCGGCTGTTGTAGCAGACTTCGTCAGATTCCCCCTCATTTGCGAGGGGTTTTTGATTGTGGGGACGCTCTTCCCTGCAGGCGCAAGCCCCTGTAGTTAATTAAGTTATCGCATCGCGATAACCACTTTCTACTGCTCCAGAAGTTCACTTCGTGTCGTGTGTGTTTTTATTTGTTTAGGTTGCCCGTGGATTGTTTACGGAGACTAATTTATATTGTCGCCCATATGGCATAGAGTAGTCCAAATCCGTATATCTTAGATTTGGGTTTGCTTTATCTAAGGATCGTTAATCTGGTTTGAGATCAATATCGACTTAAATGTATGTGAGCAGTTGCGGCTCGGTTAGTCTTTTGTTAAGGATACGTTAGTCCAATTTGAGACTAAGATCTACTTAATAAGATTTTAGGATCATTTTGCTTCAGATCCAAAAAAAGAGCATTTGGGCTCTGTTGTTTTAGTTTAAAGATGTTTCGGTCCGTTATCGCCATTTTGGAGGCGAAGTTTTAGTTTGAGAACATTTCGGTCTGTTGATCACCATTTTGGAGGTGAAATTTTAGTTCAAGGATGTCTCGTTCCGTTGATCACCATTTGGGAGTGAGATTTTAGTTTAAGGACGTCTCGGTCCGTTGATCACCATTTGGGGGTGAGATTTTAGTTTAAGGACGCTACGGTCCGTTATTGCCATTTTGGAAGTAATGGTTAGTTTAAGGACGTTTCGGTTTGTTATTAGTTTAGGGACATCTCGGTCCATTGTTACCGTGTTTGAGGCGACGCGCTAGTTTAAAGACATTCCGGTCCATTATCACCATTTTTAGGGTGACGCTTTAGTTTAAGGACATTACTGTCCGTTGCCAATTTAAGGACGTAGTGGTCCATTGCTAGTTTAAAGACGTAGTGGTCCATTGCTCACCATCTTTGGGGTAAAGCTTTCGTTTAAGGACATTACAGTCTGTTTCCAGTTTAAGGACGTTGTTCCCGCCAAAATTTTGGCTCAAAATACGTTCCAATAAAATAAAAATAAATAAATAAATAATAATAATAAAGGAGAAAACCTCCCTTTCAGAGCAAAGCTCTGTTCAAATCCCAAGGCGGGAAATGAAGCAATACTTCTGTTTCCCCCAATCAGAGCAAAGCTCTGTTTTAAAAGATAATAAAAATCAAATCTTAAAATAAAGAAGCAACGCTTCAGCTAATTTGCACTCTGCGCTGCGCGACACGTGGCTGCGCAGTTGCGCTGCGCGACACGTGGCTGCGCAGTTGCGCTAGCGCAGTGCGCTGCGCTCTGCGCTGCGCGACACGTGGCAGCGCAGTTGCGCTGCGCTCTGCGCTGCGTGACACGTGTCAAGCGTAGGTGCGCTTACGCCAAATAGAATTAAAATTCTGAAAGATCTTTCTCAATCTTGTTAAAAACAAGAAGATTGCTTTCTGTAAAACAGAAGCCCTTAGATCAAAGATCCAACGGTGGGGAAAATTCCCCAAATTCCTCAGAGAATGATCTCTTTAACAAACCTAACAAACCAAATGGCACTATAAAAAGGCCCCTAGACCCCAACTCAAAAGAATCAACAAGACAGAGAGAACTCTTCTAAAGAAAATTTTGAGGAGAACTCAAACAGAGAAAAAGGTAAACCCTTTGAAATAAAAAAGAAGAATTTCTTCTGAAAAGATCATTGATCTAAGAACAAGATCAAGGATCTTCAATAAAAAAATATAATAAACAACAAAGGCATTGCCTTTTGATGAACCACTGGTTCTTTGAAAACAAGAAAATTTGTTTTCTTTGATCTAAAATTGATCAAAATAATAAAACAGTGCCCTGCACTTGTAAATCTGCACTGTTGCGCTCCTGGGTTGGCGCAAGCCACCAGGGAGAGCCACGTGTCAGCTCCAGAGTGATCTGCGCTCGCTGTTAAAATAGAGCACTGCTCTCATGAATTGGCGCAACCCACCAGAGCGCGCCACATGTCAGAAGCGCAACAGCGCAGCACACTGGAGCAGCGCACCGCGCTTGCGCTCACCAGAGCGTGACACGTGTCACCTCCATATGGACTTGCGCCTTGCGCTCCTCAATCAGCGCAAAGTGCCTGACAAGCCACGTGGCACTCTGTCAGATTAATTAATGCAGCGCATTATTAAAGTGCAGAGCCCAATTAAAAGGCCTAATGGACCAAAACAAATGCTCTGCATTATAAAAAAGGGATAGAGCCCAACTCAAAAGGCCTAAAGGGGCCAGAATAAAATACAGTGCAGGGGCAGAGCCCTAATTAAGGTCTAATAGGCCTAGTGCGAATAAAAATGTTGAACATCTTCAATTGGACTTAGCCCAATCATGGCCGTAAGTCCTCAAATTAAATTGACTGAGCACGGCTGCTCTCTTAAATTAATTTACACCTGGTTCAAGGGTACATCTCTGAACTCCTCTGACACCTGTCATTGTAATTCTTCAACGTCGTCAGAGAGGTGACGGGTCCCGACGGCCATACATTCAATGGACCACCACGTCCCTAAACTGGAACATGGACCACTAGGTCCCTAAACGGGAACAATAGAGCCCCTAAATGCTCTTCCCGTTAAGTTGATCTTAGTCTCAAATAGGACTAACGTATCCTTAACGAACGTTTAAGTTGATCTTAGCCTCAACACGGCTAACGTATCCTTAGACTAAAACACCAAACCCAAATCTAAGTAAATACGGATTTGGACTAATTCACGTCCTACGGGCGACGGCATAGTTTAGTCTCCGTATACAATCCACGGGCAACCATAAACAAAACAAACACACACGACACGAAGTGAAATTCTAGAGAAGGAGAAAGTTGTTACTGCGATGCGGTAGCGTAATTAACTGCAGGGGCTTGCGCCTGCAGGGAAGAGCATCCCCACAATAAAAAAAACCCCTCAAGCGAGGGGGAATCTGACGAAGTCTGCTACATCGGCCGCATCCGTTTAAACCTCCGATACACGGTGCCATAAATCAACTTGGCATCTTCGGAGAGGTAGACGGATAAAACCAATTAGCATCTGCCCCGAATCTCAGTGTCAGGACTTCGCAGTCCTGTGTGCCGTCTTTCGGAGGGGAACAGACGTAGTGGTCCATTGCTCACCATTTTTGGGGTGAAGCTTTTCCGAATACCACTCAGAGTTTTGACTCAGGAAGATAGCGAGCGGACACGAGCGTCGTCATCTATAATTGATCTAAGTTGTTATTCGTCAAGCGTGGTATTTCTTGAGGAATCGGCCGTTTATTGGCCGGAAGGGTCTTTCGCCATGCATATCCATGAGAAAATAGGCCCTACCTTGGTAAACCTTGTCTATGATGTACGAGCCTCCATAGTTTGGCTCAAATTTCCCCCGTTTTGCACGATTGGGGATCATAGGTCTTTTGATGACTAGCACGAGTTCACCTTGGCGGAATGTTTTCGGTCTAGTCAGTTTTTCGTATGAGCGCGTCATCCCTGTCTTGTAAGCTTCTAGGTTTTGTTGCACCATGAGGTGAGTTTCATCGAGGGCGTCGAGCTCCTCCAGCCGAAGATGGACATTTTCGTCATCTGTGAGCTCGTATCGAACTGCTACTCAGAGAGAAGGGAGCTCTATTTCCAAAGGGAGTACCGCTTCAGTGCCGAATACCAACGCGTATGGTGTTGTATTCGTAGCCGTTTTGAACGTCGTTCGGTATGCCCAGAGAGCTTCGTGCAGCCTCTCGTGCCAGTCTTTTTTGTTTCTGGACACCGTTTTCTTTATAATCTTGGTCAAAGTCTTGTTGAAAGCTTCAGTTAGGCCATTGGCACGAGGATTATAGACTGAAGAGTAGATCCGGTCTATTTTATGTCGCTCTGCGAAGCGGCTGATTTTATGGCTCCTGTAGGCTGGCCCATTATTCGAGATTATCCGTCACGGAGTGCTGAACCAGTAGATGACATGTGTCTTGAAGAAGTGGAGGATGTTCTCCGTCTTCACTTCCTTTAGCTGTACTGCTTCTGCCCACTTAGAGAAATAATCGGTCGTTGCCAGTATGAACCGGTGTCCTTTGGATGACGCTGGTTCGATGGGACCGATTACGTCGGTTCCCCACATTTTGAATGGCCAGCTGGTTACCGTTGGGTGAAGCGGATTTAGATGCTGGTGGATGAAGTCCCCGTGAATTTGGCACGAGTGACACTGCTTCGCATATTCAAGGCGGTCCTGAATCATTGTGGGCCAGTAGTAACCCATTCTTTTGATTTTCAGCTTCATCTTTGGCCCGGCTTGATGAGACCTGCAGAGTCCGTCGTGAGTCTCTTGGACGACTCTTTTTGCTTTTTCTGGTCTCAGGCATCTCAGCCACAGACAGTCGAATGATCTCTTATATAGAGTATCACTGACGAAGGCGAAAGACAAAGCTCACTTCATGAGCTGATGTCTTGATGACGCATATTTGGGTGTTCGATGGGATTTGAAGTAATCTATGAAGACTTCCTTCCAATTCTCGACCTTTTCTTTGTCTTTTATTTGGAGGACCGCTTGTTTGGTCGTTTCTTTTCTTTCAAATGGCTCAATCGAATCCTCTGAAGGTATTTTTGCTGGCGCGAGAACCCGGCGGCTTTACACAACGATCCTTACGTCATCGAGATCTTCGTCAGCCAGCTCCTTAGCAAGCTTGGCTAATGCGTCCGCCTTACTATTTTCCGCATGCGGTATGCTTTTCAGGATGTAGGAGGGGATTTGCGTCAGCAATTGCTGCACTCTTCTGCCATCTTTTATCAACTCTGGTTTGCAGGTATGATAGTCACCGTTTACTTGGCTAACGACCAGCCGAGGGTCTCCATATATATTGAGGTTTTCGACTCCCATATCGACAGCGATCTCAAGACCCGCTATCAAAGCTTCATATTCAGCCTCATTGTTTGTTCTTGGCTCCGTTAAGAAAAGGGTGAAACGCATTATCCCCCCTTGCGGAGTCACAAAGATGAAGCCTACCCCAGCTTTGATTATAGGGGTGTTATGCTTCCGCTTCTTCATGGATGATGTTCCATCGAAGTATAGTTCCCATTTGACATTATTTTCTTCCTTTTCCCCTTCGATTGTATCGAACGCATGTTCGTCTGGCAATTCGCAATTTAAGGGAGAATCGGCTGGTATTGGATGCTCAGCGAGAAAGTCGGCGATGGCTTGGCCTTTCACTGCCTTGATGGATCGATACGTTATCGAGAACTCCATCAAGAGGAGGGTCCATTTAGTAAGCCTTCCTGTTAGTATGGCTCTTGACATTAAATATTTGAGAGGATCCACCTTTGATATGAGATGGACCTCATGTGCCAAGGCATAGTGTCTGAGCTTCGTTATAGCAAAGATCAGTGCCAAGCAGTGCTTTTCGATGGGGGAGTAGTTGTTTTCTGCCCCCAGGAGAACTCGACTCAAACAGTAGAGAGCTCTCTCCTTCCCCATGTCGTTCTCCTGTGCCCATAACGCGCCTAAAGAACCTTCCAGGGCTGTTTTGTACAGGATGATGGGCTTTTCCTTAACCGGAGCGGTTAACACCGGCGGATTTTGTAGGTATTACTTGATCTCGTCCAGTGAACTTGTCACGACCCGAAAGTACGGAACGTGACCGGCACTTAGATTACGAAACGTCTAGAGGCGCAACATAACCTAAGTAAGCCGAAGCCCAGAAATCTAAACCATAAAAAGAAGAAGAAGAAGAAAAGAAAACATGAAGAAAAACAAGTTTAAAAGTATCAGCAAATTTCCCAAAAATTTCGGCAGAGTCTCCTCTGTAAAAACTGGCCCCCAAACGGGTACAACAAGTATAATATACATAAACAATAAAAAGCATCCCCAAACGGGAGCTAGCTCAACGCCAACAGGCGGAAACAACCACAACAATACACAATAGTATACAACGCCAAAAGGCGAGGCTCAAAACTCAAAAGAAAACAAAACCACCAGATCAGAATAATACATGCGCGACTCTAAGGTCGAAATAAATAACTGGTCCAATAAACTTATCAAGTAATACAAGTATGGTTGATGGAGCTTACTAGATACAAATGAAAGAATAAAAGTACAATGGTGGTTCGGATACAAGTGAACCAACCTACCGTGCAAATCACCCTGAAAGAATAGATGTGCCAGCAAGCTGCCAAGGAAACCTGTACATCGAACCTGTAATAAAATTTGGCACAACGGGGGTGAGTTGCCAACTCGTGAGTAGAAGACGTCTACGAAAAGAAATCGAATGCACGACGCTATCCTAGGTCATAATAATACACTACTATATCCCAAACATCTAGTAATAGCAGGGTAATACTACGTGTAAGTGCAGATACTCCGTGTTTGTGTCAGTGCCTCATATAATACTATGTCATATGAAATGAAATGCATGCACCATGAATGTAAAGTAACAAATCCTGAAATCCAGATATATATGTATAAGAACTCTTTAGCTGTTATCATAGTAAAGTGTGTATAAGCATCTGAAATCTCAACAATGAAATCCATGGAAATCCGTGTCAAGCATCGACACAACACATGTAATCTCAAGTCTCAATATGTCGGGCTCAGTCACTCCGGATCGGCCCATATCATCAAATCTCACGACAACGGTCGGTATCCTCCGGATATCCGCCGCGCCAGACATCACCGGTAGGTAGTCTTCCCCTGCCAGGCTCATCGTCTACAACTCGATCTTCTTGCCCCGGGGTACCATACCGGGCCCACCATGTACCCGAGACGGTTCATCCACTCCTCGAATCGGGTCTTGAAATCCAACAGAAAACATGAAATCTCATGGTGGACGACACATACATCACGAGAAAACCGCATCTTATTTTAAAAAGAGAGGAGGAGAGAGAGAGAGAAGGTTTTATAATTTCTTGCGGTTTTTCCCAAAAATCCAGAAATCTAATAGAAATCCAAATCTTAAAATCATGAGTAAGTATATGATAAGTGTCGGCATATGCCCATGATACTACAGGATAACATGAAAATATGAATGCATGAATGTCAAGTAATAGATATCATGTCTATACTAACATCAGAGAGTAATCACAATATTATATCGGTCTAGTTGTTAACTGATTCTATCAATTAAAGATAATATGATCTAAAGTGTACGTGACATAGCAATTACCGATGATGATGTGTGTGAGCCGGCAAATGAGTGTGCGTGGAATATGCGCATCATCGGTATTGGTGCTGGTGTCCTAACAGGTAAGGTTTATATTGATTATAGCAGCATATGTAAGAACATGCATCATTATGATTCCAGTGTGAAAGTAAGACGGATGTAAGTTATCCACTCATTTGATATACCATTACCACTACCACTATATGACTCGAACCTAATCTAGTGTCCATCTAACCTCCTAAGGAACAAAACCTAAGAAACTAGTCAACAAGAAACAAGAGTCTACCTAAGGTCTGAATCAATATCTCTAATAGTCGGCGATCCGGCCTCAATAGCGTCACGTACGTAGTACGGTTTCCTCGAATCAAGAGTGCGGATCAATCATCATATTTATGCCTCGTACGGTAAAATTCATCGTACGGCGTCCCAATATCAGGGTACGGGTCAAGTATCTCCAAGGTGTCTCATCATTAGTATAATGTCATCATCAACACATCTCATGATCAAGGTGCTAAACTGTGATCGCATACATCAATAATATATTATTGCCATCATAATAAGTATCGTTAGTTTATCCTCAGAACTATCATATCATATGTATCATATCGTCCTCAAGTCACACCTCTATGATATCGACATCAGGTCACACCTATATGATGTCGTAATCAAGTCATACATATCCCATATCGTGATCAATCACAAGTTACAGTCCGGGTACTATTTTAGAGTCTCATGTACCTCAATATCATCACCACCCATTATAATTTAAGTATACATGTTCATTATCTCATTCTGTAATGATCCGCTAACACTTAATACGACTGTATAGCCAAGAATCACGGCATCAAGCCCAGTTACACTGTTTCATCATACCTCGGATATCATATCACATCAATGTATCCCATATACGTGTTGTATATATATATATACCTATACCTCGTCCTATATATATATACACATGCACGTATACACCATGTCGTTTTTCAGTGTGTGCGTGTGTGTGTTTCTACCTGAAACCTACGAGCCTCTTCAAAGGTATTCATCTTCTGATATGCCTTCCTAAATCAGTCTAGTCCAGCCTAGGGTCATTACTAGGGCCCTACTCATTACGAATCTAGGGTCACATCTGGTTTCCTAATGTCAAATGTACTATTCCTATTCTATGTTGCGGGGGTGCTAAACGCCATCCACCCAACTTCCCCCCGTAGATATGCATCTACTCACCTGGTCCATGTCTGCCGAAGACGGTGTCGCCATCCTCCTCTTCATCGCCCGCAGTCCACGTGAGGGGTACCTAAACGCAAACATATAAATAGCATCATAAACTGAATCACATACAAAAGTCAAAACGACGCAATGAACCGGCATAGGTTAAAACCTATGTCCCGTCCACGCAAAAGAACCAAATATCGCTCGATATCGGCGTACAAACTCCGATGGATCGAGATAAACATCAACAAATAACTCGTAGTTTTAAAACACATTACTTATATTATAAAACATGATTAAATCCATCGAAACCCTAAAATCCATCAAACCGTCCAATTTCGTAAAACCCGAAAATGCCAATTTACCATTTTTCATCAAAACTTGACATTTAAATGAAACCAGTGGTTATAAAACTCATTAAATAGCATAACTAGACTATACAAACCATTACTATATTTTTATTACACAAATTTGTATTAATTTGAAATTTCTAGTTTGCAACCTTTAACAATTTTCAACATTTTTGAAGCAAAATACCACAATTCCACCACAAAACATGATTTTGCATGAATTAATCTATTAAACCACAATTCATGATGATAATGATATAATGAAACCATAAGTTATATTTTTAATCTCATTTATTTAGGAATTTCTAAAATCTAGTTTACAAAATAGCAATTTTTATCACAATTTATCAATTATCAATAGAAACTAGCAATCAATTTAAGTTTCCATTCCACCAACAAGTTAATACCCTTATTAAGACCACAATCTAGTGTTACAAATATTAATTGAAATTTTATTTCACCAAAAATTATGTTTTATAGAAACCTAGTTAGCAAAATTCCTAATTTAAACAATTTTAAATGAAAAATTTACAATTCAACAACCATGCAAGATTTTCCAATTATTAAAGTCCTAAACTAACTATTATAACCCTAATTATTTAATAAAAATCATAACTTGAATTTACAAACCCTAACTTGAATTTAAAGAATTGAACATAGAATTAATTCATTAAATCTAAACATACTTAAAAGAAACATCTAATAACAAATAAACAAAAGAAGGAAAATTATACCTCTAAAATATGAAATCCAAACAAGAAAATGAGCCTCCAAAATCCATGCTTCCCATCTCCAAATTCCATATAAAAATGAGCAAGGAATAAAGGGTAGGAAATAAATAGGATTTTGTGGATTTTTAATTGAATTTTTAAAGGATTTTTGATGAATTTTAGAGCAAAATAAAATGAGGAAAATGGGGGCTACCATTGGGGGTGAGGCCGGCCATTTTTGGAGGAGAGGGAGAGAAGGAAGAGAGTGACAAAAGTTGTGTAGAAGTCTCCACCAAAATATCACTTCATTATGTCTTTTAATGCATTTCTTTATTTTATTTTATTTCTTTAGTATAGCAACTCAAGAAAGCTCTAGAAAAATGGAAAAATTTGCAAATAAATTTTTCATGATACACACTAAATTCTAATATGCCATGGTTCATTTTTACAAATTAAAATCATTCAAATTTGTAATTTACACTAATTTAGTGTAAAAATAAAGCTTATGTTAATATTTAAAATAATTAATTTAGGAAAAATATTTAATTAAACTAAAAATTTATAAGTGGCTAAATAAACACCATTTACTAGTAATTACATAATTAAAATATGTATTTTTGAAATTATAATGAAAAACAATCACGGTTTAATTTTACGAAAAATACATTTTACTTTACCGAAATTCATAAAATTCACTTAAACAATTTTATTCATTTAATTATTTTTAAAACGTTACAATCTTCCCCCCTTTAAGAAATTCGGTCCCCGAATTTAAATTAAAACTCCCCCTCCAAATACTAAAACATTTAGCAAAACACATAAATCGTCGGGGCTCCGAAATCATCAATACATAACAAAAATCAACTCCGTCAAGCATAACGCAATCATCGGAGTTATGGCGAGAATAAAATATCAAAACCCAATATGAAAACCAACATAATATACATCAATCTACAACTTATATATAGTGTGCATCATAGTGAAATCACCTAAATATCATAATAAAGAAGCATACGAAAACCCCTCTTGAAAATCGCCGTGCAATGCACGTGTCACGGCATAAGTAGCGGACGTTTATTTTAAAAAAAATAACTATATATATATACCTTTTATTTAACATACACGTCCCGCCTGGTTACTAAATCAAATAATAATGATTATGAAACATACTGCTCAAACTGAAATCAATCCCAATCACATCAATAAAATATCATGTGCGTCCGGTGCGCACTGAAATCGAAACCAAATACAGATACCATGAATACACACAAAAACAAAATAAGTGCAACAGGTGTGCACCAAAACATCTGTCAAGTGCAACGGGCGTGCACGACTCACTATCAGGTGCATCTAATCTGCACAAAACCCCGATTTTGTGCATCTGGTGTGCACAAAATCGCATCAAGTGCGCCAAGTATGCGCAAGAATCCTAATCAGGTGCACATGGTGCACGAAAACATACATCGAATATCAGAATCGAAATCACAATACGAAAATGGATAAAAACTAGGTCGAAGCATATATCAAAATCGTGTGTAACCCATATGCACGAAATCAAATAAAAAAATCTCAAAATATATAAAACCAAATCAAGTGTACTGGGTGTATACCAAGCAACATCAATACAGCTGATATGTGAAACACGGATAGTATGCAATGAAGGTACACATAAGAAATACCAATCGTAGAACAAAATCCTCAAAATACCAAAATCCAATAACAGAAATATGAAATTCAAATCACCAAGTCACATCGTAATCACTATCGTCAATGTGCGCCTCTTTCCTCTGATGTCGATTGCTTCAAACTTATCTCTTCATAAGTGTGCAGACTGCTCTACCGACGGCAATACTCATATCTAGAGTCTCCCACGTAGTCGATCCCTTCACTTGATATCCGGATTACATTAAACCTTTCGATCGATCCATCAAAATCCCATAATTCCCCGAGAGCTCAACACTCAAGTACAGTTTAAAATATCCGGTACATACCCCAGCATCGATGATCCAGCCGTAGAAGGGCAAACCCAAGCCTCACTAATGGCACCGCGGAACTGCCGTAAACCCTAAGGTTCAAGGGCGTTCTCGTGGTCATTATGTCGAGTTAGGGTTTCATTCTTCTAGAGGGTCCATCGAAATACCTGCATGTTCTTCCGAATATCTTAAACTTGGGAAAATGGTTTTCTGATAATCGTTCGAACCCTTTAACTTCATCCGGACGGCATGTGAATACCCTTTATCCGCACGCTACGCAATGCTTCAATCCTCAAGAATAACCAATACTCTAATGGTTATCGCATTCGAGTTGCAGCTCCTTCTGCCAGTGTGCCCGTGGTTAACAGAAACCACCCTCCAACATTGACGAAGATAGATCAAAAGAACGAATGGAATACGGTGCAAACAATTGTACATCCTAAGGCTCCTTAAGCAGAGTAGCGTATCGTAAGTATGCCGCGGACCATACCCACGGTACGTTACTCTACCTAAATCGCCTACTCCATCAACCAAGGGTCACCTAGACTTATACAAGGTTAAACCTAGCGCTCTGATACCAACTTTGTCACGACCCGAAAGTACGGAACGTGACCGGCACTTAGATTACGAAACGTCTAGAGGCGCAACATAACCTAAGTAAGCCGAAGCCCAGAAATCTAAACCATAAAAAGAAGAAGAAGAAGAAAAGAAAACATGAAGAAAAACAAGTTTAAAAGTATCAGCAAATTTCCCAAAAATTTCGGCAGAGTCTCCTCTGTAAAAACTGGCCCCCAAACGGGTACAACAAGTATAATATACATAAACAATAAAAAGCATCCCCAAACGGGAGCTAGCTCAACGCCAACAGGCGGAAACAACCACAACAATACACAATAGTATACAACGCCAAAAGGCGAGGCTCAAAACTCAAAAGAAAACAAAACCACCAGATCAGAATAATACATGCGCGACTCTAAGGTCGAAATAAATAACTGGTCCAATAAACTTATCAAGTAATACAAGTATGGTTGATGGAGCTTACTAGATACAAATGAAAGAATAAAAGTACAATGGTGGTTCGGATACAAGTGAACCAACCTACCGTGCAAATCACCCTGAAAGAATAGATGTGCCAGCAAGCTGCCAAGGAAACCTGTACATCGAACCTGTAATAAAATTTGGCACAACGGGGGTGAGTTGCCAACTCGTGAGTAGAAGACGTCTACGAAAAGAAATCGAATGCACGACGCTATCCTAGGTCATAATAATACACTACTATATCCCAAACATCTAGTAATAGCAGGGTAATACTACGTGTAAGTGCAGATACTCCGTGTTTGTGTCAGTGCCTCATATAATACTATGTCATATGAAATGAAATGCATGCACCATGAATGTAAAGTAACAAATCCTGAAATCCAGATATATATGTATAAGAACTCTTTAGCTGTTATCATAGTAAAGTGTGTATAAGCATCTGAAATCTCAACAATGAAATCCATGGAAATCCGTGTCAAGCATCGACACAACACATGTAATCTCAAGTCTCAATATGTCGGGCTCAGTCACTCCGGATCGGCCCATATCATCAAATCTCACGACAACGGTCGGTATCCTCCGGATATCCGCCGCGCCAGACATCACCGGTAGGTAGTCTTCCCCTGCCAGGCTCATCGTCTACAACTCGATCTTCTTGCCCCGGGGTACCATACCGGGCCCACCATGTACCCGAGACGGTTCATCCACTCCTCGAATCGGGTCTTGAAATCCAACAGAAAACATGAAATCTCATGGTGGACGACACATACATCACGAGAAAACCGCATCTTATTTTAAAAGAGAGGAGGAGAGAGAGAGAGAAGGTTTTATAATTTCTTGCGGTTTTTCCCAAAAATCCAGAAATCTAATAGAAATCCAAATCTTAAAATCATGAGTAAGTATATGATAAGTGTCGGCATATGCCCATGATACTACAGGATAACATGAAAATATGAATGCATGAATGTCAAGTAATAGATATCATGTCTATACTAACATCAGAGAGTAATCACAATATTATATCGGTCTAGTTGTTAACTGATTCTATCAATTAAAGATAATATGATCTAAAGTGTACGTGACATAGCAATTACCGATGATGATGTGTGTGAGCCGGCAAATGAGTGTGCGTGGAATATGCGCATCATCGGTATTGGTGCTGGTGTCCTAACAGGTAAGGTTTATATTGATTATAGCAGCATATGTAAGAACATGCATCATTATGATTCCAGTGTGAAAGTAAGACGGATGTAAGTTATCCACTCATTTGATATACCATTACCACTACCACTATATGACTCGAACCTAATCTAGTGTCCATCTAACCTCCTAAGGAACAAAACCTAAGAAACTAGTCAACAAGAAACAAGAGTCTACCTAAGGTCTGAATCAATATCTCTAATAGTCGGCGATCCGGCCTCAATAGCGTCACGTACGTAGTACGGTTTCCTCGAATCAAGAGTGCGGATCAATCATCATATTTATGCCTCGTACGGTAAAATTCATCGTACGGCGTCCCAATATCAGGGTACGGGTCAAGTATCTCCAAGGTGTCTCATCATTAGTATAATGTCATCATCAACACATCTCATGATCAAGGTGCTAAACTGTGATCGCATACATCAATAATATATTATTGCCATCATAATAAGTATCGTTAGTTTATCCTCAGAACTATCATATCATATGTATCATATCGTCCTCAAGTCACACCTCTATGATATCGACATCAGGTCACACCTATATGATGTCGTAATCAAGTCATACATATCCCATATCGTGATCAATCACAAGTTACAGTCCGGGTACTATTTTAGAGTCTCATGTACCTCAATATCATCACCACCCATTATAATTTAAGTATACATGTTCATTATCTCATTCTGTAATGATCCGCTAACACTTAATACGACTGTATAGCCAAGAATCACGGCATCAAGCCCAGTTACACTGTTTCATCATACCTCGGATATCATATCACATCAATGTATCCCATATACGTGTTGTATATATATATATACCTATACCTCGTCCTATATATATATACACATGCACGTATACACCATGTCGTTTTTCAGTGTGTGCGTGTGTGTGTTTCTACCTGAAACCTACGAGCCTCTTCAAAGGTATTCATCTTCTGATATGCCTTCCTAAATCAGTCTAGTCCAGCCTAGGGTCATTACTAGGGCCCTACTCATTACGAATCTAGGGTCACATCTGGTTTCCTAATGTCAAATGTACTATTCCTATTCTATGTTGCGGGGGTGCTAAACGCCATCCACCCAACTTCCCCCCGTAGATATGCATCTACTCACCTGGTCCATGTCTGCCGAAGACGGTGTCGCCATCCTCCTCTTCATCGCCCGCAGTCCACGTGAGGGGTACCTAAACGCAAACATATAAATAGCATCATAAACTGAATCACATACAAAAGTCAAAACGACGCAATGAACCGGCATAGGTTAAAACCTATGTCCCGTCCACGCAAAAGAACCAAATATCGCTCGATATCGGCGTACAAACTCCGATGGATCGAGATAAACATCAACAAATAACTCGTAGTTTTAAAACACATTACTTATATTATAAAACATGATTAAATCCATCGAAACCCTAAAATCCATCAAACCGTCCAATTTCGTAAAACCCGAAAATGCCAATTTACCATTTTTCATCAAAACTTGACATTTAAATGAAACCAGTGGTTATAAAACTCATTAAATAGCATAACTAGACTATACAAACCATTACTATATTTTTATTACACAAATTTGTATTAATTTGAAATTTCTAGTTTGCAACCTTTAACAATTTTCAACATTTTTGAAGCAAAATACCACAATTCCACCACAAAACATGATTTTGCATGAATTAATCTATTAAACCACAATTCATGATGATAATGATATAATGAAACCATAAGTTATATTTTTAATCTCATTTATTTAGGAATTTCTAAAATCTAGTTTACAAAATAGCAATTTTTATCACAATTTATCAATTATCAATAGAAACTAGCAATCAATTTAAGTTTCCATTCCACCAACAAGTTAATACCCTTATTAAGACCACAATCTAGTGTTACAAATATTAATTGAAATTTTATTTCACCAAAAATTATGTTTTATAGAAACCTAGTTAGCAAAATTCCTAATTTAAACAATTTTAAATGAAAAATTTACAATTCAACAACCATGCAAGATTTTCCAATTATTAAAGTCCTAAACTAACTATTATAACCCTAATTATTTAATAAAAATCATAACTTGAATTTACAAACCCTAACTTGAATTTAAAGAATTGAACATAGAATTAATTCATTAAATCTAAACATACTTAAAAGAAACATCTAATAACAAATAAACAAAAGAAGGAAAATTATACCTCTAAAATATGAAATCCAAACAAGAAAATGAGCCTCCAAAATCCATGCTTCCCATCTCCAAATTCCATATAAAAATGAGCAAGGAATAAAGGGTAGGAAATAAATAGGATTTTGTGGATTTTTAATTGAATTTTTAAAGGATTTTTGATGAATTTTAGAGCAAAATAAAATGAGGAAAATGGGGGCTACCATTGGGGGTGAGGCCGGCCATTTTTGGAGGAGAGGGAGAGAAGGAAGAGAGTGACAAAAGTTGTGTAGAAGTCTCCACCAAAATATCACTTCATTATGTCTTTTAATGCATTTCTTTATTTTATTTTATTTCTTTAGTATAGCAACTCAAGAAAGCTCTAGAAAAATGGAAAAATTTGCAAATAAATTTTTCATGATACACACTAAATTCTAATATGCCATGGTTCATTTTTACAAATTAAAATCATTCAAATTTGTAATTTACACTAATTTAGTGTAAAAATAAAGCTTATGTTAATATTTAAAATAATTAATTTAGGAAAAATATTTAATTAAACTAAAAATTTATAAGTGGCTAAATAAACACCATTTACTAGTAATTACATAATTAAAATATGTATTTTTGAAATTATAATGAAAAACAATCACGGTTTAATTTTACGAAAAATACATTTTACTTTACCGAAATTCATAAAATTCACTTAAACAATTTTATTCATTTAATTATTTTTAAAACGTTACAGAACTATGGCATTTATGATCCCAAACGGACGAGTTCCTTTTATTCATTAGATAGTTGCAGGGGCGACATTTTCCGGAGAGGTTGGCTATAAACCGCCGGATATACGCGAGCTTTCCTTGGAGAGACCGCAGCTGTTTGAGAGTTCTTGGCGTGGGAATTTTCATAATCACCTTGATCTTTGATGGGTCTATTTCGATGCCTCGGTGTTGTATGATGAATCCTATGAATTTTCCTGAGGAGACTCCAAACGCGCATTTCAGAGGATTCATTTTTAGACTGTATTTCCGAAGACGCTGGAACATTATGTTCAGATGTTCCCAGTGTTCCTCG
Organism: Agapanthus africanus; assembly: GCA_030015575.1. Taxonomy (NCBI): domain Eukaryota; kingdom Viridiplantae; phylum Streptophyta; class Magnoliopsida; order Asparagales; family Amaryllidaceae; genus Agapanthus; species Agapanthus africanus. Next base: position 97,397 of record JASDDO010000178.1, read on the forward strand.
TACGATTTTCTTTTCATCACAAGGTCATTATTATAACACTCGACAACCTCATGTATGGGGGGTTATCGAAGATCTTCGTCATGACCCTCTGGTATGTAGCACCAGCGTTCTTCAGACCGAAAGGCATCACCTTGTAGAAAAATATACCCAACGGAGTCCAAAAGGTGGTATGCTTTTGGTCTTCAGGATACATTTTTATTTGGTTGTATTCTGAAGATCCATCCATGAAGGAGAAGACCTCATGGGTAGACGTGTTATCGATCATTAGCTCGGTAACAGGCACTAGGAATTCATCCTTTAGGCAAACTTTGTTAAGGTCCTGAAAGTCCACGCAGAGGCGCACTGTCCCATTTTTCTTCATCATTGGAACAATTTTGGCAATCCAGTCGGGATACTGAACTTCTTGGATAAATCCGGAGTCAATTAGTTTCTTGAATTCGGCATTGATACTCATCTCGAGTTCGAGCCGTATTCTTCTTGGCGCCTGTTTGACTGGCTTGACGTCCGGTGATATAGCCAGTTTATACACCGCTATTTTTGGATCCAGTCCCAGCATCTCGGAATTGTTCCATGCGAAGCAGTTTTTATATTGCATAAGCAAGTCCTTTAGTGTGGCCATCTGTTTTTTAGATAACAGCTCATCGATAAACGTGGGTCTTGGCTCATTTTCTGTGCCCAAGTCGATTTCCTTAGATTGTTCGCCGTGGTATGTATCACATCTTCCAGCTCTTTTGGCGCCGGTGGAAACTCTGAGATCACCTCCTCCTCATCTTCATTTACGAAGCACTTGAAAAAGTCATTCATATTCTTGTGCCCTCCCTCCTTTGAGAGTGTTATCATGTGGCAGGTACGAGTTCGTTTCCAAGCCCGATGTTGATCTAGCCCTACTCTCGCGATATAGGTTGCTTTTGGTTCATGCTTTCGTGGTGGGGTTACCCTCCAGTTGTTGGATAGAGCAAACTTGCCTTGTCGGTATTGGTCTTCTACCCAGTCTTTGAAGGTGAAGCAGTCTTCAAGGGGATGACATGTTGCTCAATGGTAGGGGCAATAATCCGGATGATGGACCTCATTTATCTGTTTGGGGTACCGAGGCTCTGGGAGCATCATCATTTGATACTTCATGACAAGGTTGAATATTTTCCTTGTCTTGTCTTGAGGGAAAGAGTATTCCCGGCCTATCTTCATGATAAAGGACAGGTTCCAACCATGTTTTTCTTGATAGCACGGCTTCTTAGATATACTATGTTGTTTGCGAACGTTGTTTGCACTCTTTATCCTATTTTTGCCTCTATTTCGAGATTTTTCCTTCTTGCGAGGACATAAAGTGAGTTGGGGATGGAGGGTATTATAGTCTTCTTTCTCTGCGGACTGTTGAATGAGACATGCAGAAGATTTGAAATGTCACCATTGTCTTTAAGAGCGACTGCCGGCAGTTCATCTGCCAGTGGTTCCGATTGAACCATCATTCCAGCTACATTCTGGATCATAAGGGCCATCTGGTTTATTTTAACGGACATTTTTGTCGCTTCTTCACCTCTCTTTTTGAGAGCGCGCTTTAGAAAGTCAATAACCGACTCCTGCTCTGTTCTTTCTTCAGGTGCGTCTTTAGGATTTGCCTTAGATGATGTATTAGCGAGTGCTGCCGCCTGAGCAAGTATCTCCTGCAGCTTTTCACGTTGCAGTTGAGTCTTTGTAAGGGACCGAGTATGCGGTCCGTGACTAGTAGAAGCACGAACTTCGTTTTTGGAGTTCACCATGTAGACTGTATAAACTATCATGCCCCCAGGCTTGAGGTGATTAGAGTTTTGACCTTTAAAGTTTGCCTCGGGCATTTAGATTTTATTAGGCATATCTTTTTTGTGAGAAGCCACTTTGGTTTTGGGAGGAACCGTTGTATCAGGAACCGTCTTGGGATGAATCCCCTTGTATTTGAAAGGGGATCTATCAGAATTTAGCTGACGTTTAGGGGAAGTGCCACGGTTGGCGACTGGGTCCTTCACCTGCTTCCACGCCTTATATATAGATGAGGAAAGTTCTTTCAGAGAGCGAACCGGTTTCTGCTTTCGTGGGATCTCCACGGGCTGCGGAAATTTCTTTAATATTGCGGTGGGAGAATTTTGTCTGACCCTTCGCAGCAGTTTGAAGCTGTTCCCAGTTGGAACAGAAGCATTCACCATCATAGTTGAAGCAGGTGGAGTCAACGCTGATGGAGAACTCCCCCCAGCTTGTTTTGCACGATGCTGATATCGACGTCGACCGTCTCTTACGGCCAGAATTTGATTAGCCTCAGAATTTTGCTAAGCCTGCCCCCTGTTTTCTTTGAGAGCTTGAATATTCTTCCCCCTGCGTCGATCATGGCCTTTGGAAGGTACCAGTTGTTTGGAGATCGATTCCGTCAGTAAAGCAAAAACTTTAGAAGCCAGCCTGTGGAAGATAAAATTCTTCTGGGATTCCTCCTTCGGCGTTGAGGTACCGAGGGTGGGAGGTGGGAGTATCGACCCAAAGAGAAGTCTATTGATTTCTTGAAGAGCCAGATTGCAGAGATTGAGGCTGCAAGTGGCCCATACTTGACTTTACCAGATGTGACAGAGCCTGAGTTGCTGTGAGTGGAAGCAAACGCCGTTCTAGGGTAGAGACGAAACACCGGCTTTAGTATCCCATCACCCAAGGGCAACTACAAACATTTATACCGCGATTATTTGATCGAGGAAAAATACGACACACGAAGTGTGGAGTGGAAAGAGGAAAAGGTCCCACCGGATGTGCCAAAATCTGCTCTCCGCCGAAAGACGCGACCGGGACGTTATGACGTCTGGCCTGAATTTTGGGGGCAGATACTATTTGTATTTATCTATCCACCTCTCCGAAGATGCCAAGCTGATTTATGATACCGTATATCGGAGGTTTGGACGGATGCGGCCGTTATAGCAGACTTTGTCAGATTCCCCCTCGTTTGTGAGGGTTTTTTTATTGCGGGGATGCTCTTCCCTGTAGGCGCAAGCCCCTGCAGTTAATTACATTACCGTATCGCGATAACCACTTTCTCCTACTCCAGAAGTTCACCTCGTGTCTTGTATGTTTGTTTTATTTTTGGTTGCCCGTGGATTGTATACGGAGACTAATTTGTGTCGTCGCCCGTTGGGCGTGGATTAGTCTAAATCCGTATATCTTAGATTTGGGTTTGGGTTGATTTAAGGATCGTTGATCTGTTTTAAGATCAAGATCGACTTAAATGTATACGAGCAATTGGGGGGCTCGAGTTGTTTTTTGTTAAAGATACGTTAGTCCAATTTGAGACTAAAATCTACTTAACAAGGTCGTAGGATCATCTTTTCTTCAGATCCAACAAAGGAGCATTTGGGTTCTGTTGTTTTAGTTTAAGGACGTTTCGGTCCGTTATTGCCATTTTGGAGACGAAGTTCTAGTTTGAGAACATCTTGGTCCGTTGATCACCATTTTGGAGGTGAGATTTTAGTTTAAGAACGTTACGGTCCGTTGATCACCGTTTGGGGGTGAGATTTTAGTTTAAGGACGTTACGGTCCGTTGATCACCGTTTGGGGGTGAGATTTTAGTTTAAGGACATTACGGTCCGTTGATGACCATTTGGGGGTGAGATTTTAGTTTAAAGACGTTATGGTCAGTTGTTAGTTTAGGGCCATCTCGTTCTATTGTTCATCTTGCATGTACGTGTATTTGTTACGTGACGGGATGAGCAACGATGATATGAGATGCATCCAGTCTGGGATGTGGTTTGATTTGGGATGTGCATGCCAATTTGGGAAGTGCACCAGAGAACAGTTGGTTGTCGGGACCCGCCACCTCTCTAAAGACGTTGAGGAATTACAACGATATGTGTCAAAGGTGTAGAGAGATATACCCTTGAACCAATTCCCGTGTTTGAGGGAAAAGATCATAGTGGATCGTCTAAGAATCATTAGTCATTTTTGGAGACTAAGATTAACTTAGGAGATGTGGGATGAATATCATTTTGGATATCATCAGTTGAAAGATCATTAGTCATGTTTGGGACTAAGATCAATTTAGAGAATGATGAGCACAGAGGGACTCAGTTGATTGGAGATTGAAGAGGTTTTGACTTTGGAAGAATTTAGTCAATTTGGGCTAGATCTGTGTCTCCATAATTACCCAATAGTGCTAAGTGCCGAGGCATACAATGCTCATGTGCATTTCACGTGAGGCACCGGATTAGTGTTAAACACTAGAGTTCTGTGGCGCTCACGTGGCACACGTGAGGCACTCAATTATGGGCACCGCCCATATATTTCCTTCTTTTTTATATAAATTCTGAGCACTTGGTTCTTGTGGCGCTCACGTGTGAAACACGTGAGACGCCCCAAAATTGGGTTCTGCCTTTTGGGTTTTTATCCCCTTCTTTTCTATAAGTGCGTGCAAAACACGTGATTGCCCTACGAGGCGCTTCTTGTTCTTGTTTTAAGTCTTCATGTGGGAAATACGTGCGGCCCTCGTTATAGTGTTAAACGCTAATGAATCATCAGCCTTTCCTTCTGGGTGTTTAGGGATTTTGATCTCATGTTAATGACCCTAGAATTTAGAGGATCTCATGTCTCTTGTTTTGTAAGAATTAAATTCTTTTTATAGGGTTAAACTCTAGTTTTCAGAGGAATTAAATTCCCATATGTTTTTTTTGTAAGAGTTAAACTCTTTGAACTCAACTCTTTCCCCTAGATTTTGAATCTGCATGACAGAATCTCCCCGATGAGAATTAAATTTTCAACTTGTTGGGAGATCTGCTTCTGCAAATCTCAACCAGAGGAAGAACTAAATTTTTATATGAATGGTTAAACCTTTAAAGAGGCAAAGAATAATTTTGTGTTTTTTCCTTTACCTAGTGCTTGAAGGAAATGAGTCTATTCTTTGAGAATTAAATTATCCTCTTCTTCAAAAACTCACTGTATATTCCTTAAATCTCTTGGGAGTTCTCTCTCTCTCTCTCTGCCATCGTTTTTTTTTTCTTTTTGAGACTTGAAGTCTTGGGTTCTTTATATAGTGGAGAGAAGTTTGTTAATTAGTTTTAGGAAATCTCTCACTGAGAGACTCCAATTGATTTGGGGATTTTACCCACCGTTGGATCTTTGAGGTTTCTGTCTTACAGAACATATTTTTCTTGTTTTTTTAACAAGATTGGGAAAATATTTTCCTATACGTAGAATTTTATTCTGTAAAATAGCGGCTTTTAATCACCATTGTTTAATAGAATTTAATTCTACATAGGGAGGTACTCACACGTGTTCAACACGTGAGGCTTATTTATTTTGTCAGCTGTTTGATTGCAGCCCCTATATGCTTTACATATAAGTGCTCACGTGTTTAACACGTGAGAATTATTAGCCTATAGTTTGTTTACATTGCAGTGCCTATATGCGTTGCATAGGCACTCACGTGTTAAACACGTGAGGCTGTTTTAGTTTAACAGTTGTTTTAATTGCAGTGTCTATATGCGTTGCATATAGACACTCACATGTTAAACACGTGAGGCTGTTTTAGTTTAACAGTTGTTTTAATTGCAGTGCCTATATGCGTTGCATATAGGCACTCATGTGTTAAACACATGAGACTGTTTTAGTTTAACAGTTGCTTTAATTGCAGTGCCTATATACGTTGCATATAGATGCCCACGTGTTTAACACGTGAGGTTTTGAATAGTGGGGAACTTTCCCTTACCCCCTTTTTTATAAGGGAACACCCCTTCTCTTTCTTCTTCTTCTTCTTTTCTTTCTCTTTCTTGATTTCACATTTTCCGGTGATCGCCCGAATTGTGCCCGTCGCCGACGATCCGGGCGACCCAGTAGACATCCCCACCCAGCGTGGTTAATTTCTTGCATTGCCCATTTCTGTTCTATACGCGCGCGTGTACATTACGACGTTTACCCGACGTCGGACGCGGCATACGCACCCCGTCTTGAGATCCGATCAGACAGGTTTATCTTGCTACATGCTATGCTATTATATTTGCATTCATATGAATAAATATATTACATGTTTATTGCATTGTGCATCCCTGTTACAGTTTACCGTTTTTACGATACCCGTTCATATCCGTATCGTATACTACATATTTAGTTGCATGACGGAACCTGGTTATTTCATGTTACTGCTAGATTCATATACCATGTTTGCTAGTATGCATCATTCGACTCATGGACTCATATTTTGGTATCACTAATTATTACTCGTGCATCCATGCTTTTATCGTTTATCCGTGCTTTTTACAGTTTTAATTTGAGCATCCGTGTGATATATATGCACTACCTGACATGACCTGATGCACCACTGCTTGACTTGATACCTGATCTTGTTACTAATGCCAACAATCTTGACTTGTCGTCCTGACGGATGTATCCTGTTGTCTATTTAGACAAACCTGTACCTGCTTAATCTTGTGTTGGCATTAGCTCCAGTTATCAATACCTGACTTGAACACATAATCTTGGGGGTATGGGAAAACAAAGGTGTAATCGAGTGTAACTTAAAAAGGGTATTATTACTGATCTGTGGTCCGGGGGAGGGGGGTAACGGGACAGAATCATTCATGACTCTTATTGATCCGTGGTCCCGGGGGGTAATGGGACAGAGTCATTCGTGAATCTTACTGATCCGTGGTCCTGGGGGGTAACAGGGCAGAGTCATTCATGACTCTTACTGATCCGTGGTCCCGAGAGGTAACGTGGCATATTCTTTTGGGTTACATGAGGAGTACATCAATTGGTTTCAATAACTTTAGAATAGATAACCCAGTAGCACAGTTTAGATTACACATCGCACTTTATATACACATATACACCTCACTGTTTCATATCTGTATTTACTTGCTAGATTCATGTTATCATTTATATTCATGCCTGCATATATTGTTGCATCCTGATTATACTTTATTGTTTGATATTGTGACGCACTGACATCTGGGTTTTGCATGGCCTAGTTCCTCTGTCTCTATCACAGGCTGACCAGGAGTACTTTAGCCGTCAAGCCGAACATGGAGGAGTATGTTAGTGATAGCTTAGTTTAGTTTTCTTTCCGCAGTTTTATTTCTTGATGTGAGCTCGTATTTGGGACGTATTTCCAGATGTTGCTGTTTATTGGATTTATTGCTTCCGCATTTATATTTCTTGACTCGTTTATTCTGACAGATGGACATGTACTAGTTAGTTTTATATATTTTACTGTTCTGGATATCTTATAGACAGCCGTAATGTGACTGTGGAAGGATATTTCCTAGCCATAGGTTGCATGGTTGGCTCTGTCATGTATCGATCTTAGCGCACTCTGGGAAGCGAGACGTGACAAAACTCGCCCGTTGCTAACTACCAATTCTATGTAGCGTCTACGTGTCATTGATTTGACCCATATGCGCTAATTTTCTAAATAGTTTTAAAAGTATGTTAAATCCCTAATTAGTTTCTACTAAATGGCTAATCCTAAATGTTGCCCATCAAATTGAAATCAATTTAGGAACCCTGAAGTTTTGTGGTTATAATAGTAGAGATGATACAAAAGGAAAGGAGTTTTTTAATTTTGAAATTGATTGTTCACGTGACATTTCATTTCTTCAAGAGTGATCAGTAAAAAAATATTAAAAAATCCAACTAAAATCGATAACGGGCAGCTAACTCCATCACTCATTATAAAAAAACTAACCTCATCATTTAAAAACCCCTGAGCAATATTATAGTTTTTAATGAAAAATTAATACAGATATAGTTATTGAAATTTGACATATACATGTATTATACGTGTCAATTACTAAGCTTATACTGCTGTTATAAGCAAATCGACAATTTTTTTGGTGGGAACGATTCTCTTAAAATTTTGGGCCATCTATATCTTCCCAAATCTCATAAAAGATTCATGCTATCTTAACTTTATCCATCAGCTATGTATTACTATGCATGCTTTTTCTCAGTCCCCTCGTTTCTTTCTCATCATAATCGCAATCCCCATCCTCTAGTAGAAAAATTTGTTTCATCGAGTATTTGGGATTGAATTTAAGATGTAGTCCGTAAGGTTAGCTGATTAGAATTGCTGATGTGGAAAAAACATTAAAAAAATCCAAAAGAAAGAAGGCATTTGTAAGTTTGTATTTTAAAATTAATTGTTGATGTGGTTTTTTCATTTTTTTAAAAAACATCAAAAAAAATCATCAAAAAAATACAAACAATAATATCCGCAACTAACCCCTACACACCTTCCAGCAAAAATAAAGTCATTGTCACGTGCAACACACGTGCAAAATTTCTAGAGGTTACAGTAGCAAAGATTTACTCCGGATCGGAGATATGATTAAGTTATGCACGATTGGTGTCTTTAACGATTTTCTAGAGCAAATTTCTTGCTAATAGTTAACTTCCACTTTAATAATGACCTGAACCAGTGTGGAATAAAAATGACAAGGATGAATACGTATATATACAATCAATTGCTTCTTGTTAGGGTCAATACTGATGAGTCAATTAATTAAATTTCTAATTCTCCCTGATGACTCAACATGCACCTGATCAGCATTTCTAATTCTCCATCTTGACTCAACATGCACCTGATTAGCATTTGTCTCTGGGGATGTCTCAGTTGCAATTGGTGACAAAGCTTTGGTTCACTTTATATTTATGCCATAAATAAAGTTGCAAATGCTTATTATTATAATATTTTAATCAAGGAGCAGTTAGACCCTAGCCAATCCAAGCATACCAAATATATATATATATATATATATATATATATATATATATATATATAATATGGAGGAAATATGTCATAGGAGCAAATTTCCTCCTATGGCGTCAAAAAAATACACCCTTCCTCATTTTTTCCGACGATTGGCACCCACCATCTTCATCGTTATCATCTAAGATGTGGGTACACCAAATTTCACGTGATTCCACAACCTTTTCATCGTGGATTTAGCAATGTAAAAAGTTCTATTGTCGGTAAACCGTTAATTTTGAACCCACTAAATCAACGGTAAAAAAGTTGTAGAATCAAATGAAATTTGGTGTACCCACAACTTAGATGATAACGATGAAGATGGTGGGTGCCGATCGTCGGAAAAAATAAGGGAGGGTGTATTTTTTCGACACCATAGAAGGAAATTCCCTCCTAAGGCCCCTTTCCTCCATTAACCTTATATATATATATATATATATATATATATATATATATATATATATATAGAGAGAGAGAGAGAGAGAGAATAATGGAGGAAAGAGGCCATAGGAGGGAATTTCCTCCTATAGCGTCGAAAAAACACCCCCTCCATCGTATTTTCCGACGATCGGAATGCATCATCTTCATCGTTATCATCTAAGATATGGGTACACCCGTTGAATTAGTGGGTTCAAAATTAACAGTTTACCGACAATATACGCCAAATTTCATATGATTCTATAACTTTTTCACCGTTGATTTAACAATGTAAAAAGTTCTATTGTCGGTAAACTGTTAATTTTGAACCCACTAATTCAACGGGTGTACCCATATCTTAGATGATAACGATGAAAATGATGGGTTCCGATCATCGGAAAACACGACGGAGGGCGTGTTTTTTCGCCGCCATAGGAGGAAATTTCCTCCTATGGTATCTTTCCTCCATTATATATATATATATATATATATAGAAAGAGAGAGAGAGAGAGAGGGAGAATAATGGAGGAAAGAGGCCATAGGAGGGAATTTCCTCCTATGGCGTCGAAAAAACACGTCCTCCGTAGTGTTCTCTGACGATCGGCACCCATCATCTTCATCGTTATCATCTAAGATATGAATACACCAAATTTCATGTGATTCTACAACTTTTTCACCGTTGAATTAGTGGATTCAAAATTAACGGTTTACCGACAATAGAACTTCTTATATTGCTAAATCAATGGTGAAAAAGTTGTAGAATCACATGAAATTTGGCGTTGGAAAGTCCTCGGATTGTCGTCGGAACTTCGTCGGAGCTTCGCTCTTTTGCTAACTCCACTTGCACACAAAACACTTGGGAATTGTCTTAAGAGTTTGAGCAGAGATTTGGGAGTGAGGAGGGGTGATTTGAGGGTGGTATTTATAGGAAAAATTAGGATTTTAGGATAGTGAAAGGGTGTATTAAAAATTTGTATTAAAATGGATTAAATGTGTGTTTTAATGTGCTCTGTAAATGTGCAGGAAAAACAAATAATACATGAGTTATGGGGGGAGTCCAAGAGTTGTCAGAGTTAAAGAAAAATAGGGTTTGGACCGAGTTGAACCAGCGGCGCCGGCCGAGTCAAGCGTTTCGCCGGCCCGAGTCGGGCAAGTCGGGGCTCGTCTTGGTGCCACGTGTCCCTGACACTTGGTCTAGCCTCGTGGACATGTTTGTTTAGACTGTGACTCTTGGTTTTACGGGTTGTGCACGTGTAGACTAATGGGCTTCTAAAAGATTAAAAGAATTTAAATAAAAAAGAATGTGTGGCTGATGGGATTTGAACTCTGGTGGTTTGGTTCAGCAGTGCAAGGTCTTACCAGTGAGCTACAAGCTCCTTCTTGCTGTTCAAAAGTAATTAACCTCTTATAGTACTCACAGGAATTGTAAATACCCAAATTGTACATTAACTTTAAATGAATTTTATGTACACTAAAATTGGAGTTGTTACAGTCTACCCTCCTTACAAAAATTTCGTCCTCGAAATTTACAATTTATTTTAAAGACCAGTTTATAAATAAGTGAGGACATCTTGCACGCATCTCGTCTTCTCTTTCCCATGTCGATTCTCCTGGAGTGTCTTTTCTCCACATCACTCGAACCAAGTTGACTTCCTTGTTCCGAAGTAACTTCACTTTTCTATCAAGGATCTCAACAGGTTGATACTCACAGGATAAATCTGGCTGTACAGTGAGCTCGGAATGATCAAGAATATGGCTGGGGTCACTCACATACCTTCTGAGTTGGGATATGTGAAATACATTATGCACTCCTTCTAATGAAGGTGGAAGTGCCAAGCGATAAAACACTTCACCGACTCGTTCGTATATGTCAAACGGTCCAATGTACCTTGGACTTAACTTACCCCGTCTTCATATCTTCAGAAGTATATGATCTCCCAACTGGAACTCCAAATGATGGTGCTTTGCATTAACCCAGTGCTTCTGTTGATCTTGGACTATGCGCATTCTTTCCCTGATAGTACGAACCACATCAATAGTTGCTACTATCATCTCAGGTCCAAGAAGTTCCCTATCACTGCTGTTGTCCTAACTTAATGGCGATCGACACCTCCTTCCATAAAGTGCTGCAAAGGGTGCCATTCCTATGCTTGCTTGGTAGCTATTGTTGTATGAAAACTCCACAAGATATAGCTGATCTTCCCACGATCCTCCGAAGTGTAACATACACGCTCTGAGCATATCTTCCAAGATCTGAATAGTTCACTCAGACTGACCATCTGTTTGTGGATGATAAGACGTACTGAAGTTCAAACTTATTCCCAAGCTCGCTTGCAGACTCTGCCAAAATTATGATCGGAACATGGTGTCCCGATCGGAGACAATGTAGACCGGTACTCCATGAAGTCTCACAGTTTCCTGTATGAGTTCATGGATATCAGAGATAGTACACTATGAAGAGTTTAAATCTTAAGTAGATTCTTATCTCCATGTACTTCTTTTCTAATGTCTCAGTAGATTGGCCAACTTGAAATGGGATGAAGTGAGCCGACTTCGTGAGTCGATCCACAATGACCCATATCACATCGCTGCCCTTTGTGCTGCGAGGAAGTGCAGTCACAAAATCTATTGTGATGTATTGCCACTTCCATTCAGGGATAGGTAACGGTTGAAGTAATCCAGCAGTCCTGTGAAGTTCAGCCTTTACTTGCTGATACACCAAGTATTTAGCGACGCTTCTGGCTACTTCACGCTTCATTCCATGCCAACAGTAATTTTGACGTAGATCTTTGTACATCTTTGTACCTATAGGGTGTACTGAGTAGGGAGAGCTGTGAGCTTCTTTCATTAACTCTTCCCGAACAGAACCTTTTGGTACACACAATCTGCTGCCGTATCTCAAAGATCCGTCTTCTTGATTGATGAAGTCTGTTCTGAGTCCATTCTCTACTTGTTCCCTGATCTTTTGCAACTTGGCATCACTTGCTTGAGCTGCTTTGATCTGATTGACAATGGTAGATTGAACTTGTATATTCATCAAGCTTGAAGCGTTACCTGGCATGACTACTTCAATCTCCATCTGAAGCATATCTTGTTGAAGCTTCCACTGAGTGGTGAGGTTCATTGCTAATGGTTGGCGGTTAAGGGCATCAGGTACCACATTCACCTTCTCTGGGTGATATTGCCGGTTGATGTTGAAGTTCTCCATGAGTTCTAACTATCGTCTCTACGGCATATTAAGCTCCTTCTGAGTAAACACATATTTTAGCCTCTTGTGATCTGTGTATATGTTCACTCGTTCACCAAGAAGATAATGGCGCCACATCTTAAGAGCAAAGATAACGGCTGCCAATTCCAAATCATGCGTTGGATAATTGCGCTCATAAATCTTCAGATGTCTTGAAGCTTAAGCCACAACCTTTCCGTGCTGATGTAGAACACATCCTAATCCCTTACCGGATGCATCACAATGCACTTCGAAACCTCCAGATTGGTCTGGTATAACGAGAATAGGCGCTGATGTCAACCTTGACTTGAGTTCTGCGAAAACTTGTTCGCATGCTTCCGACCACATGAATTCTTCATCTTTACGTGTGAGCTTGGTCAGCGGTGTTGCTATCTTAGAAAAGCCTTCAATGAACCTTCTGTAATATCCAGGTAGACCCAAGAAACCCCGAATGTTCTTCACTGACTTTGGTCTCGGCCATTCGCTTACTGCTGAAACTTTCGCTGGATCCATAGAGATTCCTTCACCTGATACAATATGTCCGAGAAAACCAACTTGATTTAGCCAAAACTCGCACTTGCTGTACTTGGCGTAGATTTTATGTTGTCGTAGAGTTTTCAGGACAATTCGTAAGTGCTCGGCATGTTCTTTCCGACTCTTTGAATACACCATGATGTCATCGATGAAGATGACAATAAACCTGTCTAAATACTCCTAGAAAACTTGATTTATCAGGTTCATGAATATTTCTGGTGTGTTGGTCACTCCAAATGGCATCACAAGAAATTCCTAATAACCATAGCGAGTTCTGAATGCTGTTTTATGAATATCAGCTTCCTTGACCTTCACCTTATGATAATTTGAACGAAAATCTAACTTGGAGAAAACACAAGATCCACTTAGCTGATCGAATAGATCGTCGATGCGCGGGAGTGGATACTTGTTCTTTATCGTTACTTCGTTCAAGGCTCTACAATCAATACACATTCGGTATGAACCTTCCTTCTTCTTTACGAGTAGAACTGAAGATCCCCAACTTGAAGTGCTGGGACGAATCCATCCTTTCGCCAATAATTCATCCAACTGAGTTCGGATATCCTTCAAACCTTCCGGACTTAATCGATAAGGTGCTTTGATCACTGGATGTGCTCCTGGTACTAAATCAATGCTGAATTCAAGAGCTCGATTGGGAGGCTGTTAGTTATATGTATGCCCTAGAGGCCATTACTGTACATGAGATGTATATTGTAGTGGATGCTTAGACATATATAGGGAGGACTTTCTTGCTCGATATGACAATATGCTATCTGATTGCTCTTTGTCTTAACATGTTGACTTGTATAGGTAATGTTGTCTTGCTCTCACATGTTGACAAAGCCCTTAGGATGTGTACTTGACTACCGGGACTATGATGAAGATCATACTAGTGGGGCCAAGGGTAGTCTACAAGTACACCATATAATAGTTCCTAGTCGAGAGAGTATCGAGACAAGGCATCGATATTCCAGATTAGACTAGTGTATGCGCTTCTCAACCCATATGATGGGCGATGGATGATCCCATATCCATTGGTGTTTGACATCAGAGAAGGTATACGGGTGCTCAGTGGAGACTGGGTACACTGGACGGACTCGCCGAGAACTCCTAGATGGTATTATACCCATCGTCGGATAGCAGTTCTCTGGTGACACTGGTACAGGTTAGTCTGTAGACCCGAGATCGTCATAGAGTCTTGTGTGATTCCCACTGTGCTTTGATTTCCACCATACCACGGTCAAGAGATCATGCAAAAAGGTGGTTTTTGGGTACAGTCCTGATTCACATGGAGGCAATGAGCGATATGAGGGGTTTCGTCTCTCCCGGTATTAGGAGTTGATGTTGCGCTATGCTCGATTGGCCATAACAGGAAATCCCTGGCCAGAATTACTGAGATTTACTGGTAAGTGTTATCAGTAGTTTCTTGAACCGTTATGGTCCTTGCATCGGCATGACTTATCAGGCTATTGGGGTCTGACGTTATACCACCCCCAGGCTGTGATATGCGACATATCTAACGAAGAGACCGGACTGTACGGTAGTGTTACTGATTGGATTCGCAGGAGTTATAGCAGGCTTGCTTGTTGATCTTCTGATCGCTCAATACCCGGGTGGCCGTTATGTTTGGCAGACCGCTTGCGGCTTGTGGGTGTTTGATATGATCATCACCTACTGCCGGCGTATTGACGAGTCTTTAGAGTCCTACACAGAGGTTTCCTGGTTCATGCGAAATGGAGTAGGAGCACATATGAGATATGTGCAGGACCGAGATTAGTGCGCGTATGTGATACCGCATTCTATTCTCATGGTAAGTGACATCAGGAGGTTATATGTGATATAGCCGGATTATTGGATCAAGTGTTGATTCGATAAGTTGTTACATTTGATATTAGTCGGTTGCATCTAATATAGCCGGATTATTAAATCAAATATTGATTTAATAATTTAATGTAGAATTAATATATTTGATATATTAAATTACATTAACTAATATTAGCTCACTTAAGTATTCATTTTTCTCATTATGATACATTAATATATATGTGATATATGTTAATTGTATTGTTTTTGCACACATGAATATATGTGATATATTTTAGTGTGTCATGCTAGGTTACACATGCAACATGTATGTATGAGACTCACACCATGCTAGGTTAATGCCATGGTTTTATTTATCATTAAGTAATTACAAATTAGTGGAAATGAGTCATTGCTAGAAGCTTGTGGATAAGCTTTGACCAAAGTCCACTTCTTTGTTTTTACTTAAGATATTTGTTGACCTAACCTTAACCATACACCATGGTTAACTCTCTACATGGGTTAGTGTATGTGATATACTCACCCATGGTTGCATTTCTAACCATGAGAATGATTCTTTCATCACTTCATCTTCTTCTTTCTCTTGAAGCTTTCTAGCTTTTGACAAAGTGATGAAATAAAATGAGAAAATCAAATCTAAATTGAGCAATATTCCTACTTCATCATCCTATACTATTAGACATTTAGTTTAGGGTGTTTGCTTCACTAATCTCACTATTAGTGAAAAGATAGCATGATCTTGAGTCTCCTCGACGTAGATCATCTTCGGCTTCGAAGGCATTGAGAAAGCTTATTTATTTCTTCATGTGATCCTTACTAGAGTTCAGATATTCACTACTAGGCGCGAAGGGACTACTACACGGAGCTTTAGAAGTGAAGGACTGGTCTACAAAGGTTGTGTTCTGCATTCACTTAGATGTAAAGTTGTTTACATATTATGTTTAACCCTAAGTCTCTAGTTAAGATCTTGGTTAGGTTTTGTTTAGCACCCCAAATTTTTAAATTAGCATGATTGATGCTTGCCTAAACCTTGCTAAGGTGATAAACTAACCCTACTGAGATATCAGAGCCAAGGTAGAGTATTAGGCGTTGTCTAGACGAAATTAAAATTCCGATTGAACCCCGAAAACCCGAATAATACCCCCTTTCTGGAAATTTTTCATGTCAAAAATATTCAGAAAATCATGCAGGGAATTATATGGACACACCTGAAGAACGAAACCCTAACTCGTCTAAGTGACCGCGGATCCGCGGCGCCACTTGAGAGGCTTAGGTCGAGCCTTCAGCTGTAGGTCTGTAGGAACTGTGGTATGTCTCTGGTTAATTTTAACAGTGCTCAAGTGTTGACCTCTCTGGGAAATTTTGGGAATTCGTTGAATCGATCGAATTGTCTAATTTCGCCTAGCAATATGTGATTGTGATACAATATGTGGAATTCATATAGTTAGGCATGAAATCCGTAATATGTGATATTTCGGGTTTATGATGTCTAAGCTAATTGTGGATTCCAAATGTTGTAGTTTTTCACTTTCTTTTCTGCGACCGTAAGTGTAATATGTGGTGTATCGCCGATTTCGTTGTTATACATCAACGAAAATTAGGATACGCATATTTACTTACGTTGATGACATGTGATGTTATGTGTTGCTGTGATATGTTATATTGGATCGTCGTGTTTTGAATAGCCGGGGTATTTTTATTTGAAATGAGAGTTTTTATTTTCATTCATGTAAAATTTATTGTATGTAATATTATTTTATTGGGGCACTTCCGGGTTGAGGATGATGACACCATTGATGTATATTATTTACTTTTCCGCATTAGGATAGACCCAAGACGGGGAGCACAAGTAACCCGGTTCTAGGGTCCAGTGGGAGACCATATCGAGGAGTTGAGACCGGGTCTCCTAACTCTAGAATTGGATGGGTTAATTTCCGCTCTCGTAGGGGCCTAAGGATATGCATTTGGCTATTCATCACGACCATGGAATTCGCGTTTTTACTAGCTTAAATAAAACACGGAATTCGTAGTATATCCAATATTTCATATGTGATTCTTCTGCTGCTGATATTCTGTGATGTGATCATTTTATATACGTGAGACGAATGCTTATACTATATATATATATATATGATATATAAATATTATTGCTTTCGTTTCTTCTGTGATACTTAGGAAGCATAAATGATGGGAATTCATTAATGAGATTGATGAAAAGAAAAGAAACCTATAAGATGTTGTAGAATCAAATTTTCAAAAAGGGTAGCTCTAGTTTTTGCTTTGCATAGCGGTATTCCTTGTAGAATATCCAACACCTTATTCGATAAGGAAAGAGCCGAGATCCCTTCACCGGGAGTGACCTCTTTAGCGAAACTAGCAGATGCTACAAACACGGGTTGTCTTTTGATTGCTTTTATAGTTTTTGCTTTGCATAGCAGTATTCCTTGTAGAATATCCTGCACCTTATTCGATAAGAAAAGAGCCGAGATCCCTTTACCGGGAGTGACCTCTTTAGCGAAACTACAAAAGGCCTCAAAAACACTCCTTTTCAAAATCACTTATTTCTACAACGATATCAAGTTCATTACGCTCATGGTTTTCATAAAAACCCGTGTAGCCCTCCGTCATTCAGATAAGTAATATTTAGTATTCGTGCTACAGTAGTTTGGCCTGCGTCAAGGCGTAGTGTACGGTAGCTAATTATTACTTATCTGTAGCATAAGATGCGATTGGATTAGGGTATTCGTACGGCGTTGTTTGGCCTGCATAAAAGGCTGTACGGGTGATTTTGATTCAATCAGGAAATGCACGGGTTGAACTTGACTAGCGGACTATGGGTTGTTTGGCCTGCGTCAAGGTCATAGGATGCTAGGGGAAAAAGTATTATCAGGAATTTCAAGTGTTGAAATTTGCAACGAGATTGCATACCCCTATGAGATAGTTGGATCCCGATACCCACTGCAAGTAAGAGTTACTCCTGAGAAAGTTTTACACATGACAATTAGCCGATCAAGTAGGTGTCTAGAAAGGTGTTAACGGGGATATGCCTCTGGAAAACAAGGTTTATTTTAATTAGGTCCGTGCGAAAGCACGGGAAACCTCCCTCAAAGTACCGACACTGGCTTGACCGAAAGATTGGCAAATTTGTAGGGTGTAATTAATCTCGGCTAGTTTTACCTTTTAGGGTTTGAAGGAATATTTGACTAAAACAGTGGGAGCCATCCTGATTAGATAAAATAATAACCAATCTAATCTTGAAAGAGCGCACACAGAGTGTTTTCTTCTCTCTCTCTCCTGATAGAGACTATGCTACGCCTTAATCAAGATAATAATATGGATGCATTGACCGAACCTTCTCATTATACTGTGCAGGGGAACGTTGGTTCCATTCTTTCTTATAATTGTTATAAGACTGAACAGGAAATAGGGGAATATCCGGATTCCCATACGACATATTGATACATCTTCTTCGGGTATGTTCATTACCGAGAGCTATTTCTCAGTATCCTCTATATCCTGGGTATGCGATACCGGATCAGGATCCCGCATATTTAATATGTTACATAGGCTACAGATAAGTAGAGAACTGGAAATGGGTGATATATCTCTAAGTGTTAGAGAGTGGTGCAATTGTTGCAACCAAATAAGTTGGCAGATATCACCTTGTATTAATACATTGATTCTGAACAAATGTTATTAGATACCGAACCTGATATACAACATTACGTCTGTTTCTTTATTAAGTTAAAGAAAGATATAATTCTGTATGAGAGGATAATGTTGTGAACATTTTCTTGAATCAAAAGTTGATTGTATAAGGCACGTTATATAATAGCATATATATTCTAAATCAAACCACAGTTCAAAGTATTTAGAACACACACAAGAGGAGTAGTTCAGAAATGAACGAATCCTTCTTGTGGCATTGTAGACTAGGTCAAATCAATGCGACACGACCAGCTAAGTTACATAAGGATGAATATAAGAATCTGTTCGAATTTTCATCTTATGCTACTTGCCAGTCTTGTCTCAAAGGTAATATGACCAATGCTCCGTTTACTGGAAACAGAGAAAGAGTTACAGAACTCTAGGGACGGATACATGATGATGTATACGGTCCTAAGTCTACAAATGCCAAGGTTGGTTCTTCGTACTTCATTATATTCACTGATCATCTCTCGAGATTCGGACATATGTTCCTGTTGAAACACAAGTCTGAAACTTTTGAGAAATTCAAGAAATATAAGCTTGAAGTTTAAGAACCAGATAGGTAGAAGTATTAAGTCCTTATATGTGATCGAGGAGTAGAATACTTGGGCATGGAATTCCTGGAGTTTCTAAAAGGAGAATATAATTCTCTCTCAGCTTGCTCCTTCGAGTACACCACAGCACAATAGTGTATCGGGACGGAGGTATCGCACCCTATGAGATATAGTGCGCTCTATAATGAGTACTGCTGAGCTACCTATTTTCTTTTGGGAGTTATGCACTTGAGAAGATGCATACTTATTGAATGGGGTTCCGTCCAAATCAGTGCCTACCACTACATATAAGATATGCAATGGAAAGAGACCATGTCTTAAATAAGTTAAGATATGGGGTTATCCGGCCTATGTTGAAAAACAAAATCCGGACAAGATCGAGACAAGGTCAGTTCTGTATAAGTTTGTTAGGATACCCAAACATTTGTGAGGGAATATCTTCTACCAATCTGAGGAGCAAAATGTGTTTTGTTTCTCAGCATACCACCTTTTGAGAAAAGGTATTTCTTGTGAAGAAATTTGTGGTCATAAGGTAGAACTAGAAAGAGTTCCAGCTAGACAAACTAACATCCATATTACAATTTTACAGTTTTTCGATACCCGTATGCATCCATACCGTTATTTACATATCTAGTCGCATGCAGGTTTATCTTGCTATATGCTATGATACATATTTTGCATCCATATGAATAAAAATATCACATGTTTACTGCATTGTACATCCATATTACCGTTTTACTGTTTCGGATAGCCGTACGCATCCATATCATTAATTACATATCTGGTTGCATGCAAGTTAGCTTGATACATGCTATATTATTATACTTGTATATATATTAATAAAAATATTGCATATTTATTGTATTGTGCATCCATATTACATTTTTACCGTTTTTCCGATATCCGTTCGCATCCGTATCATTTATTTCATATCTAGCTGCATGCCATATCATATTATTTCATATTACTGTTATATTAGCACCCCATGCTTGATAACGTGCATCCTACGTAGTCATGGAGTTGTAGATGTGATCCCTGATAGATATTTGTGCATTCGTGTTTTACTGTGCATCCGTGCTTTTATCGTGCATCCGTACTTGCTACAGTTTTATTATGAGCATCCGTTGGATACACTGTGCACTACCTAACATGACATGTTATACCATTGTTTGACCTGATACCTGGTCCTGTTTCTAATGCCGACAATCCTGACATGTTGTCCTGACGGACGTATCCTGTTGTCTGTATAGACAAACCTGTACCTGCTTAATCCCGTGTTGGCATTAACTCCAGATTTATCAATACTCGACTTGAACACATAACCTTGGGGGTGTGGGGAAATCAAAGGTGTAACCGAGTGTAACTTAAAAGGATATTGTCACGCCCCGCTTCCCGGTGTACGGCGAAGGGGACGCGACGAGGTCCGCTACGTATATACTTAGAAGTACATACGCTAAGCGTATCTAAACAATATAAAAGTAAATCACAAGAGACAGGAGATATAGAAATAACAACAACTTTATTAATAACATTCTTTTGTACAATGCATGAAAAGTAAATACAACTGAAATGAAAAGCGATGCCTAAACAATGGCATAATAGGAAATGAAAATACTGAATAGAACAAGGTACAATTTCTAGATCTCGGGGTCTTCGTGAAACTGCTCCAAGTCTTCACCGGTGGGCTCGATCTCTGCTGGGTCCAAAGCACCTGACGACATTCAAAGAAGAAAGAAATAGAATGTCATCAGCGAACAAGTCGCTCGGTAAGTCCCAAAGATAGGGAAGAAATAGGCAAAGAGTAGGAGAGAGAGTAGCTTTTAATATTGTATTGTATTGTAGTAATGTTGTATTAACACTGTTGTTTGTAGCTTGGTACAGAAGAATGCCAGTGTATACGAGAGGGGTCTCTATATGCTAGAGACCAGGGCAAACGGAATATAGAGTACAAGGCTCCGTTAGAAGGCCCGGAACAACGGCAATTGGATTCATGTTAGGTGTCTTAATCTTACCGCCTCGTGTCACCTTTAACACCTTCCGTACCAATCTACCCCTTAAACCCCGTAGTGTTTTGATTGTATTGTTGTATTGCATTGTATAAGTTGGATGACTGACCAAAACCATGATATCAGTAAACAGATTGTAACTGCATAATCAGGTAAATGGAATAACGGAATAATGGATGTATATCCATGGTTTGATTCAGTCAAGTTGTATAGATTGTTAACTGGATTCTGGGATTCATGTGTTCATATTGAGTTGGAATATTAAGGAAAATAGATTGACTTGAATCATATTCAAGTCAGAAATAATCAGACTTAAACCCGAGTCAGACCAAAAGAAATGCAAGTCGAAGTTCTATAATTGTTAGGGTCCTTATTGTAATTTATAAAACTTGAGGGGGTTTTATGTAAAAATACTTTTGAATAGTTTTCAAGATACACCCCAAGTATTTATTATTCTTCTTTAAATTATAATGAGTGTAATTTTATTTTGTGATACTTCTAATGAAAATACCTTAATTACATAAATAAAGGTATCTATCTGTAATATTGATTTATTTGAAATTCATGGTATTTTAATGTAAAATGTAGTCTTGTGATTTTTAGAAAAAGTGGGATATTTATATTATAACAAAATAGATCTTTTAATGATAATATACATATATTTGTATAAAAATAATCTCAATAAATATTTTATATTTTAAAAGTCTCATTTTCTTAAGATGTCGTATTTTAAACCTTTCGAGACCGAATGCTCCTTGCGGAGGTCTGAATCTCGCACTACTAAGCCGAGGGTACACGATAAACCGTACTATCTCTAACGGATTCCCCAAAGGTGGGTTGTAGTGGCGCTTTGCAAAGATTTATAAATACTAATCCTTAGAATACGGTTTTATTAAAGTAAAAGGTATTTATTTGCAAAGAGTAATTTTCCGTATTTTAGATTCTAGGGTTTCCTAAGCCAACTAGCATATTTCTAAAAGGTCTAAACGACAAGTCGTTAGAAATCTCAAATCGCCTCCTCACCGCCAATTGCGGCCAGGTAAGTGTCAGGTAAGTGGGAGGCTCTCCACTACAAGTAGTGGCCCTAATTAAGTAACCACTTGCCTTAGACACACTTGCCTAGACACCACAAAGTCAGGTTTAGATAAACGACCGATGTCCACAACTTATCGTATTTTTCCTATTAAAGATATTGTTTAAACAAATGTATCAAACCTAAACTTTTATAAAAGGTTTTATTAAGGAAATGGTGTTTTAATGTAAAATCTTGCTTTATCGTATTAGGAGTTTTCAAGATAGCGTATTATGGTTGCATATGTGTGTGTGAGGAGGTAGGTCATTACCTCGTGATCTATTTTAAGGTATAGCAATGTTAACGGGTTAAATGTGAAATTGAAACATGATGGTATTAAAGTGAAAATATACGGTAAGTTAAAAAGGTTATCATTTCATGTGTGAAAACTTATTCAAATTGATTTTTACAAGTTTAATAATCATGATGAAGATGTTTAGACATGTTTGAATTGATTAGAAGTGAAATTTTATAGAAAACCGAATCGGAAATCGGATTTGTTCCGATTCCGTCGGGTTTCGTAATTTCGTATTTTTGAGAATTAGAAAGGGAGATAGAATGGGACTTACGGGTTTGGACAACGCTAGAGAGTGAGAGGGAGGTAGAGGGTTTGCCGGCGCGTCGAAACGTCGTGAAGAGGTCCTAGTACGATCGCCGGGATTTCGCCGTCGATTTCGTCAGCGCTTCGCCTTTCGCTCGTTTTCTCACGTACCAAGTTCTCTTGGAATTTTGGGAGAGTGGACTTAGAAAAAGTGATGAGAGGGTAGAGGGTAGGGGTGTTTATATAGGGTTAGGCTAGGGTTAGGGTTTTAATTAAAAAAATATAAAATCATTAAAAAATCATTAAACTTAGGAGTAAAAGAGATTTATTGGGCAATTGGTAACCGATCCAAGCATTTAGAGTATGCAGGAGGGTGGACCAGGTCAAGAGACAACTTTTCTCTGCTGGTGACTCGGCCGTCCGGCCAATTCCGGCCGGCGGCGCCGGACAGAGTCGGCCGAGTCGCCGGCCGGCGGCGCCGAGTCGAGCCGAGTCAGGCCACCAGAGGCCGTGGAAACTTCGGGGGTACAATTTGGTATATTTACTTTTTGTTGTCCGGTACATATTTTAGGAGTTATGGCCTTTTGACTGTTGACTTCCAAAAGAAATTAAAATAAAATAAATACAAAAATAATATGGGGCATGGGATTTGAACTCTGGTGGCTTGGTTCAGCAGTGCAAGGTATTACCAATGAGCTACAAACTCCTTCTTGTAATTATTGTGGGAAAATAACTATTTAAAGTGGTAACAACAACATTAAATACCCCAAGTACACTTTAACTTTAAAACAATTTTATGTACACTAAAAATGGAATTATTTAAAAACAAAATAATTACTTATATATATATTGTGCTCAGGTTAAAATACTCCTTTATGGATTTTTAAAAATTTTAAAAAAAAATTTGTATAGAAAAGTGTATAGGAAAATTAGGGTTGTTACATTCTACCCTCCTTAAAAAATTGCGTCCTCGAAATTTGTAAAAGGAAAGTGTAACAAATCCAAGAAAATTTTGGTGCTAATGTACTGACAGGGTATTAAAAATGTAAAGATTGTGTGAAGGAATGAAAGAATGCGAAGGTTTTGGTAAAATTGTAAAAGAGGTGAGGGAATTTTGTGTTAGGATAGATTCAAATACATGAAATGATAAGATTCAAGGAATAGAAATTTGTAAGATTCAAGAAACATGTATTGTAAAGAATGTTTTAGTTGCTGGTTCTTGTGTTATATTGCTTAGGTTGTTCATGCAGACCAGAACTGCATGATAGGAATTCATACAGCTTGGACCTGCATGGGCCACCAACAAAACCTGTCACGCCCCGCTTTCTGGTGTACGGCGAAGGGGACGCGACGAGGTCCGCTACGTATATACTTAGAAGTACATACGCTAAGCGTATCTAATCAATATAAAAGTAAATCACAAGAGACAAGAGATATAGAAATAACAGCAACTTTATTAATAACATTCTTTTGTACAAGGCATGAAAAGTAAATACAACTGAAATGAAAAGCGATGCCTAAATAATGGCATAATAGGAAATGAAAATACTGAATAGAACAAGGTACAATTTCTAGAGCTCGGGGTCTTCGTGAAACTGCTCCAAGTCTTCACCGGTGGGCTCGATCTCTGCTGGGTCCAAAGCACTTGACGACATTCAAAGAAGAAAGAAATAGAATGTCGTCAGCGAACAAGTCGCTCGGTAAGTCCCAAAGATAGGGGAGAAATAGGAAAAGAGTGGGAGAGAGAGTAGCTTTTAATATTGTATTGTATTGTTGTAATGTTGTATTAACGCTGTTGTTTGTAGCTTGGTACAGAAGAATGCCAGCGTATACAAGAGGGGTCTCTATATGCTAGAGACCAGGGCAAACGGAATATAGAGTACAAGGCTCCGTTAGAAGGCCCGGAACAACGGCAATTGGATTCATGTTAGGTGTCTTAATCTTACCGCCTCGTGCCACCTTTAACACCTTCCGTACCAATCTACCCCTTAAACCCCGTAGTGTTTTGATTATATTATTGTATTGCATTGTATAAGTTGGATGACTGACCAAAACCATGATATCAGTAAACAGATTGTAACTGCATAATCAGGTAAATGGAATAACGGAATAATGGATGTATATCCATGGTTTGATTCAGTCAAGTTGTATAGATTGTTAACTGGATTCTGTGATTCATGTGTTCATATTGAGTTGGAATATTAAGGAAAATAGATTGACTTGAATCATATTCAAGTCAGAAATAATCAGACTTAAACCCGAGTCAGACCAAAAGAAATGCAGGTCGAAGTTCTATAATCGTTAGGGTCCTTATTGTAATTTATAAAACTTGAGGGGGTTTTATGTAAAAATACTTTTGAATAGTTTTCAAGATACACCCCAAGTATTTATTATTCGTCTTTAAATTATAATGAGTGTAATTTTATTTTGTGATACTTCTAATGAAAATACTTTAATTACATAAATAAAGGTATCTATCTGTAATATTGATTTATTTGAAATTCATGGTATTTTAATGTAAAATCTAGTCTTGTGATTTTTAGAAAAAGTGGGATATTTATATTATAACAAAATAGATCTTTTAATGATAATATACATATATTTGTATAAAAATAATCTCAATAAATATTTTATATTTTAAAAGTCTCATTTTCTTAAGATGTCGTATTTTAAACCTTTCCTTGCGGAGGTCTGAATCTCGCACTACTAAGCCGAGGATGCACGATAAACCGTACTATCCCTAACGGATTCCCCAAAGGTGGGTTGTAGTGGCGCTTTGCAAAGATTTATAAATACTAATCCTTAGAATACGGTTTTATTAAAGTAAAAGGTATTTATTTGCAAAGTATAATTTTCCGTATTTTAGATTCTACGGTTTCCTAAGCCAACTAGAATATTTCTAAAAGGTCTAAACGACAGGTCGTTAAAAGCCTCAAATCGCCTCTTCACCACCAATTGCGGCCAGGTAAGTGTCAGGTAAGTGGGAGGCTTTCCACTACAAGTAGTGGCCCTAATTAAGTAACCACTTTCCTTAGACGCACTTGCCTAGACACCACAAAGTCAGGTTTAGATAAACGATCGATGTACACAACTTATCGTATTTTTCCTATTAAAGATATTGTTTAAACAAATGTATCAAACCTAAACTTTTATAAAAGGTTTTATTAAGGAAATGGTGTTTTAATGTAAAATCTTGCTTTATCGTATTAGGAGTTTTCAAGATAGCGTATTATGGTTGCATATGTGTGTGTGAGGAGGTAGGTCATTACCTCGTGATCTATTTTAAGGTATAGCAATGTTAACGGGTTAAATGTGAAATTGAAACATGATGGTATTAAAGTGAAAAAAATACGGTAAGTTAAAAAGGTTATCATTTCATGTGTGAAAACTTATTCAAATTGATTTTTACAAGTTTAATAATCATGATAAAGATGTTTAGACATGTTTGAATAGAAGTGAAATTTTATACAAAACCGAATCGGAAATCGGATTTGTTCCGATTCCTTCGGGTTTCGTAATTTCATATTTTTGAGAATTAGAAAGGAAGATAGAATGGGACTTACGGGTTTGGACAACGCTAGAGAGTGAGAGGGAGGTAGAGGGTTTGCCGGCGCGTCGAAACGTCGTGAAGAGGTCCTAGTACGATCGCCGGAATTTCGCCGTCGATTTCGTCAGCGCTTCGCATTTCGCTCGTTTTCTCACGTACCAAGTTCTCTTGGAATTTTGGGAGAGTAGACTTAGAAAAAGTGATGAGAGGGTAGAGGGTAAGGGTGTTTATATAGGGTTAGGGTTTTAATTAAAAAAAATATATAAAATATATAAAATCATTAAAAAAATCATTAAACCTAGGAGTAAAAGAGATTTATTGGGCAATTGGTAACCGATCCAAGCATTTAGAGTATGCAGGAGGGTGGACCAGGTCAAGAGACAACTTTTCTCTGTTGGTGACTCGGTCGTCCGGCCAAGTCCGGCCGGCGGCGCAGGACCGAGTCGGCCGAGTCGCCGGCCGGCGGCGCCGAGTCGCCGGCCGGCGGCGCCGAGTCGCCGGCCGGCGGCGCCGAGTCGGGCCGAGTCAGGCCACCATAGGCCGGGGAAACTTCGGGGGTACAATTTGGTATATTTACGTTTTGTTGTCCAGTACATATTTTAGGAGTTATGGCCTTTTGACTGTTGACTTCCAAAAGAAATTAAAATAAAATAAATACAAAAATAATGTGGGGCATGGGATTTGAACTCTGGTGGCTTGATTCAGCAGTGCAAGATATTACCAATGAGCTACAAGCTTCTTCTTGTAATTATTGTGGGAAAATAAGTACTTAAAGTGGTAACAACAACATTAAATACCCCAAGTACACTTTAACTTTAAAACAATTTTATGTACACTAAAAATGGAATTATTTAAAAACAAAATAATTACTTATATATATATTGTGCTCAGGTTAAAATACTCCTTTATGGATTTTTAAAAAATTTTAAAAAAATTTGTATAGAAAAGTGTATAGGAAAATTAGGGTTGTTACAGATATTACTTGATCCGTGGTCCAGAGGGTAACGAGACAGAATCATTCGTGATTCTTCTTGATCCGTGGTCCTGGGGGGTAACGGGACAGAGTCATTCGTGACTCTTACAGCTTGGTCCGTGGTCCCGGGGGGTAACGGGACAGAACCATTCTTGGTTCACATATCCTGATCTGTGGTCCCGGGGGGTAACGGGACATATTCTTTGAGTTATATGGAGGAGTACACTAATTGATTTCAAACAAACTTTAGAATAGATAACCCAGTATCACAGTTTAGATTGATCACCGTACGTCACATATACTAATACACTTCACTGTTCTATATCCGTGTTTACTTATTACATTCATGTTACTATTTATAATTCATGCCTGCATATCTCGTTACATCCTTGTTGATTATTATTATTGTTATTATGACGCACTGACGTCTGGGTTTTGCATGGCCCAGATCCTTTATCTCTTTCGCAGGCTGATCAGGAGTATTTCAGCCGACAGGCCGAACAGTGAGGAGCATATTAGTGTTTAGCTTTGTTTATTTTCCTTTCCGTACTTTCATTTCCTGATGTGAGCCCGTATTTGGAACGTACTTTCCAGATGTTATTGTTTATTGGATTTATTGCTTCCGCATATTATTTCTTGACTCTTTATTCTGGTATATGGACATGTACTAGATAGTTTATTTTTATTTTACTGTTCTTGATATCTTATAGACAGCTGTAATGCGACTATGGAGGGATGTTTCCTAACCACAGGTAGCATGGTTGGCTCTATCACGTGCCGATCTTAGCGCACTCTGGGAAGCGGGCCGTGACAGTAGAACTGGAAGGAGTTCCAGCTAGACAAACTAACAGCTGATGATTTGGTAAAACCAAAAGATTCAATAGTTTCCAACGAACCTCGGCCTCTCCGCGAATCTGGTAGGGTTCCTCATCCAGTTAAGAGATACTATGGTATTCTCGGTGACAGTGGGAGCGAGGATTGCATCATGGTTAATGATGACCCAACTAGGTTCAGGCAGGCCATCACAAGTGGCGACTCTGTGAAATGGCTTGATGCTATGCGATCAAAGATGGAATCCATGTACACCAACAAAATATGACTTTGCATGTTGCACCTGAAGGGGTAAAATCCATTGGGAGCAAATGGATCTTGAGAAGATTCTTGGTATAGATGGAAAAGTTGAGACTTTGAAAGCTATGTTTAAGTCCATCAGGATCAATGCAAGCATCACGGAGTTGGAACATCTGTTTTGATGTGACAGTCAAAGAGTTTGACTTCATCGAAATGGTAGATGAACCTTGTATATACAAGAAGGCTGTAGAGAGTAAGGTTTTCTTCCACGTATTGTACGTAGATAACATACTCTTGATAGGAAATGGTTTCCTATGCTACACTCGGTCAAGCTCCTCTTATCACGAGGATTCTCAATAGAAGATCTAGATGATACTTACTACATCTTGTGGATTATGATCTATGGTGATAGATCTAAGTGGATATTGGGAGTGTCCCAAATCCAGGTACATTAACACCATACTAAAGGTGTTTAGTATGGAGGATTCTAAGCGTAGTGGTTCTCCCACTACCTCAGGAATCACTCTCTCCAAAAAGATGTCTTCCGAGACTGATTTGGAGAGAGCTCATATGCAAGGGATACACCTATGCTTCGGCAGTAGGCTCTATCAGAGTATGCGATGTTATGTACCAGACCAGATGTAGCTAACTCACTAGATGTAGTGATTAGGAATCAATCGAATCTTGGGAGAATCACTGGACAGCTGTGGAGGACATTCTTAAGTACTTGAGAATCACTAAAAGTAAGTTCTTGGTTCGAGCTTCCAGAGTGATAAGGTCGACTGAGAGTCTGTCACAGGCATTGTCTTTACCCTCAGTGGAGGTATACTGGTAACAGAATAGAGCCAAATGGTAGCGGCAGCTCCTCCCACTGTCTCCCGAGACTGGCCGGGAGGATCGTCCTGGCATCCATCTTCATCATGTAGGAGAAGGGAGCTATGTCGAGAGCCGAGCTTGTCTTTAGAGACATTTGTTGCGTCCGGAGATTGCAATTTGAAATTTGTTAACCAGCACAAAGAAGCATGATTTCAGTACAGGCAATCGATATGTATATTGATTGAGTTCGCATGAACGTTTAACCCGAAATATGGGAGGAGAGATTGGTCCCACCGGGCGTGCCAGAATCTGTAGGGTGTTTTTCGTCACCCCATTGAGAAGGGAATACGTGTCGCTTGTCAGGCGCATTACAGACTCCCTCTGCCTAGGGTAGGCCGGGGTTTATTTATTGTGGGGATCCGAATCTCCGGCAGCCGTGGACTAAGCTACCGTTAATTACCCCTCGTCTTTGGAGCGAAAGAACCTCCAATTGACGGGTCAAACTGGACATGCGAACTCAATGTGCAGTGTACGTGTGTTGTGTTTTGAAGGGTCCTGGGTATATCGGGGGACTCACAGAGTTTACGGGGGTCCCGCTACCTGGATAGCGGGCTAGGGGTCAGGAGGGGTAGCAGCCCCCTTGCGGGGTGCGGAGCAACACCCCGTTAGAATTTTTTTCTAACAGGGGACAGTTTCCTGGCACGCGGGCTCTGGGCGCCGGTGCCCCATGTGCCTGGCATGCGGGCGTTAGCAGGAAAAGAGGCTTAGCCCTTACACTGGGAGTTGTACTCCCGATTGACTTTTAGAGTTGAACTCCTGACAAAGAGGATAAAGGGGCTTAGCCCTTGCACTGAGAGTTGTACTCCCAAATAAAAAAATTTATTATATATATATATATATATATTGTGGAGTTAAACTTCTAAGATATTTTTGGAGCTGATGAAAGGGGACCCCTTTCCCTTGATCCCTGAATCTCCCCCAAAGTGGGATTTTTGGAGGTGGGTCTCCTTCTTCCTCCTCTCTATTGGCTGGATCTTGGAGAAAAGAGAGTGAGATTTTAAAAATCTCCCCTTTTAAAGATTTGATAGAAGATCCGCGTTCCCCTTCAAGGGTTTTGTGGTGAAAAACTATTTCTTTTTGGAAAAGAAAGAGTGGAACTCTTGATTTAATTCAGAAAAAGGAAAAGGTTTAGAAGCTTGAGCAAGGAGAAGGAGGCACAGAAACCCTAATTTTGGGGAGAATGAATTCTTTTTTTTTTCCATTTCATTATCATGTTGCCTTTTATAGGCTTACAAATTTATACATATCCCCTTGGGCTTTACAAAATGCCATTTTGCCCATCCCATGTCTCATGTGCTCATTTCTTTTGTACATGAGCCATGAGCTTTATAAAAATTTGGCTTTATGCCTATTTTTCTTATATTCATGCATGAAAATTACATCAAAATTATTTATTACATAATTTTCATTTTGGTATGGGGGAGGCTGGCCGCGGGGCTTGACTTGGGCATGGGCTCACTTGACCTGGGCTTGGGCCCACCTGTCTTGGGTTGACTTTGACTTGGTCAATCGAGATATAATTTTTTACCCTAACAATGCAGAGGCGGCTGATCTTGGGAAGTGACAACCACATTAGAGCAGATTGGGCTTGAGATATGGTTGCCCCATCCTTGCTTTTGCTGCGCAGGTTGTCGCTGGGATGCGTGTCTGCCATGTAAACCGTGTGGATAACATATTCGACCGTCTTTTTATCATTGGAAGCTGATTTCGCGGACCGCTGTTATGGCCCTTCTGCTTCGAAAAAGGACAATCGGCTGAAGATGGTTGGCCTGACCGGGTCATTGGGCGGCGCTGATGCTTCTTTTCTGGCTTTGCCCCTCTGCTTTCACGTGACACGAAATGCTTGGTAGACTTCTGAAGAGAGAGTGTCACGCCTTTTGTGCTGGGATTTGGACACCTCCTTTCGTAGCACAATTTGAAATGCAGCCTTCTTAATCTTTGCACACATCGCACTCTTCTGGACCTACTTTAAGGGCTCGAACGAATTGCGTATTTTCACGGCCGACACGGCTGTAGTCACGGGGAAATCCTGTTCTCGGAACCCTACAAAATTCAACTTGGCTGGAGCCCTGGCCCACTTGTTAGCTCTATATCTGAGTCGCTTCTGTCTTAACTTTTCTGTTTTGAGCACTTGTGTAACAACCTAGTTCATTTATACCAATTCCAGTTCCCGTATTTTATTATCTGTGGTATTTTCTTCATTTATCGTGTTTGGGTGCGAATGGTATTTTACATTTTACATGGCATTCGACCCGACCCGCTTGCTTGAACTTGTTTAATTCTTATTTATAGATTACCCTGTCTTGTTACATAGACACGTGCATCTAATGTAAACTGCATACTGACATTTTATCTAGCATCGCATATTTTACATATAACATTTTAGGTCATGTATAATAAATTAAAATTGCATTTCATAGCCTGCATGATGCCCCTAACCCCGTGGTAGCATCCGCGCATCTTGTTCTCGTCCCGTTCAGTGAAACGGACGTGTTTGGATAGCTACGCGCACGTACGTGCATCCGTTCTTGGGGGTATACATTTTCGTTACCTAAGCATCCGTTTTGAATTTTGAAAGTCGTATATATTTTTTATATTTAAAATCTGAATTTTTAGACCCGACCCGGGCGTATTTTGGACTAGATTTGTATTTACCTAAAAATCCAAATTTTTAATTAAATATAATCTACGATTTAAAATTAAAATAACTAACCAAAATATTTTTTTAAAAACCTACAAATCTTTTTAAAATTTTAAATCTTTTCCTAACAAATTTCAGCCCCTCCTCTCACTGGCCCGTGGCCCCAGCTCTCTCTCTTTCCTTCTCTCTCTCTTTTCTCTCTTTCCTTCTCTCTTTCTTTCTTCCCGCTAACCTACAAAATTCTTTCTCCTAACTGTTCATATCACCCTCTCTCTCTCCTCTCGATCTCTCTCTACCTCTTTCTCTCTCTCTCTCTCCTTCTCCCTCAGTCTCTCTCTCTCCCCTTTAATTTATATTTTTACCTTTTTATACAAACCCACGTCCCCTTCTTTCTCGTCTTCTTCTTTTCATCTCTTCTTCATCACTCGTTTTCTTTCCTCCCGCCTCGCGAGACCCAAACCCACGCCCTAGCCTTCGCTCGTCTCACCGCCGTTGCCGTCTCACCCTCAACCATATCCACTTCTCAACCTCAACCTCATCTCGCTCGTCTCTCCCTACTGCATCCCCGACGACGAGACGCGGCGAACCCAAGAACCTACGACCTAACCTCGCCTCTGTTCTCGTCGCCGACGTTCACCTCGTCGTCGTCGACCATCCCCACACCCTCGTCTCCACCTACTCGTCTTCCTGTCCTTCCTCCTCTCTCTTCTTTCCCGACCCGCAAACCATCGCCCAACTTCAAGAACCCATGAACCCACCGCTCGTCGTCGCTTTCACCGAGCAATCACCTTGTCGTCGCTACCTAACCCTTGTCCTCCACTCATCTCACCGACCACCATCACTCCCTATCCTCCAACAACCAAGCCTATCCCTGCACGTTCGAACCCTGGAAGAGAACCCCCGACGTCAAGAACTGCGGCCACTGCCTCGCCGTGCCTCGCCGGAGCTCCAACCCTGTCGGCCTCACCCCATCACCACCACCTCTCTCCTCTCTCATATCCTCCTCCCTGCACCAGAAACCCAGCACCCCAGTCCCCAACATCAAGAAACCTGCAACCCCATTACCTCGTCGCCGGAAAACCCTCGCCTGCACCCTCGCCGTCGATGACCCATCGTCGTCATCCCCTCGCCCTTGTCTCTGACCCCAGAGCAAAACCTGAGCACCGGCCCCTATCCTTCTTCTTCTTCTTTTTATTTCTTCTCTTTCTTGTTCTCGATCTTGCTTTTACCGGTCATTGCCGGAGCCGTACCGTCGCCGACGATCCGGGCGACCTAGAAGACGTTCTCGTGCAGTGTGGTCACTTCTTGCATTGGCTGGTTCCATTCCGGGCACGCGTGTGTGCATCACAGTTTTTACCGACATTGGACGTTGCAGCGTATATCCGTATCGCGATCCATCAGGCAAGTTAATCTTGCTACATGCTATTTAAATTATTATATACTTATTTAAACACATATTATACCTGTTGTTTAAATCTAGTGCCCCATATTTCATTTTAACATTTCGATGTTCCATTTATATTATTTTAGATCTAAATCATGAAAACAATCTTGTTACATAGTAGATTACATTAAACTGCATCCATACCAATATTTATTTCACATAGTGCTTATTTGTACATCCCATATTACCATTTAATAATTTTTATAATGTTTCGGATACCCATTTACATCCATTTCATTTAGAATATAGATAATTGCATCCACAGATCATATTAAGACATAATAATGTGATATTAACATTCCATGTTTGATAAAGTGTATCCTAATTAGTGTTGGAACTATAACTTTAACCCTAATCGATAACTGTGCATCCATATGTTTGAATCTTTACCTATTTTGCATACTACATCACATTATTCCATTTTATTGTTACGTTGGTACCCCATACTTGTTTTTGTGTACCCATGCTTATTATAGTTTGATTATGATTACCCACGTGACATTTGTGCACCCCCTGACATGACTTGATACACTACTACAGATACAACTTGATACCGTGCACTTCTTGACATGATTGGATTTATATACACTACCTGACTTGACCTGAGATACCACAGTTTGACCTGTTACCTGATCTCGTTACTAATGCCAACAACCTTGACATGTTGCCCCTACAGACATTTCCTGTTGTCTATTCAGACAAACCTGTACCTGCTTGATCCTGTGTTGGCATTAGCTCCAGATTTATCAATACCTGACTTGAACACATAACCTGGGGGTATGGGGAAATCAATGATGAAACCTGACTTGTAACTCGACAGTTCGATACCTTTACTGATCAGTCTTACGGGCTAGGCCAGCCCCGGGGTAATGCTGCTGACATCACTCATCGTTACATACTACCTTTTACTGCCTTGCAGCACATCTCGGATTCAGCCCGAGAATCTTGACCGTGGTCCCGGGCACGCACGAGATACTATTGAGTTATATCGATAATTCATCAAATTGATTTCAAAGACTTGAGAGTAGTTAACCCAATAGACCAATCTAGATTACTCACTGCACATTACTCTCATTATCCTCATTTATATTACTGTTTTACCCGTTTTACTGTTCATACTCGTACCTGCATATCTTGCTATCCCTGTTTATATTACTGCTTGATATTATGACGCATTGATGTCTGGGTTTTGCATGGCCCAGATTCCTTACCTTTGCTGCAGGCCGAGCAGGAGTATTTCAGTCAGTAGGCCGAGCGGTGAGGACTTGTTAGTAGTTAGTTTATTTCTCCTTTCAGTATTTTCATTCCTGATGTGAGCCCGCATTATGGGACGTACATTCCAGTTTATTCTTGTATTGGATCTTTTGTTTCCGCATTATTTTATTCTTGACTCGTTTATTCTGGCTTATGGACATGTGTTAGATAGTTTATACTTGATCTTGATATCTCTACAGCCGTAATGTGACTGTGGATGGATATTTCCTATCCACAGGTAGCATGGTTGGCTCTGTCACGTGCCTATCTTAGCGTACTCTGGGAAGCGGGGCGTGACAACTTGGCAGGCTTCAGCTCTTCGGGAAGCCACTGTAGGCAGGGTGATGGAGAGCTTTAGAGATACGCCTGATCGAGCATTTGTCGGAGGCATCACCTGAGCTTTTCCGTGACATTTGGTGATGCCCTTTGTTGCAGCAGTCTTGCCCCCAGCTGGAGCATCAGAGAGTCGTTCGAACACCATCTTATGTTTGGGTTGTGGTGCCTTAGAGATTACAACGTTCGGTCTCTTGCCCCTTGAGACCGGCTTGGCCACCTGGTTTGCTGGGATTTCCACCAGATGAGCGCTTCCGGCAGGGAGATAATGATGGAACCAAATTGGCGGAGTAGTTCTTCCCACTGCCAACTGAGGCTTGCGGGGAGAACCACGCGAGCATTGATCTTGACCACATACGCGATCGGGGTTGCGTCGGAAGCTGAATTCATCTTGGAAGATATCGTTGTTAGTTGTTGAAAGTTGATTGCTGCATGAAAATGCATTATTTCAGTACAAATATCGGTATATATGTTAAATGAGTTCGCATGAACGCTTGACCCGAGATATATGAGGAAAGAAAGGTCCCACCGGACGTGCCAGAATCTGTAGAGTCTTTTTCGTCACCCTATTGAGATAGGATTGTGCGTCACTTCTCAGGCATATTACAGATTCCCTCTGCCTGGGGTAGGCTGGGGTTTAATGATTGTGGGGATCTAAATTTCCTACAGCCGCAGACTAAGCTGTCATTAATTACCCCTTACTTTTGAAGCGAGAGAATCTCCGATTAACAAGTCAAACAGATCATGCGAACTCAATATGCAATATGAACGTGTTGTGTTTGGGAACAAGCTGAGAGCGCTTCGGGCATATTGGGGGCGTAGAGTTTTTACGGGGGCCTCGCAGAGTTTTTATGGGGGTCTTGCTATCTGGATAGCGTGCTGGGGGTCAAGAGGGCTAGCGGCCCCTTTGCAGGGTGCGAGGAAGCGTCCCGTTAGAAAAAAAATTTGGGAAAAGGTGATGAGTGTAAACATTTCAAGTGCGCATGTGCTGCCAGAACGCCCACCTGCCAGAACATGCACCTAGCAAGGTGCACACCTAGAAAGGGGCGCATATGACAAGTGCGCATCTGCCGAGACGCACACCTAATAAGATGCACACTTAGCAAGGTGCGAGAGAGTGAAGGGGGCCAAAGGGTCCCTAATGGGCTAAAAGGTCCAATAAGGTGTGCACCTGGGCCGGTGCGCACTTGGCTCAATGTGCACCCAACGGGATGCGCACCTAACCAAATAGACACCTAGCACGGTACGCATCTAGCACGGTGCAAATAGGGTCGAAACTCAATGAAGCAACAGTCCAAAAACACAAAGATTTTGACTTTTGAAGATCAAAAGGGGCTCTTTTTCCTTTTCTCGAAGCCTCCTGACGTGCGCACTTAAAAAAAGAAAGAAAAAAAGATAGACTTGTGCACTAAAGAGCAGCTCAAAAATCAAGATTTTGTTTTTGGACAATCAAGATTAAGATCTTATTATTAAATCATCATGGGGACCTTTTATAGGCTTACATCTTTTATATTTAGCCCCATGGCTTGTACAAAATTTGCTTTTGCCTATTTAAGATAAAAAAAAACAAAAATTATATTTAATCTTTTCTTTTCTTCTTCTCTTTTGATCGGTCCTTCTTTATACTTGGACTTGGGCTTGGGCCCACTTGGCTTTTTGACTATGATTTTGGTTTTGACTTTGAACTTGAATTTGATTTCTGATTTTGGCAGTTGGGTGTAATTTTTGACCCCACCAACCATAAAGTGCTTTTCTTTGCTTATAAATATGATTGGAAAATTTATGATCTTTAAAACCAGGGGGTTGAGATACATATACTTTCTCGTCTATTTAACCGTTTAAGAATGCACTTTTAACATCCATTTGAAAGACTTTGAAATTCTTATACCAAGCGTATGCTACGAGAATACATATTGCTTCAAGTCTAGCAACCGGTGTATAGGTCTCATCGTAGTCTATTCCTTCTATTCGGTTATATCCCTCAGCAACTAAGCGGGTTTTGTTCCTAACGACTTTACCTAATTCGTTAAGTTTATTTTTAAATACTCATTTAGTTCCTATTATGGGTCTATCTTCTGGTGTTGGAACTAAATCCCAGACGATATTTCTTTCAAATTGATTAAGTTTTTCTTGTATGGTTATTATCCAATTTTCATCATCAATGGCCTCATTAATGTTTTTGGATTCTATCAGGGATATGAAATCTAAGTTAATACAAGTATTGAATGTCGATGATCTTGTAACAACTTCTTTATTAATATCACCAATAATCAAATCTTTTGGATGGTTTCGATTGGCCAATCTTTTGGAAGATCTTCTTTCACAACTTGTGGTCCATCTTCTACATGTGGTTCAACAATTTTCTTTTCTGGTGATACAATATCCTGATCTTTTGAGATGCTTGGCTCATTATTATTGTTTATGTTCTTGGATAAAGAGTTATTTTCATCAAATTCGACATTCATACTCTCTTATATTACTAGTGTTCTTTTATTATAGACGCGATATACTTTACTGGTTATGGAGTAACCAACAAAGATACCTTCATCACACTTAGACTTAAATTTTTCTAAGTTATCTAGCGTATTTAATATAAAACACTTGCATCTGAAAACTTTGAAGTATTTTATATTTGGTACTCGTTTGTAAAGAAGTTCATAGGGAGTCTTCTTGAGAAACTTTCTAACACTAACACGGTTTATGATATAGCATAACGTGTTTATTATGGTACGTGCCAACGGTTCTTCCTTTCAACGACACCATTCCGTTGTAGTGTCCTGGCACATGAGAACTCATATTTGTATCCTTTCTTGTTACAATAATTTCCGAAGAGATTATTTACAAATTCTCCTCCATGATCACTTCTGATCTTAGAAATCCTAGGATTCATCTCATTTTGAATTCTTTTAAATAGAATTTGAAGACCTTAAAGGTTTCGTCTTTGGTTTTAAGAAAGAACACCCACATAAATCTAGAATAGTCGTCAACTACAACATAAATATAGTACTTACCGTCTAGACTCGCATTCCTACTTAGACCAAGTCCATGTGAATTAGTTGTAAAGGTCAGTCGGTAGAAACTTTAATTTTTGGTTTAAACGAAGTTTTGGTTTGTTTTCCTTTAAACCAAGCCTCACATTGTTTATATTTTTTGTATTTTAATAATGGAACGTCTTTAACTAAATTATTCCTAGTTAGTTTAGATAAAATATCCATTGACGTATGACCCAGCCTTCTATGCCAAAGCCATGAGTCGTCGTTGTTATTTACAACTAAACATTTTAAATCTTTATTGTTAAAGTCATATGTGTACATTATATATATATATATATATATATATATATATATTATTGTAACGTTTTCTCGTTAAAATAGTTATATTATTATAAATTATTTTACATAAGTCTTTTTCAAATACTACGTTATAACCTTTATAGCAGAATTGACTAACACTAAATAGATTTTGTTTTAAATTATCTACTAACAAAACATCATGTATTATAGTAATATTAGAATAATACTTAAATAAAATGGTACATTTACCGATGATGTTGGCTTTTTTATTATCGCCAAATGTCATGGTACTACCATCTTCTCTTGATAGCGTTTAAAAGCAGTTGATATTTCCTATCATGTGTCTCGAGCAACCGCTATTAAGAATCCACTTCTCTTTACGTGATCTGAGATTCCGCAAAACAAGAAAACAGAGGTGTGACATAAGGAATCCATTTCATTCTCGGTCCACTGGGGTTAAGAGTGAAATGATATTTATATATAAAAAATTAACTTTATTGACAATATCTACTAATATGACCTAATTTACCACAATAATTACAGGTTACATATGCAAATCTATTTCTATCTTTATATGTTTTAGATTTTTTTAATAAACTTAGTATGTTTCTCATATTTGGAATGATCATGAAAACTGACACC
Organism: Agapanthus africanus; assembly: GCA_030015575.1. NCBI lineage: Eukaryota > Viridiplantae > Streptophyta > Magnoliopsida > Asparagales > Amaryllidaceae > Agapanthus > Agapanthus africanus. The sequence goes on from JASDDO010000178.1 coordinate 136,093, forward strand.
TTGATATTTATAATGATTGATATATGTTCCAAGCATAACGTCAAAATTATCTTTAGTTTTAGAAAACTTTAGGATTATATTTTCTTTAATTTCTAATTTTCTTTTTAAATCAAATATTTCATTTTTCAAAGTAAATATAGTATTATCAACTTTAGAAACTTCTTCTTTTAAAATTAGGTTTTCTTTTAATGTCTTATTTTCATGAACTAATTTTTCTTTTTCATTTTCTTTTAAATTATTATTTATACTATGATTATTTTTTAGTTGTTTATATTTAGTATAGATTTTCTAATAACTATCTTTTAAATAAAAACACAAATTAATTAAATTATGTTTATCTAAATTTTGTATATCAAGAATATCATCACTTACATCGTTGTCGTCAATCGCCATGAAGCACATGTTGACGATTTCTTCTTTTTCGGATTCACTCAAATCGGAATCATCCCAGATGGTTTGGAATGCACGTTTCTCCGAACCTTTCTTCCACTTTACTTTGTCCTTCTTGAACTTGAGGTTTGGAAAATTTGCCTTGAGATGCCTTTCTTTGTTGCATTCAAAATATCGCATGGGTTTGAAAGTGTTAGTTGGTTTCTTAAAAGAGTCGCCTCTTGCCTTAAGAAACCTTTTGATTTTTTTTGCAATATTTGTCATTTCTTCGTTATCGTTCTCATCATCGCTTGATGAGATTGGCTCTTTAACTTTATTGATCGACGCTTTAAGTGCGATATTCTTTCTTTGATTGTCCTCCTTAATCTTGATGTCACCAAATTGCATCTCATAAGTTTTCAACTTACCAATGAGAGTGTCAACACTCATGGTGCTCATGTCGTTTGCCTCTTCTATAGCGGTAATCTTAGACTGCCAAGACAAGATTAATAATCGAAGAATCTTATAGTTCTTTTCTTTATCTACAAACTTTTTACCTAAATTAAATAACTCTGTTACTATATTGTTAAGCTTAGAGTATATTGAATAAATTGATTTGTCTTCTTTCATAGATAACGTTTCGTGCTCGTGCATTAACCTATTAATTTTATTTTCTTTTACTTGGCTCATACCCTCATGTACAGTTTCGAGAGTTTTCCAGATATTATATGTCGTTTTACACATGGAAATTCTATTGAATTCTTCTGGAACCAACGAGAAGTGAAGGGCATTCATAGCCTTAATATTTAATCTCATAAATTGTTTTTCTGCATCAGAATATGGTTTTGTGGTAGGAATAACGAAGGCTTCATCTATAATATCTAAAATATCTAAGTCTATACATTGTAGAAATATTCTCATTTTAGTTTTCCAAAATTGAAAATTGGTACCATTGAAAAGTGGAGGTTGTGTGATAGATTGGCTCTCTAGCTGGTTTGCATTAGGATGTAATGGACTCTATATGTTAATCTAAAAACCAAGTAATCCGCTCTGATACCAATTGAAAAAATCTTAGAGGAGGGTGAATAAGGTGTTTATAATGTATATGGCAAATTTTAAAAATTACTTACTTTAAAAAAGGATTATTAAATTTCTGCGGAATATATTTAAAATAAGTTTTTAAACAAAGAAACTTAAGAATGATAATCACAAAAATTGCTAAAAATAAAAGGAAGAAATCATTCACAAACACGAGAATATATTGACTAGCCTCACCACCTCTTGTGGCTAGTTCCCGTCTGAGTCTCCTACTCAGGATTTTTCCGCTATATGTGTGAAGTACATAAATCCCACCTCACAGGGATGTGAAGAAACAAGATATCCCTTTTTACAAGGATCAATAACTCAAACTTGTGATTTCTTGGGAAACAAGTTTTCTTCCTCTTCAGACCGTGATTCTATAGGAAAGCCGTACTTTTCTTTTTAATCCACGTCTCTCTAGAAATATCTTTTTTTCCATTCTGAATCTACAATTCAAGTGAAAAGAGAAGCACCCCTTCTCTTGGGTTACAAATCGCTTTTATTACAAATTATTTCGCTCATCCACAATCCTATTGATCTCAAAAATTATTACCGGTTTGGCACAAGGATTATTTTGAGAGATTTGAACAGGTTTATGTCACTTGAAAAATGAGAATTTTAGCAAGTTAAAGCGTGAAGAATGCGTAGTTTTTTTTTCAGAAAGATTTGCAATGAATGTCTCTTCGAAAGTGTGAGATCTCATGGCATTATATAAGTATCGAATGAGAAATTATTCTAACACCCAATAACCGCTAATAACTGCCATAAACAGTTAATGACCATTGGGAATGGTCAGAAATGAAAACGACGTAAATATCCTTTCGATTCAAAATTCAAATTTGAATTAACTGTCAAAAACTGCCCGTGGAGATATCTGTAGGAAACGTCTGCTCCAGGAATAAAATCCTCTTAGAGAACGTCTATATATCCGTCTCTGAGAAGTATACAGAATGAAGAATTTTGGAGCTTGTTCTTACAGATATCTTGTGGAGACATATGCTGTTTCAAAATATCTTATACAAACATCTGTAGGAGACGTCTGTTTTCTGACATGGATGAAAACTGTTTTGAAATATTGGCAGATTGCATTCCAACGGATAGGTTAAACGTCTTTAAAAGACAGGGAGACGTCTTGAACATTAAGAATGTGTTGGAATGAAATTTCTAACCTTATGAGATCATTTTTAATTACATGTGTATCACTCAAAACTTTATACTACATCTTGATTCTTCGATATGCTTCATTTCCTTACGTTGTTACTTCGAGACGTGATTTGATCTTGAATTTGCTTGCATCCCTTTGTTACTTGCATCAAGTGTTCATGCCATAATATAATTTTGAGTGCATATTCTATTGGTAAACAATCTTGCTTGATTTGAATGTAATCGTGCAAATTTTGAGTGCATATTCTATTGGTAAACAATCTTGCTTGATTTGAATGTAATCGTGCAAACTGTACTGAAGATATACAACTTGGAAATGTCATTAGTAACATATGAATTCATTTAAATAATGTTTTGAACTAAATCATCGAAACTGAGGATCGTGTGGCACGGATGTCAACACTTGATACTAGCAATAATATCTTCAGGTAAGAAATCTTTTATAACAGAAATGTCCCATTCTTTCCCTGAACGGATATTGTTTATAGTAATTGGAGAAGTGGGTTTAGTAGCCTTCTCTTGTAAAATGTAATCTTCATACCATGCTTCTGACCAGAAATCAATTTTTCCTTGTCCAAAAATCCATTTTGATATAGTATTGACAGCAGGAATATGAGAATATATTTTCCTCCAGCTAGCTGATGCAGAAAAAATGATATAATGTTCTGATTTTCTGAAATACTTAGAATGCATATATTTAGACCATAAACTGTCCCCCTTTATATTTTTCCATGCTTTCTTCATATTATAAGTTTCAGCAACTTTATGTAGAAGTTTAATACCAAGTCCACATTCTTCGTATGGCTTACGATTTTTTCCCCAAGTTACCCAATGATGATGCTTAGTTGTCTCTCCATCATTCCAAAAGAATTTAGCAAAAAAAGAAGAAATTATATTCAGTACAATATTAGGAGTATTGCAAGAAGTTAACAAATGAACATGCATAGACATTAGAACATGATTTATAAGAGTATGTCTTCCAGTATTTGAGAGAAGTTTATTTTGCCACCCTTGTAATTTGCTCTTAATCTTTTCTACTAAAAGCTCAAAATAACATACCTTCACTCCTCCATGAAATATGGAAGCTTTTAAATATATAAAAGGCCATGTGCCTTTGTTAATATCAATCGGCCTCTGAATATTCATACGAGCAGCATCAGAATAGTCTTTGCTAACATAAAAAGCACTCTTTTGCTTATTTATCTTTGGCCCAGAATTTTGCTCATATTCATGTAAGAATGTATACAGATTCTTCAAACTACTTCTGCTACCATTTGTAAAAATCAAGGTATCATCAGCATATAGCAGGTGAGAGATGTAAGCATTAGCAGCTTTATTCTTGTATGGAATAATCTTGTTTCATGTAGTTAAATCTGTTTAACCTCTGCTTAGATATTCAGATGCCATAATGAAAAGAGCATGGGATAAAGGATCTCCTTGTCTAATTCCTCTGGACCCTTGAAAAAAACCTCCCAGGAGCCCATTCATAATGATAGAAAAGTGTTGAGTATTCAAACATCCTCTGATAAGCTTGATAAAATTCTCAGAAAAACCAAAACTTTTCATTATGAGGAAAATAAAGGACCATTCCATCCTGTCAAATGCTTTCTCCATATCCAGCTTAAAATTGATATTGTGTCCCTTTGATTTTTTGGTTATGTCTTGAGCGGCTTCTTGTGCTAAAGAGATATTTTCAATAATATCTCTGTTTTTAACAAAAGCTCCATGTTCCTTAGAAATAATCCTTGGCAATATACCTACAAGTCTGTTGGAGAAAATTTTAGTAAAAATTTTATATATGAAATTGCAGAGGCTGATTGGTATATAATCAGTGATTTTGATGCAGTTTTTCTTTTTGGGTATCAGACAGATTACTGTAGAATTAACAGATTTAGAAATATAGCCATTCTCGAAGAAGAAAACTACAGCCTCCTGAAGATTCTGATGTATAACACTCCATGCAATATTATAGAATTCCTCATTATAGCCATCAGGACCTGAGCACTATCCTGATCCATCTCATTAGCAGCAGCTATAATTTCATGTAAGTCAAGAGCTGAGATAAGATTTCTGTTATCTTTATCAGTAATCAGTTGTGAGATCATACTAACATTTCCTGCAACAGAGCGACTATTCTGAGAGGAAAACGCATTCTGAAAGTGTTTAACTGCTAAAGCAATAAGGCTTTACTGATCTCCTACCTAATTATCATCATGATCATGCAGTCTGGTAATTTTATTGTTACTATTTTTAGCGTTCACACGTGCATGAAAATATTTTGTGTTGTTATCACCATCTTTTAGCCACTGTACTTTAGATTTCTGTTTCCAGAAAATCTCCTCCTGATGCAATATGTTTTCAAAACTTATTTTGGCTGTCCACGGCTTTGAATAATTTTCATCTGATTTTCATCTAACCGCTTCTGTCTTTCAGCAACAATCTTTTCAGTATTCTGTACATTACTCTGCAGATTCCAATCTTTTAGACTTTGCTTAAGCCATTTCAGCTTAACAAGAAAATTTATGAATAGGATCCATATAAAATATTAAATTTTTTTATAACATTTTCCCACAACACTGAGAAAGCTTTCATGTAGCAGCCAGATGTTCTGAAATTTGAAAAGCTTTTGGAAAAGTTTTAAAATCTGGTCAAAAGTATGAAAGCGGGATATGATCAGAGTATCCTCTAGATAAATGCTTTACTTGATCACCTGGAAATTTAGCATTCTAGGTTTGATTGAGGAGGTATCTATCAATTCTGGTCAATACTCTTCTGTAGCCATCTTGAACATTATGATAAGTATAAGGCGTGCCAGTATATCCACAGTCAATCAAGCCACAAGAATTTATCATATCATTGAATTCATCTACACTTTGCAAGTGAGGCTTTCCCCTTTCTTTTCTGTAACAGATGCAGTAGCATTAAAGGCACCACCAACAATTCAAGGAACAACAACTTCATGACTAAAAGCAGTAAGTTTCTCCCATAACTCTCTTCTTTCAATATAATCCTTCTTACCATAGACGGCAGTAATGATACATGACTCATTAGTATTTACTTTAATTGAAAGACTTTGTTCTGAAGAAGAAATAACATCGGCCTTGACCTTATCTTCAGCTAAAATTCAGATTTTATTAGAAATATTATTCCGGACTTGCTCATAACCAGCAATAGCTGCTGTATATTTTGCTCTAGAGAAATCGACCATTGGCTCCATAATACAGAAAATCTGAGAATTTGTATCTTTTTTTCATGGTGATTCTTTGTTAAGTTTGAGGATTTGCAATATTAGATTCCATAAACAGAGATAAACTCAGTTTACATTTAAACGAACTCGATGTTCTTGTTGCTGTTCTTCTTCTCAACACTTTTACATTCATGTCTTTGTGATTAGATAAAAGTTTTGACTATTATCCATATGATAAAAATCAGTAATTGGCCCAAAATAATTAAATGGTGGGTCTCAGCAGTAACTGGGTGTCATGCATGCAGCAGTTACGGGTGGTACCCGTTCGGTTGAGGTTGACCCATTTTGCCAACACCACCTACACGTGTCAACTACCCAGAATCTTGTTATCAACTTACACGTGTCGTGGGACAGCATCCTAGCTGCCACGTATGTATCCCAAATCCATTAAACACCCTCTGTGTGTGTATATATAAAGACCATCACACAACCCAATCTCCTCATCACCCAATCCACAAAAGAAATCGGATCCTCTGAATAGTTGCTACTGCGGTTTCGGGTTTTGGATCTTAGAAACCAAATCTATATGGCAGATCGCAGGGATGAATTTTGGCAACCTGATCGGAAGGACCGACGATGAAGAATTGACCGGAGACCGCACCACTGGATACACCGATGATGAAGAATTGGCCGGAGACCGCACCACTGGATACGGCACTACCGGGGGGTATGGTGTCACAACTGGAGGGATGCGAAACCGGCCCGAACAAGGCGGGCTCGGGTCCGAAAGCGGGCAGCAGCAGCAGCAAGCAGGTTACGGGTCGGGAGGGCAGCAAGCGGGTTACGGGTCTGGCGAGCAGCAGACGGGTTACGGGTACGGGCAGGAGAGAGGGATCGGAGAAGGGACTGAAGGATGTGTATATACAACATAGCATAGCATGCATGTATGGGTAGCTAGCAGGCAAATGGGTAGCTAGGCTAGTATGAGAATAAGAAAGTGGCTTGTGCGTCATGTCATGTAGGGGTGTTTGTGTATCCTGTTTGCTTTGTATTATATATACACACAGGAGGTTAACGAAGTAGGTGTCATAAAAGAGAATTTTCTGTTGGAAAAATGCATCCTTCATCATCTTTTCCAACGATCGGCATCTACCATCATCATCGTTATCATTTAAGATGTGGATACACCAAATTTCATATGATTATACCATTTTTTCACCGTTAATTTAGTTGGTGCAAAATTAACGGTTTACCGACAATAGAACTTTTTACATTGCTAATTCAACGGTGAAAAAGTAGTGTAATCACATGAAATTTGGTGTATGCACATCTTAGATGATAACGATGATGATGGTGGATGCCGATCGTCGGAAAAAATGATGAAGGATGTATTTTTCGACGCCATAGGAAGAAATCCCGTCCTGTCGCCTCTTTCTTCCATTATTCTATATATAAATATATATGTGTGTGAGAAAGAGATTAATGGAGGAAATATGCCATAGTAGGGAATTTCCTTCTATGGTGTCGGAAAAATACACCCTTTATGGTTTTTTCGACGATCGGCATACACCACGTCCTTCTTTATCATCTAAAATGTGGATGCACCAAATTTCATGTGATTATACCATTTTCTTCACCGTTGATTTAGTTGGTGCAAAATTAATGGTTTACCGACAATAGAACTTTTTACATTGCTAATTCAACAGTGAGAAAATGGTGGAATCACATGAAATTTGATGTGTGCACATCTTAGATGATAACGATGATGATGGATACCGATAGTCTGAAAAAATGGTGGAGCTTGTATTTTTTCGACGGTATAGAAGGAAATCCTCTCCTATAATCTCTTTCATCCATTATATATATATATATATATATATATATATATATATATGAGGAGGTGCTAACATATATGTAAATATATGTATGATTGGTTATGCAACTGGTTTCACTTTTCTCTAAACATGGACTTGATTTCTCTAAAACCTTTTTTTCTTTTTGTATTCTATACGGTCAATTTATCAATCATATTACTTTCACTAACTAATACACCACCTTTTTTTTGACTAATTCAATTATTACAACCATTACAACATTGATTTAATATAAAAGAGTGAGACTATATGTCACGACCTGAAATAGCCCGAGACTGGCAATTGAATCATATAAAGCCTATAAGACCTCATCTAATCCAAGTAAGCCAAAAGCCCAAAAATCTAAAACCATTTTAAGGAGTAAATAAAGAAAACTAGTATAAAGGAGTGAAGAAAACATGTTTTGGAGTCAAGGTTTATAAATAACTAAGCCGAATATGCATTTTTAAAATGTATATTCTTTTCTAAAAATTTCGGCAGAGTTTCCTTTGTAAATACTGGCCCCGAACGGGGTACAACAAGAACAATATATATATGCAATGATAAAAGGCATTCCCAAGCGGGAGCTAGCTCTTCGTCAATCGACGGTCACAACCACGCAAGCAATATAATATACAACGCCGAAAGGCGAGGATCAAAACTCAGAAGAAGCTCAAAATTAACATGAAAACCATAATACTGCTACGCGCAACTCTAAGGTCGAAATAATACATAACTGATTTCTAAGTCTGAAACAATATACAAGTTTTTGGTTGATAGAATTCTAGATACAATGAATAATACATATACAAGGGTGGTTCTGATACAAAGAACCCACCTACTAAAGCAAATCACCCGCAAAGGAGGCAGTGTGCCAGAAATGCCGCCATGGAACCCGTACAGCAAAACCTGCAAGAACTGTGGCACGATGGGGGTGAGTTGCCAACTCGTGAATAGAAAATATCTACAAGCAGAAACCGAATGCATGACATAATCCTAGGTCAATACGATCAGATATAATATAAACCTCAAGAGTAAGTCTGAAGCATGATAAGGTGGCAATGTAACATCTAATCATGTATGTAGTGCCAAGTACTCGTGCCAGTGCCTCAGGTAATAACATGTCATAAATGTAAGGTATGTCTGCATGAAGTAAATATGATGAAGTATTTAAAATGATATCAATACACATATATTAGCGTCCCATTCCACTAATATTGGTGTAAGGGTATATATAACAGCGCCCTCATACCCTGTTATATATACGAATGAAGTGTGATTAATGTAATAAAAGTCTGTATGTAATCAGAGTCTGTATAAACGTGGATCCCGTCCACCCGTCACCCAATGACAATGAGCATCATGCATGCAAATATGAGGATATAATCAAAATCATGGAAATCATCATGAAACATGTGCCTAGTATCGGCACGTAAATCCTCATCTATCAGGCACTGCCACCAAGACTAGCCCTGATAGGTACGTATCATACGCTCCCTCGAAACCCGAGTGCCCAGCTTCGACCCTCGAATTTCGACGTATCATACGCACATAACTCCGGTCGGTATCCCCAAGATAACCGCCGAGTAAAAAGGTAATATCACCGGACAGTATGGTTCCCCTGACAGACTCACCGTTTAACAAATCCAGCGATCCGTTCTTGCCCCGGGGTGCCTCCGGACCCCACCATGTATCCTCATATGGCCTCTACGCCTCCTCGCATGGGGTATATATATATATATATATATATATATATATATATATATATCAGAACCGATAAAACTCATGGTGGAAGATGAAATATTATATCAAGGGTAACCGGGTTTTTTAAAGCATTTACATAATCTTTTTGAAATACCTACGGTTCCCAAATCCAGAAATATCATAGAAACAACAAATGTCTCAATGTGCATAATCATAAAGCATGATGTATATGACATATAAATGAAATGCAAGTAAATCAGTATATCATGCAATATGGAATAATAGTATGCACATACAAGGTCATATCCTGATGCAATAATACTACTGTGTAGTGACATGACAATTATCGATGATGAAGTGTGTGAGCCGGCAAGCAAGTGTACGTGGAACATACGCATCATCGATAATGGTGCTGGTGTCCTAACAACATGATAGTAATATAGCAATAAACACATGCAAAGCAATGTGAATAGCATGAATATGCGGAAATCAAATAATCAACACTACAATGAGGAATCTACATCAATATGTATATGTCATGCAGTTATGCCATTTGAAATAAGACGAATCAGGATTTTTAGTAAAATAAGGGCTACGGTGTTTTTAAGAAAAGATACGCCTTTTTAAAGTATCCGTAGAATCCCTTTTTCTTGTCTTTAAGATATTCCCGATTCGTAGTTTTTGAAATAGGTATGACTCGGGTCTAGTCTAATATCTACCATGCAACTACAGATCTAAGTATCAAGTCAACCGGGAGGGGTATGGAAACCACCTAAATCTGAGTCGATATATATATATATAATAGTCTGTGATCCCGCCTTAGTAGTATCGCGTACGATACAGTATATCATATGACATTCTCAAGTCATGAGTGCGGATCTATCATCAATATATAGCTCGTACGGTAAGTCATCGTACGACATCCCAATAGCTGGGTACGGGTCAGTATCACATTCCTCTCATCAAATATCAGGTATCATTATCATCATATCACATAATCTGGGGTACTGATCTAAGTCTAGTACAAATCGATACCACCTATATACTGCGTGTGTAAGCACACGTCCAAAGGCCCGCTAGAGATCACATATCGTATCCCAAATATGAATCACATCAAATCACCGATCTCGCGGCACAATGCCCAAAATCATCGACTCAACTCCAAAGTCATCCAATATCATCATCAACACAGTGTAAGTATAATGAACATGCAAGAGTGTGCGTGTGGGTGTAAACCTATTCTAGGGTTCGCGACTAGGGACTACACTAGTTTACTTCTAACCCTAAACTATCTATAATACACCTAACACAATATCCATGACACACTATAACTTCATATATATAATATATCAACTACGGACTGCGGGGGTGCTATACGCCATCTACACGACTTCCCCCTGTAGATATAATCTACTCACCTGGTCTTCGCTCGACGAAATCGATGACGCCGTGCTTCTTCGCCTTGGAATTCCTGCGAGGGTACCTACAATAATAAACAGTCGCTATACGTATTAAAATCGAGGCAGAAAACCGATACAGCGCACAGTGTGCTCATAGGTTGGAACCTATGGCCTAAACGTGCAAATCAATCAAACAATCCCTGTTGTCGATGTACGAACACCCGACAACCAAATACAAATCTAAATATCAAGAAAGTGCATTTTAAAATACGGAAAACATAGCCTAAAACACACCAAAATGCTCCCAGATTTTCCCCAGGTGACAATTAGCCAAAACTGCATATAGGAGGGGTCTAATTTAGTGCAAAATGAGCCATGGACCAAAACTGGGACAATTCTACCCTACTCTGGCCGCAAATTGCGGCCAGAATGAATATATCTGCGGCATGGGGTTTGAATTAGGGGCTCGGGTGTCAGTGGTAGCTTCCTAGGTGCCTGCACGACTTCCAGTAATCCCAAAATCAATTCTAGTGGTCCCGGGTTGCTCCAGATTCAAAAATACCCTCACAAATCACACATTTATCCGATGTCGGGGTTTCTAAATCCGTATTCCGGGTTTCAAGTCTCTGTTTTGGGTCATAATTCAAGCACTAGGGTGTTGGCGTGGTCTCTACTGATCTCAATTTCATAACACAACTCTCAATTCTCTCAAACCCTCACTAGGTCTTCCTCAAATCCACAAAACACACAATATCGGTTCTATCACAACATGGGCGTATAAGTAATGCAAAAACTAATCTAATGGTTCAGTAAATACCTCATTTGGCAACTCAAGAATTTTCTTGAGTTGCCCCTAGTGGCCAAAATCCTTGCTTTCTTGGTCCAATGTGTAGATCTTGAGCTTGTGCACCTTTTTAGTGAAAAGGGAGTGGGGTTTTGAGTTTGTTTTTGAGGTGATTTGGGACTTGAAGAGGGGAGGGAGAAGAGGGAGAGGCAGCAGCTGAAGGAGAAGAGGAGGGAGAGGAAATGGTGAAGGAATGGCTAAGTCAACACTAACTCTTCTCTTTTCTCTCTCACCCATACCTACTACCATATTCCCTTTTCTTTTTCTTTTCTTTTCTTTTCCCACTAAATCCTTTCTCACTCAAATAGTAAACCCAAACAACATGGTAGAAAAATGCACAAGTGTAAGAAAAATGATATGTGCATGTTTTGCACAAAAAATGCTAAAAAACCGATTAGCGATTTTTAATCGCGATTAGCACTAAATTAGCTTATAATTAATCATAAAAACTTAAAAATGACATAATTCTATAAAATACCCTATTTTAGAATTTTCCATAATTTTTCCAAAATTTTTCCCATATATTTGTATTTAATAATACCGAAATATTAAAATATTCAATAAAATAATATTAAATTATAAAAATTCCCAAAAATAATATTTTATTCTTTTGAAATGTTACAAACTTCCCCCCTTAAATAAATTCGGTCCCCGAATTTAAATTTAAACCCCCAAATACTAAAATATTTCAGTAAAAATCCAAATTGTCGAGGCTCCGAAAACATCAATACATAACGAATATCATAAAAATGTACTGCTCTATAAGAAATCAATCCCCAAAAATGTATATATAAGAATATCCTGTGCGTCTGGTGCGCAAGGAAATCAAAATCCATATATGTGCCATTCATGGGCATAAAACAACATCTATGTGCAACGGGTGTGCACGAAACGTCTGTCATAGGCAACGTGTGTGTCTGACAGCAAAATCAGGTGCATTTGACATTCACGAAGAATCCCGATTTAGTGCATCTGGCGTGCACCAAAATCGTATATCAAAACACTAAAGGTGCATGAAAACTATGCTGGAAACGTAAATCAAATCACTGCATAAAATAGGCATGAAATCATAATCAATACCTCAAACATAATAACTATGCGTAAAATATAATTACCCAGTAGGTGCAACTATGGTGCATAAAGCAAATATCATGAAACTCAGCCATCACAATCAAATCATGCAAATAGAACGTCCAAAATACCGAAATCCCAAGTGATGGAGACGTGATAGTCAAAACATAAAATCGCAAATCATAATTACCGTCGTCGGTATATCCAATGCTAGCAGCGCAAGATATCTACTTGCCTCTTGCTCACTGTCTGGCGTCCTCATCTTCTCTGTGGATTACCAATCCCGCAATCCATCGGCTCATCGGCCCTGTCAGGTGTACTAACGGAAACGATTCCGTCCTGGCACTTTTCTGGTCATCTCTCGATCAATCCTCACGACCATTCGTAAAGTAGCACGTCACTGGCGCCGACCTCCAGTCCTCCGAATACACGTCACACATCTTCTCCTAGTGCAAATCTTATTACAGCAGTGACCTGGAAGGAATCCTGCTTAAGGTCTCTTCCAATCTCGCCTAAGCCGAACTGTACGGAGGCTGGTACTCATACACAATCTCTTCTCGCTCTCTAGACAACCGCATTCTCAGTACAGCATTTACTCGGAAGCTAGTCGCATCCCAACGCCTCTGTAAACACATCGTATCTCTGATGTCAGCGGAGTGGAACGTCACCTCGTCAAAATCTCTTGCGAACTCTTTACTTCACTCTGTTCAATGTCGACTGATTCGAACTCGTCTCATCGTGGCTGCACGGATTGCGCTCCAACGGCTATGCTCATATCTGGAGTCTCCCAAGCAGTGTGTCCCATCACATGATATCCGAATGATGTCGAATCATCCGATCGATTGTCAAAATCTCATAATCCCCCAAGAGACCAACATCTTGGGTACAATTTAATAGTATCGAGTACATGCCACAGCGTCGGTGGTCCAGCCGTAGAAGGGCAAACCCAAGCCTCACTAATGGCGCCGTGGAACTGCCGCAAACCCTAAGGTTCAAAGGCTTTCACACGGTCATTAAGTCGAGTTAGGGTTTCATTCTTCTAGAGGGTCCATAGAATCATTTGCATGTCTTTCCGAATACTTTAAACTTGGAATATGGGTTTCTGACATTCTATCGTCGCTATCGACTCTTAATGAATCTGCGTGAAGTCGTCTCTAGCTGGAATCAATCTATCTGATGACCTCGCATCGGGTAAGCGAACGAACCACATGTCCTAATCATTCATCCTCGGATGACTAGCGACTCACCATCATATCTCTAAGTATATGCTCAAGCTGCAGTAGCTCCAATCATCTGGGTGATATCTCGTCATTTGCAGTAACAACTGGCTCATTCGTCCGTACGCTGAACAGCGCCTCAATCATCATGAGTAAGCGATATATCAATGGTCATTACATCCTGGCTGGCCTCTATCAGTGGCTCAATCCTCTGGTACCGATCGACACGTCTGAGAAATCTCGTAAAAGCGATATGTCAAACGCTCAAGGCGCGAAAACACAATAAAACGAAGCCTCTATATGCAATCGTAAGTCTCTGGAATCACGCCCTGGTCAGTCCTCGTCTGTGACAAGCTCAAGCTTGACGCAACTCTAGCCGTAGCTCTCTCTGCCCGTGTGATCGTGGCAGCAAAAACATAACCAATATCGATGAAGGTAGATCATAGGAAGGAATATAATACTGTGCAAGGAAATATACATCCTAAGGCTCCTTAAGTGGAGTGGCGTGTCGTAAGTATGCCGCGGAACATACACACGGTACGTCACTCTACTGAAGTCACCTACTCCATCAACCAAGGGTCATCCTAAGCGACGAAAGTTCGGGTCTAATACCGCCTCGATTAAGTCTAAGTTCCGTAAGATCAAGCCTAAGTTCCGTATATATATAGACGCCCTAGGCTCCACATAGTCAAACTTAGACTCGAACCAAGGTTAACCTAGCGCTCTGATACCAACTTTGTCATGACCTGAAATAGCCCGTGACTGGTACTTGAATCATATGAAGCCTATAGGACCCCATATAATCCAAGTAAGCCAAAAGCCCAGAAATCTAAAACCATTTTAAGGAGTAAATAAAGAAAACTAGTTTAAAGGAGTGAAGAAAACATGTTTTGAAGTCAAGGTTTATAAATAATTAAGCCGAATATGCATTTTTAAAATGTATAGTCTTTTTTAAAAATTTCGGCAGAGTTTCCTTTGTAAATACTGGCTCCGAACGGGGTACAACAAGAACAATATATATATGCAATGATAAAAGGCATCCCCAAGCGGGAGCTAGCTCTTCGTCAATCGACGGTCACAACCACGCAAGCAATATAATATACAACGCCGAAAGGCGATGATCAAAACTCAGAAGAAGCTCAAAATCAACATGAAAACCATAATACTGCTACGCGCAACTCTAAGGTCGAAATAATACATAACTGATTTCTAAGTCTGAAACAATATACAAGTTTTTGGTTGATGGAATTCTAGATACAATGAATAATACATATACAAGGGTGGTTCTGATACAAAGAACCCACCTACCAAAGCAAATCACCCGCAAAGGAGGCGGTGTGCCAGAAATGCCGCCATGGAACCCGTACAGCAAAAGCTGCAAGAACTGTGACACAACGGGGGTGAGTTGCCAACTCGTGAATAGAAAACATCTATAAGCAGAAACCGAATGCATGACATAATCGTAGGTTAATACGATCAGATATAATATAAACCTCAAGAGTAAATCTGAAGCATGATAAGGTGGCAACGTAACATCTAATCATGTATGTAGTGCCAAGTACTCGTGCCAGTGCCTCAGGAAATAACATGTCATAAATGTAAGTGTTCCCCTCCGAACGGCAGCCGCGATGCGGGGACGTCTTGCCTGAGGTTCGGGGCAGATGCTATATGGTTTTATCCGTCTACCTCTCCGAAAATGCCAAGTTGATTTATGGCACCGTGTATCGGAGGTTTAAACGGATGCGACCGATGTAGCAGACTTCATCAGATTCCCCCTCTCTTGAGGGGATTTTGATTGTGGGGACGCTCTTCCCTGCAGGCGCAAGCCCCTGCAGTTAATTACGCTACCGCATCGCGGTAACAACTTTCTCCTTCTCCAGAATTTCACTTCGTGTCGTGGGTGTTTGTTTTATTTGTGGTTGCCCGTGGATTGTATACGGAGACTGGGTAATGTCGTCGCCCGTAGGACGTGGATTAGTCCAAATCCGTATTTACTTAGATTTGGATTTGGTGTTTTTAGTTTAAGGATACGTTAGCCGCATTTGAGACTAAGATCAACTTAAACATTCGTTAAGGATACGTTAGTCTGATTTGAGACTAAGATCAACTTAACGGGATCGTCTAGATCCATTTCCAGTTTAAGGACGTAGTGGTCCATTTAATATATGGCCGTCGGGACCCGTCACCTCTCTGACGACGTTGAAGGATTACAACGACATGTGTCAGAGGAGTTCGGAGATGTACCCTTGAACCAGATGTAGATTAATTTGAGAGAGCCGACGTGCTCAGTCAATTTAATTTGAGGACTTACGGCCAAAATTGGGTTAAGTCCAGTTGAAAATGTTCAACATTTTATTTGCTTTTGCATTGCATTTCTTTTTATTTTTATTTAGGCTCTGCCCAGAAAGGATGCAGAGCATCAATTTGTTTTGGGGCTCTGCCCATTTATAAATGATGCAGGGCACCAATTTTATTTGGGCTCTGCCCTTTTATGAATGATGCAGGGCATCAATTTAAATTGGACTCTGCCCTTTTATTGCTTTGCAATTTATTTAGGCCTATTAGGTCTTTTTGATTTAGGCCTGGCCCTTTAAGAAATGCATTGCATTTGTCAGGCGCTTTGCGCCAATTAGAAAGCGCAAGCGCTTGTAGTGTTGACACGTGTCGCGCAGGCGCAGTGTGCTGCGCTAGTGCGTTGCGCTAGTGCGTTGCGCTGCTGACACGTGACGCACTCTGGTGAGTTGCGCCAATTACAGAGAGCAAAACTCTATCTCAAGGCGCATAGCGCAAGTGGTTCAGATGCTGACACGTAGCGCTCTCTCAAGAGCGCAACAGCGCAGTTTGCAAGTGCAAAGTACTCTAAATTTGAGAATCTTTTAGATTCAAGAACCAAAGGTTCATAAAAGTGCAAAGCACTATATTTTTTATTTTTGTTTCTTCTTGTTTTAAAGAACTAGTGGTTCATGAGTAGTGCAAAGCACTGTTTTTATATGAAGACCATTGATCTGGTTTTTTAGATCAATAATCTATTAGAAGAATTTTCTTCTCTCTTGTGAAGGTTTTTTTTACCTTTTTTCTTGGAATTCTTCTCAGAGTTCTCTCTGATTGAAGTTCTTGATTTTTTTTAAGAAATGTTGATGCCTTTAAATTGAAGTCTAGGGTCCTTTTTATAGTGCCCATAAATTAGTTAAATTTGTTAAAGAGATCTTTCTCTGAGTGATTTGGAGAATTTTCCCCACCGTTGGATCTTTGATCCAAGGGCTTCTGTTTTACAGAAGAAAATCTTCTTGTTTTAACAAGAACAGAAAAGATTTCTTTAGAATTTTAATTCTGTTTGGCGCAAATGCCCCAGCGCGTGATACGTGTCGCACAGCGCAGCGCAACTGCGCTGACACGTGTCGCGCAGCGCAACTGCGCTAGCGCATCTGCGCTGACATGTGTCGCGCAGCGCAAAGCGCAGCACAACTGCGCTAGCGCATCTGCGCTGACACGTGTCGCGCAGCGCAGTGCTTGCGCAACTGAAGCGTTGCTTACTTTAATTTTAGTTTAAATAGAGCTTTGCTCTGATTGGGCGCGCCTTCTTGGGTGCTGTGCTGACGTATCGGTGTCTGACATGTGGCGCGTTGCGCCCGAGATTTGAACCGTTGCTTCAAAATTTTGAATTTTGAATTTCAACAGAGCTTTGCTCTGATTGGGGGAAACAAATGCCCCCCCACCGTTGCGCTCACGTGGCGCACACGTGAGTGCAGCGGTAGCAAACTCCTGATCGTTGGATCAAGGGGTGAGCTGAAGGGGCGCAATCGCCTTATAAATAGGACTCTTGGCCCTTAGAAAATCTTCACCATCTTCAAGATTTTAATTACCAGAGCTTTGCTCTAGCTTGAGAATTTCAGAGCTTTGCTCATTTCCAAAGTTAGAAACTTTAGGTAAAATTAATTTAAATCAAATTAACTTAAATTAACCTTAACCAAAGAGCTTTGCTCTTACAGATCTTTTGATCTAAAGAGATCCCCATTGGGGTTTCATAAACAGAGCTTTGCTCTCAAAAACTTATAGATCTGCAGAGATCTTGTTCATGGGTTCTAACCTATGGACAGAGCTTTGCTCTTTGAATCATCTGTAGATCTTTTAGATCTAAAAAATGAAGAAATTTTCATAGGTTTTTCATGGATTTTTCAAGATTCCAAAATTTTTAATTCTTTTAGGTGTAAACATTTTCTGATAGACCTTTCCATTATTACCATAGAGCTATGCTCTTTTAAGGAATCTTATTTCCCCGAGATCAGAGTTTGACAAGTGTCACTTTGTGACAGAGTTTTGCTCTGAAAGAGGAGATTTTCTCCTTGTCTCTAGGGATTCTTCCCCCTTTTTTTTAATTAATGGGAATGTTTTCCTGGGGACCAACTGACAATCTCATCCAATGATGAGGTTGTCTTATTAACTGACGTATTGTCATCCAGATTTTGTGGGTCCCCCTTCGGTCTCCTACCTACTGCACTGCTGTGTGGTGTAATTAATTAATTTTAATTAAATTAATTTTTAATTTAATTGATTAATTAATGCATTTTTTTCTTAAACGTTAAGCGTTGGAATTGCAACACTAACGGCTAAGTTCTGTTCACTTGCAGCGATCATGTCTCTCAACACCTCATTCCCGTTTGCTCGTTCAGAGGAGAGATTTCCCGAAGCGCCCTTGGACCGTGAAGTCTTGGCAATAATCAAGGAATACAACCCGGAATACAAGAGTCTCCACCTTTGGGGGTCGTGGTATAATCAAATCATCATGGGCCGACGGAGCTTCACATGCGCGGTGCCGTCAGAACCCATCACGGCGATTCATTACGCCAGCCCACCCTCGGTGCAGTATGCCGTGGAGATGGTGGACTGGACTGCGAAGAGCTTTCTTCATCCCGCTATGGATGTGGTTCCAGTCCAGCGTCCTATGGTCTTGGATATCCTAGAACACCGTATCTGTCAGGGCGAGGCGAGACCCTGGAGGCAATCATATAACATTGGTTTGATCCCCCGCCACCCGATTGGCTATCTGCCATGGGCCCGGTACATCCTGTCGATGAAGAAGTCGCAGTTGATAAGGTTAAGGTTATACACCGCGGTCTATGTCTCTCTCTTCCAGTATCCTACGCTCCCCACCTGGTGGTTCAAGGCTTTCTTGGAGCAATGGAATATTCCTACCCACACTTTCCTTGCCATGGATCGGGAAGTGTCAATCTCCTTGGAGGAGTTCGCGGAGGTATTCGGTTTACCAGTGATGGGGGAACATTATGAAGAGTTGCTCCCGACAGATGAGTACGTCTTTGGTGCTAAGCCGATGGTAAGGGGGCTCACGCCGGAGAATGCTGTTCAACATCAGTTCCCAAGCTTGATTAAAGTGTTGAACATATATGAGTCCTTTTTCATTGAACATGGGAGTCGAGGAGTTAACTTTGAGGATTTCATTGCTCGGTTTCTTCACCCAAACGTCCTCTCGGCAGACACTGCCAAGTTTGCCACCCTTGAGGACCCTTTCGGTTTAGGTTTGGATAACCTGCCGGCGAACGAAGTAGGCCAAAAGGATTTTTTTCTTCCTAACTTCCCGACCATGTCTCTTGCAGAAGTTGCGGCCCCTGGAATGGATGAGGAGGCCTTTTTCTTAGAATTTCTCGGGCTATGGTTGAGTTGGTTTGCGATTCCAATGCACTCTCACCGCATGCGGCCCTCTGTTTTTTACCCCGCCCACCGGATGACTATCGGGGTAAAGGTGGCCATTGGGATCGCCGGCTTGGCGCACTTATATCATGGCCTCAGCCGAGCAGCGGATGCTAATGAGCCTGGGGTACTGCACGTGGTCTTCCCAATGCACTACTTTGTATCGTGGCTCGAGCTACACACGACGAGTGTCTTCGGTATGCATAAAAGGCCCTCGTTCTTTGACAAGTGTGGTTTCCCTCGCATCATTCAGTTGATTGGCGCATCGATCGTGACCCCTTCACCACGGAACGTCAGGAGTTTACTGCTTCGCCCTCACACCGTTGGAGTCGGGATGTCCTTCATTGACAAGGTATTAACCATTGGAAAAGCGTCCACCGCTGTGGTGCGACCATTACAGGACTCCTTTAAGGATGGAGCTTCAGTTTTGACGGCCCGGGAGACCCTCTACTTGTATTCTATTAGACCGGGCTTCCTAGTCTTCAGGCAGGACGGTGCGGCAATCTTCATGAGATATAACCCGCATCGTTTCGCCCAACAACTGGGCTACGATCAAGGGGTACCCTTGGAAGCTTTCTTACTGGAACCTGCTGCCAATGAAGAAGGGATGGAGAACGCGTTACATCACTTCATGCGCCTGAACACGGGTTCTCATTTTTTTATCAGTGCGCCGGCCTGCGTTCCACGACTTCTTAATGTATATAAAGAGTGGTACAATCATACGACAGGGGCCGTTATAAAGGAAGAGAGGCGAGTGTTGATCGACCGTAAAGATGCACCTCCCGGCACCGACCGTAACGCTCCCTTAGTGCCAAGGACCCCGGTGGTTCCTCCTCTAAAAGATGCCGGGGCCAGACCATCGCGTGCGCAAAGTCCTCCACGTGGATTGCCGCTCCCTGATATCACAGATGCACCTCCCGCACCCTGTGCTCCAGTGGAGACAGTGGTTGTATCCTCGTCGGAGTCTGGCATGGGTGCGGACATCGGGACCCGCCGTCCCAAGGTGGCTGCTAAGTGGAAGTCGATCCCACGTGAGTCTAGGGTCGGAGGGCAGAAGAAAAAGAAATCGCTCTTCGCTGCAGATGTCGTGTTCGGTCAGGAACCCCATGCTCCCTACGCCGAGGTCCTAATCGAATATGGGACTAACGAGGGATTAGTCATGCCGCCGCCGGATGACACAGACTTGGAAGCCGCTCTCGAAATTTCAGCGTGGTTGGCAAAGCGTGACGCGTGGCTAGCTGAGCTTGCACAATCAGGTAACTACTAGTCGCATTTTCTTTATTGCATCATATTCTTCTCATTGCCTTTGACTAACGTTTTTCTTTCGTTTCTTCCAACGGGCATCACTGATGAGAAAGCCATTGCCGCTTCACTCAAGACCTTTCAAGAGGAGGAACGCCTTAGAGCGTCTTTAGGCCTCAGTAAGTTCCGATTCATCATGTTTTTATTCTCCTTGTGTTATGGTCAATCTAACCTCTCCCTTTTTATTGCAGAAACCTCAATGCCGTTCCCACCAAGCGACGCAAATGTTCCGCCAGCCGCCGATGTTCCCGCTTCCTTTGGGCCACCGCAGGAGGTTCGTCTTGAAGAGCCGATGAGAGATGCCTTAAAGGCTCTGGAGGCATCTCTGAATGAGGATGACAACGCCTTGAAGGAAGCGTCACAGAGGTCCATCGCGACAGCCCGGGAGGAACGGAAGCGATCGAGGCACGAAGCAAAGGCACGCATGGCTGCCTTGGCTATGGGAGCGGGCCCCAGTACAGTTCCTCGAGCCGACATTCCGTCAGAAGAGTCCCCGGTCGCCCTGTCTACAGCTCATAGACAGGCGATCTGCGCCAATAGAGAAGCTAACGACAAGTCTACCTCAGGTAATACTTCTTTCAGAATTTCGTTATAAGACTCATAAAGCTGTCGGTTCTTATATATTTTATCTTGCAGGGCTAAGTCTGACCGATGGGGGAGGTGGAGACCGATGAACCCAAGGAAACAGAGGAGGCGGCGCCTGCCGAACCTGAGCCGACGGTGGGCAACGTCGCTGAGACTTCGAAGCCTGAGATAGAGGTTGGGGGGTCTGCAGCCGAGAAGGTCATTGATGCCCAGCCTGAAGTGGTGGCAGATGAAATGATCATTACAACTGAGCCCAGGGTGGTGGTGGACGAGGCACTTGAGGCCGACGATCTCGTGATGACGGCGGATGAGCCGATGGAGATCGAGGAACCCGTAGAAGTAGCGGGTGAGATGGGTACGACTCCTGGGGAAGAGTTAGCCGCTCCCTCCCAAGAGTTCGGCAACACTCTAATCATTGCCCTCCCTGTGTATGATCTTCTGCCATCTCTTGGCCGCGCGAGCACGACGACAGTCCCCATCGAATCGGATGATGAGGCCACAGGCGGTGGCCTCATGTCGATAGAGGAGGGAGTCGCCTCCGTTTCAGCCGGGAGCTCCTCAGGTAAACCCCAAGTTGTTGTTTTTCTTTACTTTACAATTCTTTCTGACAAGTTCACCTTTCTTGTAACGCAGCTGTAGCCAGCGCCGATGCCCCACTGCTTGAGGGAGCGCCTTCAACGACTGCCTTGGCGGTGGTCATCTCTCAACCCTCTCTCATGCCATCTAAGATGTTGGAAGGTATGGGTTTGCAATTTATTAATCTTATCTTCCAGACGCATAATTTGTGTACTAAAGTCACACTGTTGTGTCTTTCAGGAGTGCTTTTTGACCATCTCTATCAAGTGTTGCTCCCACACTTCTCCTTCCCATCTGAATTCGCCTCTCCCTCTGGTGGCGCTGGTGAGTACCGTTCCCGATTGATATCTTTGTTTTTCAGTGGTAGAATTATTTCTAACTCTCTCTTGTCCTAACTGCAGTGTTACAAATCGAAGGGGGAGAAGAAAGATCGGTTGCGCCACCGGCCTTTCCGGCCTTGCCACCTTCTTCAACCGGTATAGTAAACTATCTTATCAATGACTTTCTCTATATCTATTGAATCATCATCTAATCGCATTTTGTCTTTTTCAGCTGTCGTTCCAGTCTCGGTGCCTTTTGAGTCTCATATTACAATACCGGGCAGACCTTCCCAGAGACGTCCGTCCTCAAAAGGTGCAGCGAATAGTCTGGGCATGTTGAGCGACTACATCGAGGAACTCGACGTTGAGACTCCTACATCTGTTGAGGACTTCGCTACGACGGTTAACCCGATATTGGTGATATTTGCCACCTTCCATGACGAGGGCATTGTCGCCTCTTGGGTTAACCATTGTCGGGAGATTGAGGCTCGCCTTCATCAGCTGGAGTCGATGCGTCTATCCCCCGAGACTTTGGCCGTGAGCACTCAACGGGGAGCATGGCTCGAGCAAAGCACTTCTCATTTCCGTCATTTGGAACAAGAAGCAGCTTTGAGGCTGAAGGAGTGTTAGGAGTCTTCAAGCGAAACCGCTCGCCTGCGCACTGAAGTTGAGGCGAACGCCGCTGAGGTAAAGGCCGTCTTCGAGGGCCTTCTAGAGCGCATCTCAAATGGGCTGAAACTGAAGCGGGCACTTGATGTCGCCGAGCATGACATTCCAGGCCGTGAAGCTGCTCATCAGGCCGTCAGGGATCAGCTTGCATCTGTCTCGCAGCAACGGGCCCAAGTGGAGGCGGAGTTGGCAGTGGTGGCCGATCAGGAGAAAGCAGGGAAGGAAGTTCGCGAACAATTGCTAGAGCTATGCAGGACGCTTCCTCCTCAGTAACTCTCCTTGTATCGTTTGTACTTGTAAATGTATATATATTTTATTCTTTAGCACAATGTATCATGTACTCAATCAAGTTTATGAATAAAAGATACACATTTTCTGTAATGTCTTGTGCCATTCCTCCGCCTTTTCTTTCCTTTTATTATCAGCATGCCACCTTAGTAAAACATGGTCAATAGATAATAGAGCACGCATCTTGACCTTCTTAAGAAATAGCGATGGCTTAGGCCGCAGGTTCAGATCTGCTGCCTAAGACTTTTCAACTCCATGAGCCATGAGGGTCTCATAGAGATTTTTCTCCCTACGGATCAAGAGGATCTCGTAGGTGGGTTTTTCTCCTTAGGAATCATGAGGATTCCTAAGTGTGGTTTTCTCTTATAAGTCGTAAGGATCCTATAAGAGAATTTTTCCCTCTTACGAGTCGAGAGGGCCCGTAAGCAGTTGTTTCCCTTCTTGTCGAGATTTGACTTTGGAGAGTGAGACCCGTGAATAGTATGCAAGAGATATTTTTGGATCGACTTGCAGTGTCCCATTGTTCAAGAAGCAAGTTTTTTAGTCCCTGCTGCCTGAGGCTTCATCTTGCAAGTTGAGACGAATCGGGAATTTTCCCGCGGAGACACTGGTTTCTCTGCGAGCCGACGCGAATCAGGAGGCTCTCGTCAAGGAGTGTTTGTATCCGTGAGTCAAGGAATTTGCTAAGGATTATTTGTTTCCCTAGCGCCAAGGATTATTTGTTTCCTTGGGGTTTGAAACGAGTCGAGAATTTCCCACGGAGGCACTGGTTGCTCTGTGAGTCGACGCGGATCAGGAGGCTCTCGTTAAGGAGTGTTTGTATCCGTGAGTCGAGGAATTTGCTAAGCATTATTTGTTTCCCTAGCGCCAAGGATTATTTGTTTCCTTGGGGTTTGAAACGAGTCGAGAATTTCCCACGGAGGCACTGGTTGCTCTGCGAGTCGACGCGGATCAGGAGGCTCTCGTCAAGGAGTGTTTGTATCCGTGAGTCGAGGAATTTGCTAAGGATTATTTGTTTCCCTAGCGCCAAAGATTATTTGTTTCCTTGGGGTTTGAAACGAGTCGAGAATTTCCCACGGAGGCACTGGTTGCTCTGCGAGTCGACGCGGATCAGGAGGCTCTCGTCAAGGAGTGTTTGTATCCGTGAGTCGAGGAATTTGCTAAGGATTATTTGTTTCCCTAGCGCCAAGGATTATTTGTTTCCTTGGGGTTTGAAACGAGTCGAGAATTTCCCACGGAGGCACTGGTTGCTCTGCGAGTCGACGCGGATCAGGAGGCTCTCGTCAAGGAGTGTTTGTATCCGTGAGTCGAGGAATTTGATAAGGATTATTTGTTTCCCTAGCGCCAAGGATTATTTGTTTCCTTGGGGTTTGAAACGAGTCGAGAATTTCCCACGGAGGCACTGGTTGCTCTGCGAGTCGACGCGGATCAGGAGGCTCTCGTCAAGGAGTGTTTGTATCCGTGAGTCGAGGAATTTGCTAAGGATTATTTGTTTCCCTAGCGCCAAGGATTATTTGTTTCCTTGGGGTTTGAAACGAGTCGAGAATTTCCCACGGAGGCACTGGTTGCTCTGCGAGTCGACGCAGATCAGGAGGCTCTCGTCAAGGAGTGTTTGTATCCGTAAGTCGAGAAATTTGCTAAGGATTATTTGTTTCCCTAGCGCCAAGAATTATTTGTTTCCTTGGGGTTTGAAACGAGTCGAGAATTTCTCACGGAGGCACTGGTTGCTCTGCGAGTTGACGCGAATCAGGAGGCTCTCGTCAAGGAGTGTTTGTATCCGTGAGTTGAGGAATTTGCTGAAGACACTGGTTTCTTCGGAGTTGGACTGAACCGTCAAGATTTGGCTTCGTCTTCTGGCGGAGCCTGTTGGGAAAGTATGGTTCCCTCTTTGTTTACGCCCTTGGATTGTATACAGGGATCGATGTGATCTTAACTGTAGGGCCAAAGTTTTATCATCATTTTTTTGTTTCATCTCCGCGATGCTCTATCATTTCAGCTTTTATATCGCGAAGGTCGCGATTGCCCAATCATTTCGGCTATTTTTCGCGGTGCCCAATCATTTCGGCTATTTATTTTATTTTTACTCGCTGCTTTTTATTGCGAGTTGCCCAATCATTTTGGCTATTTATTTTATTTTTACTCGTTGCTTTTTATTGCGAGTTGCCCAATCATTTCGGCTATTTTGCGTGCATACATTTTTACTTGCTGCTTTTTATTGCAAGTTGCCCTATCATTTCGGCTATTTCGTATGCATGTGCGGCCTATTGGCTTTTCGCCGTAAACCTGCAATTAGACGTCGATTTTGGCATCAGCACCGCTACAACTGGGATATTGCCAGGAGCGAATCATCATTTGCCTCCGTCGGTGTCGAACAAAGCTGGCTTAGCGAATAGGGTTAAGGTCCCGCCGACTAAGGCTTTTGACTTCATGAGCCGTAAGGGTCCCACAAAGGTATTTCTTCCTACAAGTCTTGAAGATCTTGTAGGTATATTTTCTCCTTAGGAATCGTGAGGATTCCTAAGTGTTTGTTCCTCTGTAAGTCGTAAGGATTCTACAAGAGGGTTTTCTCCTTGTAAATCGAGAGGATTTACAAGGGTCGTTTACCATGCGAACATATCCCCAGTCACGGATGAGACTTGGTTAGGGAAATGTTTATTCGCGCCCGTGGATTGTATACAAGAGTCAGTATTGAGCCACTTGTAGGGCAATATCGGAAGTTGTGGGTATTGCTTAAGCACAGGTTTAGGTCTCTGTAACTTAAGACTTTCAACTCTTGTGGGCCGTGAGGGTCCCATAAGAGAGTTCTCCTTACGAGTCGTGAGGATCTCGTAAGTGTATTTTCTCCTTAGGAATCGTGGGGATCCCTAAGTGTGTTGCTCCCTTGTGAGTCGTAAGGATCTCACGCGGGTGGTTTCTCCTTACAAGGTCGAGAGGACCCTATAAGTGTCTTTTAACGAGGTTGCGCCCTTTCGGGTTTTCACAAACACTCGCCGGTAGTCCTGCTGTTTTTACTCACGGAGCCCTTTCGGGTTTTCATCCGTGCCCATTTTTCTCATGGACATACCGTTTTTTTTATTTTCTTCTTCTTCTTTTTTTTACGAGGTCGCGCCCTTCCGGGTTTTCACGAACACTCGCCGGTAGCCCTGCTGTTTTTACTCACGGAGCCCTTTCGGGTTTTCATCCGTGCCCTTTTTGCTTATGGACATATCGTTTTTTTTATTATATATTTTTTTTATTTATCTCATCAGCCTAAGGATGCTGCGGTAGTAATTTAAAGACGTTTCGGTCTGCTATTAGTTTAAGGACATTTCGGTCCGACTTTGAGAAGGCTGGCTACTGCTGATAGAGTTTGAGCTTAGGAAGATAGCGAGCGGACATAGTCGTCGTCATCTACCATTGATCTAGGCTGTGGCTCATTAAGCATAGTACTTCTTTAGGAAGTGACCGTTTATTGGCCTGAAGGGCCTTTCACCGTGCATGTCCATGAGTAGATAGGCCCCATCCTGGTAGATCTTATCTATGATGTATGGGCCTTCATAGTTTGGCTCGAATTTTCCTTGCTTGGCGCGATTGGGAATCATAGGCCTTTTGACCATTAGCACGAGTTCGCCTTGGTGGAACGTCCTTGGTCGGGTTAATCTTTCATATGAGCGCGTCATTTTTGCTTTATAAGCTTCCAGATTTTGTTGCGCTATGAGCCGGGTTTCATCGAGGGCGTCAAGCTCCTCAAACCGAAGGTGAGCATTTTCTTCGTCCGTTAGCTCGTAGTGGACTGCCACTCGTAGAGAGGGTAATCCTATCTTGAGAGGGAGTACTGCTTCTGTACCGAATACCAACGCATATGGCGTTGCGTTCATGGCCGTTTTAAACGTAGTTCGATACGCCCAGAGAGCTTCTTACAGTCTTTCGTGCCAGTCTTTCTTATTTTGTGACACCGTTTTCTTCATGATCTTCGTCGAGGTCTTGTTGAAGGCCTCAGCTAGACCGTTAGCTCGCGGATTATAAACTGAGGAATATCTCCAGTCTATATTATGCTGTTGCGCGAAGCGACTGATTTTGTGGCTTCTGTAGGCTGGCCCGTTATCGGAGATGATTCGTCTTGGCGTTCCAAACCGATATATGACATGCGTCTTGAAGAAATGGAGGATATTCTCCATCTTTACTTCCCTCAGCGGTACCGCTTCTGCCCACTTAGAGAAGTAGTCAGTCGTCGCTAGGATGAAACAATGTCCTCTAGACGATGCTGGTTCGATGGGGCCGACTATATCAGTCCCCCACATTTCGAATGGCCAGCTAGCCACCGTTGGATGTAGTGGATTCGGATGCTGATGGATGAAGTCCCTATGAATTTGGCATGAGTGGTATTGCTTCGCATATTCGAGGCAGTCCTGGATCATCGTGGGCCAATAGTAGCCCATCCGTTTGATCTTCAACTTCATCTTTGGGTCCGCTTGGTAAGAACCGCAGAGTCCGTCGTGAACTTCCCGGACTACTCTTTTCGCTTCGTCAGGTCCTAAGCATCTCAGCCACAGAGAATCAAACGACCTCTTGTATAGAGTATTATTGACGAAGGCGAAAGACAGAGCTCGTTTCATGAGCTGATGTCTTATGGACGCTTCTTCAGGCAATCGGTGGGACTTAAAGTAGTCTACGAAGACTTCCCTCCAATCCTCAGCCTTTTCCCGGTCTTCTATTTGCAAGGTCGTCTGTTCAGTCACTCCCTTCTCTTCGGATGATTCCGGAGATATTTTTGCTGAGGCAAGCACCCGACGGCTTTATACCATGATTCTAACGTCACCGAGGTTCTCGTCAGCCATTTCTTTAGCAAGTTTGGCCAATGCATCCGCTTTGCTGTTTTCCGCACGCGGTATGCTTTCCAAAGTATAGGAGGGAATTTGGGTCAACAGTTGTTGCACCTTTTCACCGTATTTTACCAATTCCGGTTTACACGTTTGGTAGTCGCCGTTTACTTGACTAACGACCAGTTGGGAGTCTCCGTATATGAGGAGGTTTTCAATTCCCATGTCAATAGCGATCTCGAGACCTGCTATCAAGGCTTCATATTCGGCTTCATTATTCGTCCTCGGCTCTGTTAAGGAGAAAGCAAAGCGTATTATCCCTCCTTGTGGAGTTACAAAGATGAGTCCTACCCCCGATTTAATTATAGGGGTACTTTGTTTGCGCTTCTTCATGGAAGACGCTCCATCAAAATAGAGTTCCCATCGGGTATCGTTCCCATCGATAGTGTCAAACGCATGTTCGTCTGGCAAATCGCAATTAAGAGGAGAGTCGGCAGGTATCGGGTGCTCAGCGAGGAAGTCGGCGATGGCCTGGCCTTTCACTGCCTTGAGAGGTTGATACGTTATCGAGAACTCCATCAAGAGCAGAGCCCATTTAGCAAGTCGACCTGTCAATATGGCCTTCGACATTAAATATTTAAGAGGGTCCACCTTCGAAATGAGATGGACTTCATGTGCCAATGCGTAGTGTCTGAGCTTTGTTATCGCAACGATCTACGCCAGGCAGTGTTTTTCAATGGGAGAGTAGTTGCTTTCTGCTCCCAGAAGAACTCGACTTAAATAGTAGAGTGCTCTTTCTTTCCCCTGGTCATTCTCTTGCGCCCATAATGCGCCTAAAGAACCTTCGAGGGCGGTCGTGTAAAGAATGAGAGGCTTTCCCTTAACCGGAGCAGCCAACACTGGCGGGTTCTGCAGGTACTGTTTAATCTCGTCCAGCGCCCTGGCATTTTTTATCCCAGACGAATGGAGTCCCCTTCTTCATCAGGTGACTGTAAGGGCGGCACTTGCCAGAGAGGTTGGCTATAAATCGCCGAATATATGCGAGCTTTCCTTGGAGAGACCGCAACTGTTTGAGAGTTCTCGGCGGAGGCATTTCCATGATCGCCTTGATCTTTGACGGATCTATTTCGATGCCCCGGTGTCGGACGATGAATCCCAGGAATTTTCCAGAGGAAACTCCGAATGCATACTTGAGCGGGTTCATCTTCAAGTTGTACTGTCGAAGGCGTTGAAACACGGTCTTCAAATGCTCGAGATGCTTCTCGTATGATTTGCTTTTAACCACGAGATCGTCGATATAGTATTCGACGATTTCGTGTATAAGGTCATCAAAGATTTTCGTCATGGCCCTTTGGTAGGTGGCACCGGCGTTCTTTAGACCAAAGGGCATCACCTTGTAACAGAATATTCCCAGAGGAGTCCTGAAGGCGGTGTGCTTCTGGTCTTCGAGATCCATCTTTATCTGATTATACCCTGACGAGCCGTCCATAAAGGAGAAAATCTCATGAGTGGACGTGTTGTCTATCATCAGTTCGGTGACTGGCACTGGGAAATCGTCTTTCGGGCAGGCTTTATTGAGATCCCGGAAGTCCACGCATATACGCACTGTCCCATTTTTCTTCATCACCGGGATGATGTTGGCGATCCATTCAGGGTATTGAACTTCCTAGATGAAGCCAGAGTCGATTAACTTTTTGACCTCGGCATTGATGCTCATCTCAAGCTCGAGCCGCATTCTCCTCGGCGCCTGTTTGACTGGCTTGATGTCCGGGGATATTGCCAATCTGTGTACAGCAATTTCTGGATCTAGTCCCGGCATTTCAGAATAGTTCCACGCGAAGCAATCTCTATGCTGTAGAAGCACGTCCTTTAACGCAGCCACCCTTTCTTCAGATAGCAGCTCGCTGATGAATGTCGGTCGCGGATCGTCTGCCGATCCCAACTCAATCTTCTTGAGGTTATCTGCAGTAGTATGTATGCCATCTTCCAGTTCTTTCGGAGCCGGTGGAAATTCTGAGATTACCTCATTGTCATTGTTTTCGAAGTATCAGGGGAGCTCATCTATGTCCTCGGGCTCTTCTTTTAATATTGTAATCATGTGACAGGTGCAAATTCGCTTCCAATCCCAATGTGGAACCGGTTCTTCTTTCGTGGCCTTGGGCTCGTGCTTTTGTGGCGGCGCTACCCTCCAGCTGTCAGACAGAGTGACTTTGCCAAGCTGATACTGATCTTCAACCCAATTCTTGAAAGTGAAGCAATCTTCAAGAGGATGCCCTATTACTCGATGGTAAGAGCAATAGTTCGGGTGTGAGACTTCGCCTGCTTGTTCAGGGTGTTTAGACTCCGGTAGTGCAAGCATCCGATGTTTTAAAGCGAGATCAAGTATTTTCTTCGTCTTGTCCCGAGAAAACGAGTACGCTCGACCCATCTTCTTCATGAGTGATAGATCAATAACGCTCGACTCCCGTTTGCGTGGCTTCTTAGCCCTGCTTTGTTGCTGTTGAGCGCTTTTTTGGCCTTTCGACTTATTTCTGCTTTTGCGCCGAGCCTTCTTTATAACAGGTTGACAAGGAGCGGCATTTTCATCTTTCACGGCCTGTTGAAGGAGGCGTTGCGTTCTGGCTTTCTCGTAGATGGCCATTTCGCGGTTATGGTCGTCCTGGACTTTTTGACCTGCTTCCCTTATGAGCTTGTCCATTTGTTCTTCGAACGACGGACTGGGCTCTTTTGCATTTGGAACTTTCACTGTCTCAGGATTAATGTCCTCCCATTGAGCATCCGCTTCTTCATCGAAGTCATACATGACATAGCAGCTGTTTAGTAGCTCTCGTTTCTTTGACAGGATGTATCCAAGTCCTTTTGTCTCCATTCTCCCATTAGGCAGTTTGCGTTGAGTCCCGAGGACATTCCAGACTTTGTCATAGAACTTGGCTTTTCGAACGGTCTGTTTGGATATCTCCTGGCGTTTCAGCAGCTTCTTCAAACCCTCTGTATAATATTTAGGAAGACGGATAGGCTGAAGCCTGTCGAGCGTAGGATCCGCGCCATGCCAGATTTCTTTTTCCACCTTGGTTTCTTCGGAGCGGTAGAACAGAATTGCTTTCTCGCTTTCTCGCCTGGGAGGGATATAGAACGTTTGCAGCTCTTCTACATTGTAAATATTAAGCGCATCTAGTTCTTTATGGTGTTTAAGCGGCACCATGGCGACTTGTAGACTTTGTTCTTCGTCAGCGAACTTTCGTATTGAAGGTCGAGCAGAGAATACAGCATGGATCTCATCTTCCGAGTCGCTACCAAAGATCAACGTAGGAGCGGACGGTCCTGGCTTGTTGTGTTGGGGCGGACCCGAATACACTATCTCCTCTTCCTCCTCGGTATCACTGCCGAAGACAGGGATGGTGGCATTAGCTTTATTATCTGGCTTGTGACACTTCTCCGTATCTTCGAAATCCGGTAAGAAGTATTTGGCATCTTTGTATTTGCGGACCTCGTTCATAGAGAACGGGTTCAGTTCTCCCGTCACGGTATACTCGAAACCATCCTTAAAATACTTCATACACTGATGTTGTGTAGAAGGGATGATGTTGTACTCGTGTAACCATAGTCGGCCGAGCAAAGCGTTGTAGCATGTCTTGGCGTCTATGACGTGGAACTTAATGTCCGTGACGAGTAGCCCGAAGCGTAGCGTCAGTATCACAGACCCAAAAGTTCTTGATGACCGGGAGTCGAACCCGGAGATGGTGATCTTGTCACGAGCAAGGTGCTGGACGCTCATGCAGATTTCTTTTAAGACCCGTACATTGAGGAGATTAACGGAGGATCCATTGTCGATCAAGATTTTGCCTATCTTTATATCATGACAGTATCCTGAGACATAGAGGGGGCGATTGTGCTCGCACGTCCCAAGGAGAAGGTCCTCGTCACCGAAAGTGACATCGGCCGTGTGCACTTCCTCCAATTCATCCTTCATCTTTTCCTCGGCCAGGCATGCTTGGAATTGTTCCGGATCTTGGAGTGCCTTAATTAACGAATCTCTCACCTCCTTTTATAGCAAAAGAGCGTCAAGAATGCTGAGCTGTGAGGGTAGCTTCCTCAGATGCGCTAAGACGTTGTAATCCACCTTATTCTTCTTCGGCGGGTCCTTGGCGCTTAGCTCTTCCATCACTTGGTCATCTAAGACGATATCTTCAGGGACCTTCTCTTTTCCCTTATCTTTTTTATTTGAGGGTCCGAGATTCTTTTCGGGCAGCGTGCGGTTACGTAGCCGGATATTTTCGCAGACCTTCGGCTCTTTTTCTTTTCCCGAAGCGGATTCTTTAAAGAGGGGGCCAAGCTCCAGCTCCTCATCAGAATCGCTCCCGAACGTGAGCACTTGTGATCTCCCGGTGTTGACCATGCGACAATTGCTGGTGGTTCTGTTAAGCCTTTCGGTCGTATCGTTCCGTTCTCGGCGAGTCTTGCGCTTTTCCCTCTTAAAATGCTGCCGGTGAGCAACATATCCTTGTCACCATCTATCGAAATCTTTGCACTCTTCAGTGGGGTGTGACATCTTCCGATGATACAAGCAATAGGAGGGGTGCATTTCCGCTTCACCAGTAATTTTTCTTTCGGAGGATGGTAGCTTCATGCCCATTGATATGGCCTTAGCAAGCCTTTTCCTCATCTTGAATTTGCTTTTGTCCGCAGTGGGTGTACTTCGCTCCAGCGGGAGTATCTCAATTCTTTCGTCAAGGCGCTGGCGTTTGGCCCTTTCGAATATAACCTCCTCGCGCTCCCGATCAGCTTTGCTTTTTAAGAGAGCTTCATTGAGGAATGCATCGATTACTTCATCCGATGGCTCTAGAATTTTTGGTTCGGGATCTGCCCCTAGCGTTTCAGTACAAGAAGTTTCCTCATCGTCTATGAACGAGTGGGAAATCACATGACAGCTCGCCACGCATTCCTCAGAATCATCAGATGAACTTTCTCCCTCATCTTCCTTTTGAAAGACGTGATTGAGGAATTCTTGGAATGTAATGGGAGTCCGTGCCTTCTGGTTGTATTCCTCCAGCGTGTCAATTTGTTTTTGCAACTCCGTACGCTTGTCGCCAGGCTTCACGGGCTTCTTTGACTTCTTTTTCTTCTTCTTTGAAGACTTCGACGGCTGGTTATGAATGCTTGGGCCACCTCCATTAATCTTTGGGGTTGGACGAGGCTTCAACATCCCTTCAATGATCTGCGGCTCCAACGGGTTCTTCCACTTGATCGCTGGGCATGTCTGAAGATTGTTTAGCATCCTCTTTGTCTTGGTTGATAATACAACTTCCCAAGAAGCTTTTTCAACGACGGAGCATGTTGCCCCCGGCGTATTCGTCCCCTTAGCTGTGTGAGGCTGCGGGGGATTCACCTTCCATTTGTCAGACAATGCGAACTTGCCATGTCGGTACTGGTTTTTAAGCCAATTTTTGAAAACGTAGCAATCTTTGATCAGATGGCCCAGTACTTGATGATAAGGACAGTAGTTGGGCTCGCTGACATCACTTGGTTGCAACGGATGTTTTGGATCCGGCAGATTTATGAGTCGGTTGCGCAATGCCAGCTCGAATAACCTTCTCATTTTATCTCGGGGAAAGGAGTAAGAACGTCCTAGCCTCTCCTCAAGGGCCACGTATGGACGCGTATTATTTTGACGAACAACCGGCTTCGAGTCGCTCGGTTTTTGTTGAGCATTAGCGACAATGATCGCTTTTCCCTTCCTTTTGTCATTTCGGGAGTCCGGCTTTAGAAGAGGGGGTTTATGGCCTATCTGATCCATTTGCGCTAACTTGTCAATCAAGGCCTGGAAGGTAGTCGGCTTGAAAAACATCATAAATTGCGAAATGGTTGCTTGCGGATCAAGGGTGCCTACAAACATACCCACCGCGGGAGCTTCTTCAATGCGCTGCTCGCACTTTGACCATAAATTACGCCACCGTATAGCATATTGGACCCATGTCTCGCCTGGCTTTACCCTTGCGTTAATCAGTGCCGTCATCGGGGTACGTTCACTGGCGCTTGCAAAACGTTGAGTAAACAACAGTTCCATCTCCGCGAAGGTCTTGATCGAGTCGTTTGGGAGCTCAGAGTACCACCCAAACGCCGTATCTGATAAACTTCCAACAAACTGGCGAAGCAATAGCTTGTCGTCACCGCCGGTGTTGCCGCAGAGTGCCCTGAACTGGGCAACATGCTGGTGGGGATTGCCAGTCCCCTTGTAGACATGGAACTTAGGAATTGTGTAACCGGGTGGGTACTTGATTTGGTCGTACCAACTTGGATATGGCCGCCCCGTTTTTACGACCTGACCCGCTGCTTCCGTCGCTTGATGGACCCGGATCTTCTGAGCTATGTATCCGTCCAGATCGGCTTTGGAGATTGTCTCTTCTTTAGCTGCTGACAGAGCTGGCGGAGGATTCGACGTCTCTCCCCTATCGTCTTCAAGGATGATCGGGGGATCTTCAGCAGGTGGATCTTGTTGAATCATCATACCCACCATATCCTGGAACAGGAGGGCCATTTTCTTTATGTTGGCTGCCTGTTCCGCAGCTTCTTTATCCTTCTTCTCCAGTACGCGACGAAGGAATTCAGCGTCAGTTTCTTGTTCTTGACGCTCGTCCGAGGACATTTCAGGGGTTTCTTTTGGCCCTGTAAGTGCGGCCATAGCGTTCATCATCTCTTGGAGCTTCTGCTGCTGCTCCTGAGCCTTGGTCACTGACCTCGTGTGTGGTCTATGACCTGTTGATATGCGGCTGTCCTCTTTACCAGACGCCATACAGACGGTATGAACTACAATGCCCCCAGACCTAGGGCGTTTGGGTTCACCTCCTTTGGTATTTACTGCAGGTGTAGGGACTTTCTCTGGCCTCCTTCTCTTATGGGCCATAGAAGTTGAAGGGGCTGTTGCTTTGGGCACCCAAGCGGTTGTCAAATTTCGTTGCTTGACCGGGGGATTTTCTTCTTGCCGACCTTTCGACTTCTTCTGTTGGCGGAAGAAGTTAGGATCAATGACAGATTCTCGGACTCGTCGCCATGTCTTATAGATCCTGAAGGACAGCGATTGAAGAGCCTGCTCCGGCTTTTCTGCTTCCACGGCGATTTCTACCGGCGGAGGAGATCTTTTAAGGACCGCAGTTGGCGAGTTTCTGCGTACCCTATTCAACAGCTCAAAGCTATTCCCGGTTGGAACAGCAGCGTTAACTTCCACCGTCGGAGTTGGCGGAGTCATCCCAGAAGGGGAGTTGCCCCCGGCCCTCCTTATCCGGCGCCAGTGGCGTCGTCGGGCGCGACGAGTCGTCGAGACAGAAACAGCTTCTTCTTGCCCCCTGCTTAGGTGTAGGGTGGTTGCCGGTGTCAGCCTATTGAAGACTGATGTCTTTTGAGCAGTAAGAGTAGGAGTGGGAGTTGGGACGGTCAATCTTGCAAAGACCGATCTCTTAGCAGGAGAAGCCTCCTTGACGACTTCAGGAGCAGGTTTGGCTACTCTTTTTGGAATAACCCTTTCCGGGACTGCAAGCTTCATTGTGGGCTCACAGGAGTTTTGGCCCAGTCTGGAGAAGACCGAGGCACCGGAGTTGGGCGACCCGTTGAGAGGGGCCGCAGTAACCGAAAGTCGATCGAAGACCGATTTCTTAGAAGCTTCTTGTACGGGCACGGGGGTGCTGAAGCTTGTTGGCGGAAGCATAGTTCCGAAAAACAGCCCCGTGGTGGCTTGAGTAATCTGCTCCACGGGCATGGTGAACAAAGAGGCCGCTTGGGGCCCGTAGGTTATGCCCCCAGTTGAGGCCGAACGCGAGCTGCAGCTGCAGTTGGAGCACTTCGAACAAGTTGAGGCCATCGATGCTTGACTTCTCTTCTGCACCGAGCAAGAGACCAAATCTTAGTAAACTTGAAATCCAAAAGCAACCGTTAACAAACCGCGATTGGTTCGCGAAAACGACACACGAAGTGTGGAGTGGAAAGAGGAAAAGGTCCCACCGGGCGTGCCAGAATCTGTTCCCCTCCGAACGGCGGCCGCGACGCGGGGATGTCTTGCCTGAGGTTCGGGGCAGATGCTATATGGTTTTATCCGTTTACCTCTCCGAAGATGCCAAGTTGATTTATGGCACCGTGTATCGGAGGTTTAGACGGATGCGGCCGATATAGCAGACTTCATCAGATTCCCCCTCTCTTGAGGGGTTTTTGATTGTGGGGACGCTCTTCCCTGCAGGCGCAAGCCCCTGCAGTTAATTACGCTACCGCATCGCGGTAACAACTTTCTCCTTCTCTAGAATTTCACTTCGTGTCGTGGGTGTTTGTTTTGTTTGTGGTTGCCCGTGGATTGTATACGGAGACTGGGTAATGCCTTCGCCCGTAGGACGTGGATTAGTCCAAATCCGTATTTACTTAGATTTGGATTTGGTGTTTTTAGTTTAAGGATACGTTAGCCACATTTGAGACTAAGATCAACTTAAACGTTCGTTAAGGATATGTTAGTCTGATTTGAGACTAAGATCAACTTAACGGGATCGTCTAGATCCATTTTCAGTTTAAGGACGTAGTGGTCCATTTAATATATGGCCGTTGAGACCCGTCACCTCTCTGACGACGTTGAAGGATTACAACGACATGTATCAGAGGAGTTCGGAGATGTACCCTTGAATAGGATGTAGATTAATTTGAGAGAGCCGACGTGCTCAGTCAATTTAATTTGAGGACTTACGGCCAAAATTGGGCTAAGTCCAGTTGAAAATGTTCAACATTTTATTTGCTTTTGCATTGAATTTTTTTTTTTATTTGGGCTCTGCCCAGAAAGGATGCAGAGCATCAATTTGTTTTGGGGCTCTGCCCATTTATAAATGATGCAGGGCACCAATTTTATTTGGGCTTTGCCCTTTTATGAATGATGCAGGGCATCAATTTAAATTGGACTCTGCCCTTTTATTGCTTTGCAATTTATTTAGGCCTATTAGGTCTTTTTGATTTGGGCCTGGCCCTTTAAGAAATGCATTGCATTTGTCAGGCGCTTTGCGCCAATTAGAGAGCGCAAGCGCTTGTAGTGTTGACACGTGTCGCGCAGGCGCAGTACGCTGCGCTAGTGCGTTGCGCTGCTGACACGTGGCGCACTCTGGTGAGTTGCGCCAATTACAGAGAGCAAAGCTCTATCTCAAGGCGCATAACGCAAGTGGTTCAGATGCTGACACGTAGCGCTCTCCCAAGAGCGCAACAGCGCAGTTTGCAAGTGCAAAGCACTCTAAATTTGAGAATCTTTTAGATTCAAGAACCAAAGGTTCATAAAAGTGCAAAGCACTATATTTTTTATTTTTGTTTCTTCTTGTTTTAAAGAACCAGTGGTTCATGAGTAGTGCAAAGCACTGTTTTTATATGAAGATCATTGATCTGGTTTTTTAGATCAATGATCTATTAGAAGAAATTTCTTCTCTCTTGTGAAGGTTTTTTTTTACCTTTTTTCTTGGAATTCTTTTTGGAGTTCTCTCTGATTGAAGTTCTTGATTTTTTTTAAGAAATGTTGATGCCTTTGAATTGAGGTCTAAGGTCCTTTTTATAGTGCCCATAAATTAGTTAAATTTGTTAAAGAGATCTTTCTCTGAGTGATTTGGGGAATTTTCCCCACCGTTGGATCTTTGATCCAAGGGCTTCTATTTTACAGAAGAAAATCTTCTTGTTTTAATAAGAACAGAAAAGATTTCTTTAGAATTTTAATTCTATTTGGCGCAAATACCCCAGAGCGTGACACGTGTCGCGCAGCGCACAGCGCTAGCGCATCTGCGCTGACACGTGTCTCGCAGCGCAACTGCGCTGACACGTGTCGCGCAGCGCAAAACGCAGCGCAACTGCGCTAGCGCATCTGCGCTGACACGTGTCGCGCAGCGCAGTGCTTGCGCAACTGAAGCGTTGCTTCCTTTAATTTTAGTTTAAATAGCGCTTTGCTCTGATTGGGCGCGCCTTCTTGGACGCTGTGCTGACGTATCAGTGCCTGACATGTGGCGCGTTGCGCCCGAGATTTGAACCGTTGCTTCAAAATTTTGAATTTTGAATTTCAACAGAGCTTTGCTCTGATTGGGGGAAACAGTAAGGTATGTCTGCATGAAGTAAATATGATGAAGTATTTAAAATGATATCAATACACATATATTAGCGTCCCATTCCACTAATATTGGTGTAAGGGTATATAAAACAGCGCCCTCATATCCTGTTATATATACGAATGAAGTGTGATCAATGTAATAAAAGTCTGTATGTAATCAGAGTCTGTATAAACGTGGATCCCGTCCACCCGTCACCAAATGACAATGAGCATCATGCATGCAAATATGAGGATATAATCAAAATCATGGAAATTATCATGAAACATGTGCCTAGCATCGGCACGTAAATCCTCATCTATTAGGCACTGTCACCAAGACTAGCCCTGATAGGTACGTATCATACGCTCCCTCGAAACCCGAGTGCCCAGCTTCGACCCTCGAATTTCGACGTATCATACGCACATAACTCCGGTCGGTATCCCCAAGATAACCGCCGAGTAAAAAGGTAATATCACCGGACAGTATGGTTCCCCTGACAGGCTTACCGTCTAACAAATCCAGCGATCCGTTCTCGTCCCGGGGTACCTCGGGCCCCACCATATACCCTCATACGGCCTCTACGCCTCCTCGTATGGGGTATATATATATCAGAACCGATAAAACTCATGGTGGAAGCTGAAATATCATATCAAGGGTAACCGGATTTTTTAAAGCATTTACATAATCTTTTTGAAATACCCACGGTTCCCAAATCCAGAAATATCATAGAAACAACAAATGTCTCAATGCGCATAATCATAAAGCATGATGTATGTGACATATAAATGAAATGCAAGTAAATCAGTATATCATGCAACATGGAATAATAGTATGCACATACAAGGTCATATCCTGATGCAATAATACTACTGTGTAGTGACATGGCAATTATCGATGATGAAGTGCGTGAGCCGGCAAGCAAGTGTACGTGGAACATACGCATCATCGATAATGGTGCTGATGTCCTAACAACATGATAGTAATATAGCAATAAACACATGCAAAGCAATGTGAATAGCATGAATATGCGGAAATCAAATAATCAACACCACAGTGAGGAATCTACATCAATATGTATATGTCATGCAGTTATGCCATTTGAAATAAGACGAATCAGGATTTTTAGTAAAATAAGGGCTACGGTGTTTTTAAGAAAAGATACGCCTTTTTAAAGTATCCGTAGAATCCCTTTTTCTTGGCTTTAAGATATTCCTGATTCGTAGTTTTTGAAATAGGTATGACTCGGATCTAGTCTAATATCTACCATGCAACTACAGATTTAAGTATCAAGTCAACCGGGAGGGGTATGGAAACCACCTAAATCTGAGTCGATATATATATATATATATATATATATATATATATATAATAGTCTGTGATCCCGCCTCAGTAGTATCGCGTACGATACTATATATCATATGACATCCTCAAGTCATGAGTGCGGATCTATCATCAATATATAGCTTGTACGGTAAGTCGTCGTACGGCATCCCAATAGCTGGGTACAGGTCAGTATCACATTCCTCTCATCAAATATCAGGTATCATTATCATCATATCACATAATCTGGGGTACTGATCTAAGTCTAGTACAAATCGATACTACCTATATACTGCGTGTGTAAGCACACGTCCAAAGGCCTGCTAGAGATCACATATCGTATCCCAAATATGAATCACATCAAATCACCGATCTCGCGGCACAATACCCAAAATCATCGACTCAACTCCAAAGTCATCCAATATCATCATCAACACAGTGTAAGTATAATAAACATGCAAGGGTGTGCGTGTGGGTGTAAACCTATTCTAGGGTTCGTGACTAGGGACTACACTAGTTTACTTCTAACCCTAAACTATCCATAATACACCTAACACAATATCCATGACACAATATAACTTCATATATATATAATATATCAACTACGGACTGCGGGGGTGCTATACGCCATCCACCCGACTTCCCCCTTTAGATATAATCTACTCACCTGGTCTTCGCTCGACGAAATCGATGACGCCGCGCTTCTTCGCCTTGGAATTCCTGCGAGGGTACCTACAATAATAAACAGTCGCTATACGTATTAAAATCGAGGCAGAAAACCGATACAGCGCACAGTGTACTCATAGGTTGGAACCTATGGCCTAAACGTGCAAATCAATCAAACAATCCTGTTGTCGATATACGAACACCCGACAACCAAATACAAATCCAAATATCAAGAAAGTGCATTTTAAAATACGGAAAACATAGCCTAAAACATACCAAAATGCTCCCAGATTTTCCCCAGGTGACAATTAGCCAAAACTGCATATAGGAGGGGTTTAATTTAGTGTAAAATGAGCCATGGACCAAATCTGGGATAATTCTACCCTACTCTGGCCGCAAATTGCGGCCAGAATGAATATATCTGCGGCTTGGGGTTTGAATTAGGGGCTCGGGTCTCAGTGGTAGCTTCCTAGGTGCCTGCACGACTCCCAGTAATCCCAAAATCAATTCTAGTGGCCCCGGGTTGCTCCAGATTCAAAAGTACCCTCACAAATCACACATTTATCCGATGTCGGGGTTTCTAAATCCGTATTCCGGGTTTCAAGTCTCTGTTTTGGGTCATAATTCAAGCACTAGGGTGTTGGCGTGGCCTCTACTGATCTTAATTTCACAACACAACTCTCAATTCCCTCAAACCGTAACTAGGTCTTCCTCAAATCCACAAAACACACAATATCGGTTCTATCACAACATGGGTGTATAAGTAATGCAAAAACTAATCTATTGGTTCAGTAAATACCTCATTTGGCAACTCAAGAATTTTCTTGAGTTGCCCCTAGTGGCCAAAATCCTTGCTTTCTTGGTCCAATGTGTAGATCTTGAGCTTGTGCACCTTTTTAGTGAAAAGGGAGTGGGGTTTTGAGTTTGTTTTTGAGGTGATTTGGGACTTGAAGAGGGGAGGGAGAAGAGGGAGAGGCAGCAGCTGAAGGAGAAGAGGAGGAGGGAGTGGGGTTTTGAGTTTGTTTTTGAGGTGATTTGGGACTTGAAGAAGGAAGAGAGAAGAGGGAGAGGTGGCAGCTGAAGGAGAAAAGGAGGA
This sequence comes from Agapanthus africanus, assembly GCA_030015575.1. NCBI lineage: Eukaryota > Viridiplantae > Streptophyta > Magnoliopsida > Asparagales > Amaryllidaceae > Agapanthus > Agapanthus africanus. The sequence continues at coordinate 177,391 of JASDDO010000178.1, forward strand.
GGGAGAGGAAATGGTGAAGGAATGGCTAAGTCAAGACTAACCCTTGTCTTTTCTCTCTCATCCATACCTACTACCATATTCCCTTTTCCTTTTCTTTTCTTTTCCCTCTAAATCCTTTCTCACTCAAATAGTAAACCCAAACAACATGGTAGAAAAATGCACAAGTGTAAGAAAAATGATATGTGCATGTTTTGCACAAAAAATGCTAAAAAACCGATTAGCGATTTTTAATCGCGATTAGCACTAAATTAGCTTATAATTAATCATAAAAACTTAAAAATTACATAATTCCATAAAATACCCTATTTTAGAATTTTCCAAAATTTTTCCAAAATTTTTCCCATTTATTTGTATTTAATAATACCGAAATATTAAAATATTCAATAAAATAATATTAAATTATAAAAATCCCAAAAATAATATTTTATTTTTTTGAAATGTTACACTATAATAATTAGGGGTGGACATATAGATACATCGATCATATTTTATTAAATGCATTGGATAAAATAGATGCATGCGAATGAATATATATATATATATATATATATATATAGAGAGAGAGAGAGAGAGAGAGAGAGAGAGAGAGAGAGATTAATGGAGCAAAGAGGCCATAGGAGGAGATTTTCTCCTATGGCGTGGAAAAAATACAACCTCCGCCATTTTTTCCGACGATCAGCACCCATCATCATCATCGTTATCATCTAAGATGTGCGTACACCAAATTTCATGTGATTCCACAACTTTTTCATCGTTGATTTAGTGGGTTCAAAATTAACAGTTTACCGACAATAGAACTTTTTACATTGCTAAATCAACGGTGAAAAAGTTGTAGAATCACATGAAATTTGGTTTACCCACATCTTAGATGACAACGATGAAGATGATGGGGGCCGATCGTCGAAAAAATTAGTGGAGGTTGTATTTTTTCCACGCCATAGGAGGAAATTTCCTCCTATGGCCTCTTTTATCCATTATTCTCATATATATATATATATATATATAAACACATAAATACTATAACCGCCTGCTTAATACAATTGTGAAGACAGGCACTCACCAAAATATTCCAGACAAATATATAAATTATATACAAACATAACTTTTTATAATTTGCACAGCTTCTCCTCTTAATTACAATGTTGTAACCTCTGCTAGCCTGAGTCATTAGGAAAGAGGTGGCCGCGGCACTTGATATCACAAGCTCGACGTCACCAAATTTGACAGGCATTGTGCTGCTTCACAACAAGACATATATAGCAGCTTAATTACAAAATCTGGCTTCAGTAGACCCTTCAATGTTTTTGAATAGGGCCGGGGGAACTGCTCTGCTCTCAATGTTCTTCATACATGATAAATACTGTGCATAAAAGGCAAGCCAGCATCAGGAGTATCAATATAGTATATAAATATAAATGCGCTTTTTCCAAAAGATCCTATATATCACTGGAATTATTATTATTATTTTTTGTTTAAGAAAAAAAAAACGCACAACCACAAATTAAGGACCAATCGATAAAAAATAAACTAATCAACTCATTGTGCATCTAAATATCCATGGTTTCAAAAATAACTGCCCACTATGTATCTAAATATCCATGGTTTCAAAAATAACCGCCGCTCGTCTTTATCACCATCATTAATGCTGGTGGACAATAGAGTATTAATTCCTGGGCAGCTGTCTATGCTGACAGTTACAAGGCTGTGAGGGAGATGAGGAACCACCATCAGCTTAGGGCAATCTTTTACAGCAAGCTTTTTCAGACGACTTGGGAGATGAGGAACCACCATCAGATTGAGGCAATGGGACAATTCTAGACACTGCAGATTGGGAAGCCAATCTTGATTATTTAGCATCCAATTTGGTGTCTTGGAACCCAGGTACCATTTGATCTTAAGCTCCCTGAGATTCGGATGGGGCTCGAGGTCTTCAAGAACATTCTCAGTACCAGCTATGTCATGAATGCCATCCATGCCCCAATTCAATTTCAATCTTTCCAGATGCCTTTTGAGATTTAACTTTGCCTCGATGGCTTCCGCCTTATTTTTAACATCCTCAAGGCTTCTAATTGAGAGTGATCCTCGAAGCTGCTGCAAATTCTTCAGTTGTCCTATCCCATGTTGTCGGCTTCTCTTGGAACAATCAAAGTAGTCTAGTGTCTGAAGCGAAGTTAGTTTTCCAAAATTTGGTACCATTGAACATATTGCCCCACTTGGCACCAAATATTGCAAGTTCACTAAATTGCTGAAGCTTTTTGGTACTCTGGTAAATTCTGCAAAGGGTTCTGCAAAGGGTAAATATAAAAATTGTAGGTGGTAGAGTTTCTCCAGTGACTTTGGTAACTCATTCACAGATGGTAAATGCAAATACCTCAGATGGTGCAGCTGACCTACAGAGCAATCTAGAGATTGCTCCGTCTTAATAGTGTAACCAACATGCAGAACCCTAAGACTTGTTAATTTTTCAAATACTGCTTTTGTGCCGTCAAAGATCAGAGTCCGGTCAAAGCTCGTTTGCAAGTACATGAGCGTGCGCAAGTTCACGAGCTTCGATATGTCAGGTATTGGTGTGTCAACAAAAGATAAATGAACCACCGTTGCTGGAATACGACCTGGATCATCATCATCATTTTCGACTCGAAAACAATAACCTTTAGAGGCTCTTTCGGCTACATCATGCAGCAGGTCATGAATGACATACTCATCTTTTTGCAGCAGGTCATGAATGACATACTCATCTTTTTCGGTTGGGTGACTCTGGAAGAAAGAATAGGACAACAATTCATCAAAGTATTCTTTTCCTTTCTCCAATACTGTCATCCCAGTCTCATTAGGCGGCGCCTCAACAAAGCCTTGTGCAACCCAGAGCTGCACCAACCTATCCCGATTACGATATTCATAACCTTTAGGGAACAGGCTGCAAAATGCAAAGCAACGTTGTAGATGCGGGGGCAGATGCTGAAAGCTCAACTGAAGATAATCCAAAGTGTCACCCATCATATCTTGTTTAAGAATATTTCTCCATGCATCCACACCAAGTTTCTTCCTCAACAGACTTCCGACTAACCTTGCTGCTAAAGGAGACTTCTTCAGCTTGTACAAAATCTCCTCTCTTATATCTGCTAATTTGTCATCTTCTATTGCTTTATTTTCATCGTCGAATGCATATATTAGATTCCTAAAGTCAAGGCCACTCTTTCCATGCGAGTTGTTGTGAGAATTCTGCATCCTATATTCCAAGCCTTAGCTAGAGGAATGAGCAATTTATTCCATTCACCCCTATCTTCCCACCAAATATCATCTAAAACAATAAAAAACATATTCGATTTCAGCATTTTCTCGAGTTTCATCTGAAGTGCATCAAGATTATCAATGTTAGCGCATTCAACTCCACCTCCACCAGATTCTATAATCTCTCTTGTAACTCTACGCATATCGAAATTACGCGACACGTGAATCCAAATCCTCTTACTAAAATGCCTCTTAACTCTCCCGGCATCATAGACGTATTGAGCAAAAGTAGTCTTTCCAGCCCCTCCAATGCCATGTATAGCATAAGCAATCACACGGTTAGTGCGAGTGGACTCATGGTGCTGCTCGTTAATCAACAAATTGATGAGATGATCACGTTCCTCGTTCCTCGTCCCTCCCGAAAACAGGGGTCGACAGACCACAGACAGTAGTTTGCTGGTGCTTCACGGTATCGGGTTGTGGAATGGTGGTTTTAGTGATGAGATTAAGAAGGGGAACCAAACTGTCCGCCTCGTCAGCGGACCTTTTCAGTTTCTCCATACTAGCCTTCAATGCTGTTTTGAGTGAAAGAGGAGCAAAGAACATTTTTGCCTTCCCCTTTAACCTTTTGACGGAACTAGGAAGGGGGCTGTCCTCGTTTTTGATGATCTCGTATTGGTACTGGTCGAGCACGTCTTCGGCCTCGTAAGCGGCGGCTTTCAGCTCCATCAGCCACGGCTTCAACTTATCGGCACGGATCGTCTCTGCCGCCTCAATCACAGCCTGGATCTTGGGGAGGATGACGGTCTGCAAATTTCGAAGCTCTTCGGATGTGATGTCGCCGCCAAAGTAGGAGGAGTAAAGCGTGTTACCCAATTTACCGATGATTGGGGAGACTGTTGAAGCAATGAGGCTCAATGCTGCTTTCTCCATTGCCTTCAATCTAGAGAAAAAAGGAGAGAGATGAATACAAGAGCAATTAAGGTGACAGAGTGAAATTTGGTGAAACTACTAAATGTTAACTTATCATTCAATAGCAGAATATATCATGCAGATTTCGTACCTCAATACTCGTCTGGCCTATAAAGACATGGGCATAGCCTGTTTATGTGGATCAAGATATGTTTTCTCAATTAAAAGCCTAATTTTTAATTGATATCTCCATCTCAGCTTAGGAAACACAAATAAAGTTAGCACTTTTAATAGGAAGTCTTTCCCCCCCCCCCAAAAAAATAAAAATTTAGGTGGTTTAAAACTCTTATTAATTTGAATAAAAAAAATATAGAAACGGTTTATCCATCATCATCCGTGCTGTGATATATTAGATCATAGTTAACAACTAAAGGCCAAGATATATGTTGTATGTACTTTAATTATTTTAAAAACTTATCTGACACGTTCAATTTTTGTTCCCTCCAGATGGTTATTTGAGGATGCCAAGCCCCGTCAGAATTGTTTTTTTCAATTGATATATCCAGGGCTGTTAAACTAGCCGAGTTTAAAGTTGTTCGGCTTAGCTCGTTAATTTAAACTTGCTCAAAAAATTGTTCAAGCTCGGCTCGTTTATCTCCCAAGCCTCGAGCTTTATCAAACCTATTCAAAATCTAGAATAGCTATAGATATTTACAAAAATATGTGAAAAACATATAGATGCTTAAAATTATTGCCAAGCTTCATGAAGGGAGCAAGTTCTTGTTTAAAACCTTATTGAAATCTAAATTCTTTGATATTTAGCATAATAGTACTTGATCAAAACTACTTATGAGGGTTTGAATTTCAAGTTCGTACCGACGAGTTAATTAATATCATATGAATTTAAGAATAAGAAATCAATTTATTATTTCTACTAAATGCTAATTAAACAATAAACAAGCCGAGCCTGAAAGAAACTTACAATCAAAACAGCAACAGCACTCGTAGAAATCAAAAGAGCAGTCCTTATTTATCAGCTGGAAATATTAAACCAGTAGATTAGGCTGAGAGCTTACAACGAGAGAAGAGACGGTCTTCTCTTATTTTCTTCTGTCTTCTTCTTCTTTGTCCATCAATACGTCCCCCTCAACCTTTAATAATCTTCTTCTGTTTTCTTAATTTAAAAGATTCCCAGACAACGTACCCTTCAACCTTTAATAAAGATTGTCCTTTTCTTTTTACAAGATGCTTTATACGAAAAGTTGCTTTTTAATAACGTGGTCAGTAGGTCCCATCTCTGCCGTGCGCTGAAGAGCTGCAGTGAGTCGAACGATATATTATTATTACACAAGCCATAAACAGACCGAGCCTGAACACAAGCCATGTTCAAATAGGCCATCTTTATGTTTGCTCGTTTATTTATCGAGCGTAATTTTACGTTTAAGGCTTGTGTAACTATCAAACGAGCTTGAGCGAGCTTTTAACGAGCCGAGTTTCTGAGTTTCAAGCTTTTTAAAAGCACTAAATATATCTAAATTTTCTTAGAAATATCAATTTAGACACACGTTATTTATTTTGTTATATGGCAAAAAAATATAATGATGACAACAGTTTGCAAGAGAAAGGAGAAGAAGAGTAACAAAGAAACAGATTACACAACATATAATATATTGCTCCATCTATGTTACAATAACAATATATACAACCACCATCAAGCGTGATAATAGCACAAGGCAAAATGTAATATATATATATATATATATATGGGAAAGTCCAATAGAAAAATATTATCCAATCTATTATGCTTTAATCAGCAATTATTTATTTCTAACTGAAAATTGTTTCCAGATCATGTTGCATACTCATAGCATACATCATGGAGTGTATTCACATAATAGGCACAAAGTTGAAGAGAACATATATACTAGCACATTCTAAATGTGCTCATGAGAACTTATTAGAAACACGGATGCGCAAATTTGGTGGTAAAACTTGCAGCTCCAGAACATGTATTTCCCTCTTAAAGATCAATTGATGACTAAATTAATCAGCAGCATGCAAAACAATCAGCTTTTTGCTTAGCTCCCCTAGGATTAGTCATCAATATGCAAAGCAATCAATTTGCTGTCTATATACAATTTTTTTTCCCAATCTTCATCTAAATAAACTTTTGAACTGAACTTTGGATAAAGAAGTTATTTTATGTACTATAGTTTGAATTATCAGGTTTATTCCATGCCTATACATACATAAAATGATGTTAGTAAGATAGTTTAATTGCAGTCAATGTTAATTTTTAAAGCCGAAATTTAGAAAATAAAAGCTACTGCAATAGAGGAGGAATTTTAGAAATTGTGGTAGCTTGTTGAGGGTCTTTTTATGATAGAAATTCAGGAATATTTTACAACATATTTTATAATCTATTTTTAAATGTAGAAATCAGATTCTGAATTATTAAATCTAGTGCATCAAAACTCTAATGGGTTTCCATGCTAGTGCATCCAAAATCTAAGTTAAGTCCACGAAGCGATAGAATTTGTGAACTAAAAAATAGAGAAAACCCCCCACAATAGATATGGGTATTTTAGTGTAATTTACCCTTTTGTTTTCTTTTACAATTTATCTTTGTTAGCCTGGGTTGTAAAGAAACATATACAAATCCTGCACACGCGTTCTTCTCTTCAAGTATTCGTGACCGCCATTACAATTTATCTTTGATAGAGACTGGATATTTAATTCAAAGCAGCAAAAGGAATAGAATTTAAACATAGAATTGATGCATAAAACCCTAATAAAAGCTCCTATTTCGGCACATCAAGGCTTGATTTGTTTATATCATTATGTAATCTTAACATCTTACTAAATTCGTACATGAAGAAGCAATCTTTTCTAACTCATCTAGCCTCTTCATGAACTTTGTTTTGAGTGAAATGGGCGCCACAAACTCCTTTGCCATTTTAAAGCCTTTCCGTATAGCATCAAGTGGAGGAGGAAGGTGATTGACCTAGTCTTTAAGACGTCTGTACTCTAATTCATCGAGTGCATCTTCTACCTCACAAGCAGCAGCTTTCAGTTTGTTCAGCCACGGTTCAAGCCGAGCAATCGGAAATGTCTCTGCTGCATCGATGACAGTATCTTAGGAAAGAATGTATAGTTGTCTCCAAATGTTGCAACTTCTCAGCAGTAACATCGCCTCCAAAGTAACGGAAAGCCTTGTTAGCCAACATGGTAATCAAGGGAGAGACGAATGCTACGGCCACTTTCAGTATTACCATTAATTCTGTCATCTGATCACAAGCAAGAACAAAAATTAAGGCAGACCTGTTAGTGTATATGCCCTAGAGGCCATTACTGTATCATACTAGTTTGTATATTACTTGATGGAAGCTTGGGATATTCACAGTTGTATATACAATCTTGCTCGAAATGGTAGTATGCTACTTGGTTTGTCTCTGCTTTAATATGTGCATGTGTTTCTTTTAGCATATCGCTGATATACATATTAGTAGAGCCCTTAGGATCTTTGCTTGATTACCAGCGTTGTGATGGCGCTCACACTTGTGGGAGCTGGGTGATCTATAAGTACATCCTTATACAGGTCCCTAGTCGTTGGACTATCGAGACAGGGCATCGATACTCCGGAGTAGACTAGCGTATGCGCTTCTCATCCCAGTGTGGGAGACGGTCTGTCCCACAGCCGTCAGTACGTCGTACTTGAGATAGTATGCGGGCGCTCGTTAGGTTGCGAGTACACTGGACAGGACTCGTCGGGAACTGTTGGTTGGTATTATACCTATCGTCAGTTATCAGTTCCCAGGTGACATGAGTACGGCTTAGTCCGCTGACTTGACACTGTCACTTCGCCTCGAGTGTGTTCCCACTGCACTTTGATTACTACCCTACCACGGCTCAAAGGAGTCGTGCAAACAGGTAGTTTTTGGGTGCAGTCCCGAAGCACTTGGAGGCAGTGACGGTTAGACAGGATTCGTCTCTCCCGGTATTGGGAGTTGACATCGCGCTGTGTCCAGGAGAGCCATTACAAGAGTAGTCCCTGGCCAGGGCAAGCGAGATATACTGGTAGGTTTTCAGTGTTATCTCAGGGTGTTCTGGGCTACACTCCGACACGACTTGTACCGCTATTAGGGGACTGACGTTTCACCGCCCCCCTAGGCCCGCCATGCGATGTATCAGACGAACAGACCGGACTATACGGAGATTGTCACATACAGGCTCAGTAGGAATTCAGATGGGGTTCACCTCGTCAGTCTTCTTATCGACATCTACCTGGGGACCGTTACGTACAGCTAGTGCCGCTTGCGTCTGTGGTTAAACCCACTGCCAGCGTAGTGTCGAGTCTTTAGAGTCCCACACAGAGAGCTATTCGCCTTTAGGCAAAATGAGTAGAGGTCGCATGGTTTTGCGACAGGGTTCGTTCACATCCGCGCACTTGTGCACGTTTGCTGTCCGGACAGCTTATACTAGCGGGCTTTGGTTTAAGCCAGATCCTAGTATGGATTTGGGATTGGTTTTATCTCATTGTATTCATGTTCCTCGGATCACGAATACGGGTGCGTATGCACAGTTGCTTGAGACAGAGGGAGAGGACTTTGATTAGGGTTAATGACTATTGTCATTTTATTAACCCTAATGCTTATGTGTGTATTATGGTTAATTGATATTAGTTTAAATAATTATGCATGGTTATGGTTGTTGACCATTTGACCTCCTTGACTTGTTGACCTAGGTTGACACTTTGACCATCATCATTTCATTTGGAAGATACTCTTTGATCCTTGCAAATTGCATTAAAAATGAAATGATAATGGTCATGTCTTGATTAACCATGACAATTATCTAGCTAATTATCTAATTACAATAATTCACACATATATGAGAGAATGCTTCATATTTTCTCTCATTCTATTTTTTACTTTCTCTCTCTTGTTCTTCCTCTCCCTCAAGCTCTCCCCTCTCATGTGTTGAGAAACACTTGAGCTTGAGAAAAACCCTTTCTTGATAATCTCTACTCTCATCTAGGGTTCTAGAATTAGCACTTCTTGCACCCTAGTTACTTCTAGTTTGGAGTTGAAGCCAAAGGTTGAGGCTTTCGGGTGGATCTTTCTTCGACGTGAGAAGACGACAAAGGTGACCTCTTTCCACTACTCCAAGGAGCAAGGAGAGAAGGACATAAAGCCCTAGGTATAACCTTTCTAACACTTAGCTAGTTTCTAGTTAGCTTTAGCTTGTTTTTGTTTAGCAAAGATCCTTCTTTGTCTAGTCCATGTTGCCTAAGTTGATAAAAATCAGATTTTTATTCCGTTTTCCGCCTCCCCGTAAGTACCGGGGTGGGCAACGTGGACTTACAGTGGTATCAGAGCCTAACTAAACATAAACTAGCTAGGTAGTAGAGTGTATCGAAGTTCGAATCGGAAAAATCGAAAAACCGAGTTTTCAAAACCCTTAGTTTCTGTTAAAATTTTTTCTGTTCGAAACAAAATAAATCATACTCCAAAAATCATTTCAGGGTTTTGTGAAGAAAGCCACCAAAAACGATCCAGTGATTCAACCAAAGAGCCGCGGTTCCGCGGCAATAGCAAGCTATTGCCGCGCAACTGCGGCCGTCTTGGCTCTTCACTTGGTCGAGTTTGGTGCAGTGTATTTCTGGCTTGGTTTTGGAATTTTTAAGATGGTTTATATGTGCCCAGGTTTTCCCGAATAGAAATTTGTTTTTGGGGGCCTATAAATCCGTAATTTTTATCGAACTTCAATACACTTTGACTAAAAGGTTATATCAGTGATGTTTATATGTATTGAACGTCGGCTAATCGCTATATGTCGATTAGTCGGGGTTATACATATTTATGATCTGTGATTGATGCTGGTATGTGTATATGAATGGGTTGGATTGTCGCGGATGAATAGCCGGGGTGGATGTGAGATGAGTGTTGTTTTTTCTTTCATTCATTGTAATATGTAAATTGATGTAATAATATTATTTGTATGGCCGCGCAACCGGGTTGGGGTTGTAGCCGTCATTGTATAATTCTTTTTACTGTTTTTGCTCCTAGGATAGACCCATGGAGAGGGTGCACAAACTACCGGGTATCTCGAAGTGCCGAGTGGCCTACTCACGGTGGTGAGGGAGGTTGCTTCGCTTCGGGTACTTGGCGGGTAGTTTGCCGCACCCGTAGGGGTCTTGGATGGGGTATTTGGCTATTCACCGCGACCGTGTAATCTGCTTTTCGTTGCAGGCTCGAACGGATTGCGGATTCCTAGTATATCCAATGTATTCATCTGTGATCTGTAATGTCTATCATTGCAATATATATTTATATATGATAACTATTTAGACGTTGCTTATGTTTTACAGCCGCACTAGCCCAGCCCCCGCTCTGTCGTTAGTTAAGTAACCTAACGGGTGATGACGGGGCCCCGTGGCGAATGTGAATGGCATAAGCGTACGTCATATTTTGGTTGTTTTCTGCAATGGTAGGATTAAATGATGGGACGCATTAAAAGAACTAATGTAAGAAAATAAACCAAGTAAAAGTCGATTGGAACACTTTGAAAACCACTCGGTTCTTTTCAAAACTAAACTTTTAAACGCGGAGCTTGAACCACTCCTTTTAAAAGCTATCTCGTTCCATCGATTATATCAAGTTCACTACGTTCACGGTTTTGCCAAAACCATTCGTAGCCCTCCGTCATTCCACATGAATGGTCAAAAAGTATTCAAGCTATGTATTTTGGCCAAAGTCAAGGCATAGTGATTGGTAGCTATTGGGTATTCATGTGCAGCATAGATAGATGCGTTGGTTTGGGACAGTCGTGCTGCCATTTTGGCCAAAGTCAAGTGTCACGACCCGAAAGTACGGAACGTGACCGGCACTTAGATTACGAAGCGTCTAGAGGCGCCACGTGACCTAAGTAAGCCGAAGCCCAGAAATCTAAACCATAAAAGAAGAAAAAGAAGAAAAGAAAAGAAAACAAGTATAAAAACATCAGCAAATTTTACCAAAAATTTCGGCAGAGTCTCCTCTGTAAAAACTGGCCCCCAAACGGGTACAACAAGTATAATATACATAAACAATAAAAAGTATCCCCAAACGGGAGCTAGCATCAACGCCAATAGGCAGAATCAACCACAACAGGCACAATAATATACAACGCCAAAGGGCGAGGCTCAAAACTCAAAAGAAAACAAAACCACCAGATCAGAATAATACATGCGCGACTCTAAGGTCGAAATAAAAGTCTGGTCCAATAAACTTATCAAGTAATACAAGTATGGTTGATGGAGCTTACTAGATACAAATGAATGAATAAAATACAATGGTGGTTCAGATACAAGTGAACCAACCTACCGTGCAAATCACCCTGAAATAAAAGATGTGCCAGCAAGCTGCCCGGGAAACCTGTACCTCGAACCTGTAATAAAATTTGGCACAACGGGGGTGAGTTGCCAACTCGTGAGTAGAAGACATCTACAAAAAGAAATCGAATGCACGACGCTACCCTAGGTCATAATAATACACTACTAAGTCTCAATCCTCTAGTAATAGCAGGGTAATACTACGTATAAGTGCCGATACTCCGTGCTCGTGTCAGTGCCTCACATAGTACTATGTTATATGAATGGATATGCATGCACCATGAATGTAAAATAAGAAATCCTGAAATCCAGGTATATCTGTATAAGAAATCTTTGGCTGTTATCATAGTAAAATGTGTATAAGAATCTGAAATCTCAACAATGAAATCCATGGAAATCCGTGTCAAGTATCGACACAAACATGTAAATCTCAAGTCTCATAGTCTCAATACCTCGGGCTCTGTCAGTCCGGATCGGCCCATATCATCAAATCTCACGACAACGGTCGGTATCCTCCGGATATCCGCCGCGCCAGACATCACCGGTAGGTAGCCTTCCCCTGCCAGGCTCATCGTCTACAACTCGATCTTCTTGCCCCGGGGTACCATACCGGGCCCAACATGTACCCGAAACGGTTCATCCACTCCTCGAATCGGGTCTCGAAATCCAACAGAAAACATGAAATACTCATGGTGGACGACACATACATCACGAGAAAACCGCATCTTATTTTAAAAAGAGAAGAGGAGAGAGAGAGAGAAGTTTTTATAATTTCTTGCGGTTTTCCCCAAAAATCCAGAAATCTCATAGAAATCCAAATCTCAAAATCATGAGTAAGTATATGATAAGTGTCGGCATATGCCCATACTACTGTGCGATAACATGAAAATATGAATGCATGAATGTCTAAGTAATAAATATCATGTCTTATACTAACATCAGAGAGTAATCACAATATTATATCGGTTTAGTTGTTAACTGATTCTATCAATAAAAGATAATATGATCTAAAGTGTACGTGACATAGCAATTACCGATGATGATGCGTGTGAGCCGGCAAATAAGTGTGCGTGGAATATGCGCATCATCGGTAATGGTGCGGGTGTCCTAACAGGTAAGGTTTATACTGATTATAGCAACATATGTAAGAACATGCACCATGATAATTACAGTATGAATGTAAATACAGATGTGCATTATCCACTCCTCTGCGAGATACGAGTACAACTACCACTATGTGAGTCGAACCTAAACCAGTGTCCATCTAACATCCTAAGGAACTAAACCTAATAGACTAGTCAGTAAGAAACTAGAGTCTACCTAAGGTCTGAATCAATATCTCTAATAGTCGGCGATCCCGCCTCAATAGCGTCACGTACGTAGTACGGCTTCCTCGAATCAAGAGTACGGATCAATCATCAAATTTAAGTCTCGTACGGTAAAATACATCGTACGGCATCCCAATATCGGGGTACGGTCAAGTATCTCCTAGGTGTCTCCTCATTCGTATAATGTCATCATCAACACATCTCATGATCAAGGTGCTAAACTGTGATCGCATACATCAATCATATATCATTGCCATCATGATAAGCATCATTAGTTTATCCTCAAAAATATCATGTCATATGTATCATATTGTGATTAAGTCATACTTATATGATATCGGCATCAGGTCACACCAATATAATGTCGTAATCAAGTTATACATATATCATATCGTAATCAGTCACAAGTTACAGTCCGGGTACTATTCTAGCGTCCCATGTACATCAATATCACCACCACTCATTATAATTTATATATTCATGTTCATTATCTCATTCTCTAATGATCCGCTAACACTTTAATACGACTGTATAGCCAAGAATTACGGCATCAAGCCCAGTTACATTGTTTCATCATATCTCGGATATCATATCACATCAATGTATCCCATATACGTGTTGTATATATATATATATATATATACCTATACCTCGTCCTATATATATATATACACATGCACGTATACACCATGTCGTGTTTCAGTGTGTGAGTGTGTATGTTTCTACCTGAAACCTACGAACCTCTTCCAAGGTATTCATCTTCTGATATGTCTTTCTAAATCAGTCTAATCCAGCCTAGGGTCATTACTAGGGTCCTACTCATTAAGAATATAGGGTCACATCTGGTTTCCTAATGACAATAAATACTATTCCTATTCTACGTTGCGGGGGTGCTAAACGCCATCCACCCGACTTCCCCCCGTAGATATACATCTACTCACCTGGTCCATGTCTGCCGAAGACGGTGTCGCCATCCTCCTCTTCATCGCCCGCAGTCCACGTGAGGGGTACCTAAACGCAAACATATAAATAGTATCGTAAACCGAATCACATACAAAAGTCAAACGATACAAGGAACAAGCATAGGTTAAAACCTATGTCCCGTCCACGCAAAAGAACCAAATACCGCTCGATATCGGCATACAAACTCCGATGGATCGAGATAACATCAACAAACAACTTGTAGTTTTAAAACACATTACTTATACTATAAAACATGATTAAATCCATCGAAACCCGAAAATCTATCAAACCGTCCAATTTCGCAAAACCCGAAAATGCCAGTTTACCGTTTTTCATCAAAACTTAACATTTAAATGAAACTAATGGTCATAAAACTCATTAAATAGCATAACTAGACTATACAAACTATTACTATATTTTTATTACACAAACTTGTATAAATTTGAAATTTCTAGTTTGCACCCTTTAACAATTTTCAACATTTTTCAAGCAAAATACCACAATTCCACCACAAAACATGATTTTGCATAAATTAATGACTTAAACCACAATTCATGATGATAATGATATAATGAAACCATAATTATATTTTTAATCTCATTTATATAGGAATTTCTAAAATCTAGTTTACAAAATTAGCAATTTTTATCACAATTTATCAATTAACCATAGAAACTAGCAATCAAACTAAGTTTTTCTTTCTATTAACATGCTAATATTTCCACTAAAACTATAATCCAATGATAACAACCCAAATTAGAATTTTATATTAACCACAAACACATTTTGCAAAAACCTAGTTAACTAAATTCCTAATTTAAATCAATTTTAAATGAAAATTTTACAATTCAACAACCATGCAATATTTTCCAATTCTAAAAGTGTTAAACTAACTATTATAACCCTAAATAATTAACAAAAATCATAACTTGAATTTACAAACCCTAACTTGAATTTTAAAAAAAAAACATAGAATTAATTCATTAAATCTAATTAAGCTTAAATGAACATCTAAAACAATAAATCAAAAGAAAGAAATTATACCTCCCAAAATATGAAATCCAAACAAGAAATGAGCCTCCAAAATGCATGCCTTCCATCTCCAAATTTCATATAAAAATGAGCAAGGAATAAAGAGTATGAAATAAATAGGATTTTGTGGAATTTTAATGGAATTTTTGATGTATTTTTAATGAATTTTGAATAAAAATGAGGTGGTAAAATGGGGGGGGGGCTGCCATGGGGGGGTTTGTGGTTGGCCTAGAGGGAGGTGAGGGAGAGAAAGAAGAGAGTGTGATGTTGTGTAGAAGTTTCAAGAAGAGAAACAACACTAAAAGTCTTTTCATACTTTATTTAATTAATTATTTATTTATTTACTATAGCAACTCAAGAAACCTCTAGAAAATAGGAAAAATTTGCAAATAATTTTTGCATGATACATACTAAATTCTAACATGCCATGGTTCATTTTTACAAATTAAAACCATTTAAATTTATAATTTACACTAATTTAGTGTAAAAATAAAGCTTATGTTAATATTTAAAATAATTAATTTAGGAAAAATATTTTATTAAACTAAAAATTTATAAGTGGCTAAATAAACACCATTTACTAGTAATTTCATAATTAAAATGGATATTTTTAAAATTATAATGAAAAACAATCACGGTTTGATTTTACGAAAAATACATTTTACTTTACCGAAAATCATAAAATTCACTTAAACAATTTTATTCATTTAATTATTTATTTAATTATTTTTAAAACGTTACAATCTTCCCCCCTTTAAGAAATTCGGTCCCCGAATTTAAATTAAAACCCCCCTTCCAAATACTAAAATATTTAGCAAAACACTCAAATCGTCGGGGCTCCGAAATCATCAACACATAACAAAAATCAACTCCGTCAAGCATAACGCAATTATCGGAGTTATAGCGAGAATAAAATATCATAACCCAATGTGAAAACCATCATAATATACATCAATCTATAACTTATATATAGTTCGCATCCTAGTAAAATCGCCTAAACCTCATAATAAAGAAGCATACAAAAACCCCTCTTGAAAATCGCCGTGCAATGCACGTGTCACGGTATAAGTAGCGGACGTTTAATTTAAAAAAATAGCTATATATATATCTTTTATTTAACATACACGTCCCGCCTGGTTACTAAATCAAATAATAATGACTATGAAAACATACTGCTCAAACTGAAATCAATCCCAATCACATCATAAACATATCATGTGCGTCCGGTGTGCACTGAAATCGAAACCAACTAAAGATACCATGAATACACACAAAAACAAAACTAAGTGCAACAGGTGTGCACCAAAAACATCTGTCAAGTGCAACGGGCGTGCACGACTCAATATCAGGTGCATCTAATCTGCACAAAACCCCGATTTAGTGCATCTGATGTACACAAAATCGCATCAAGTGCGCCAAGTATGCGCAAGAATCCTAATCAGGTGCACATGGTGCACGAAAACATACCTCGAATATCAAAATCAAAATCACAGTACAAAAATGCATGAAAACTAAGTCAAAACATATGTCAAAATCATGTGTAACCCCTATGCACGAAATCAAATCAAAAATCTCAAAATATATAAAACCAAATCAAGTGTACTGGGTGCGTACTAAACCACATCAATACAACTGATATATGAAACACAGATAGAATGAAGGTACACACAGGAAATACCAATCGTAGAACAAAGTCCTCAAAATACAAAAATCCAATCAACGAAAATAGGAAATTCAAATCACTAAATCACAATCGTAAACACTATCGTCAATGTGCGCCTCTTTCCTCTGATGTCGACCGTTTCGAACTCGTTCTTTCATAGGTGTGCTGACTGCGCTACCAACGGCAATACTCATGTCTAGAGTCTCCCACATAGTCGATCCCTTCACTTGATATCCGGACTACATTAAACTTTTCGATCGATCCATCAAAATCCCATAATTCCCCGAGAGTTCAACACTCAAGTACAGTTTAAAAATATCCGGTACATACCCCAGCATCGATGATCCAGCCGAAAAAGGGCAAACCCAAGCCTCACTAATGGCACCGCGGAACTGCCGTAAACCCTAAGGTTCAAGGGCGTTCTCGTGGTCATTATGTCGAGTTAGGGTTTCATTCTTCTAGAGGGTCCATCGAAATACCTGCATGTTCTTCCGAATACTTTAAACTTGGGAAAATGGTTTCCTGATAATCGTTCGAACCCTTTAACTTCATCCGGACGGCATATGAATACCCTTCGTCCGCACGCTAAGCAATGCTTCAATCCTCAAGAATAACCAATACTCTAATGGTTATCGCATTCGAGCCGCAGCTCCCTCTGCCCGTGCGCCCGTGGTAACAGAACTACCCTCCGACATCGACGAAGATAGATCAAAGGAACGAAAGAAATACGGTGCAAACAAATGTACCTCCAAAGGCTCCTTAAGCAGAGTAGCGTATCGTAAGTATGCCGCGGACCATACCCACGGTACGTTACTCTACCTAAATCGCCTACTCCATCAACCAAGGGTCACCTAGACTTATACAGGGTTAAACCTAGCGCTCTGATACCAACTTTGTCATGACCCGAAAGTACGGAACGTGACCGGCACTTAGATTACGAAGCGTCTAGAGGCGCCACGTGACCTAAGTAAGCCGAAGCCCAGAAATCTAAACCATAAAAGAAGAAAAAGAAGAAAAGAAAAGAAAACAAGTATAAAAACATCAGCAAATTTTACCAAAAATTTCGGCAGAGTCTCCTCTGTAAAAACTGGCCCCCAAACGGGTACAACAAGTATAATATACATAAACAATAAAAAGCATCCCCAAACGGGAGCTAGCATCAACGCCAATAGGCGGAATCAACCACAACAGGCACAATAATATACAACGCCAAAGGGCGAGACTCAAAACTCAAAAGAAAACAAAACCACCAGATCAGAATAATACATGCGCGACTCTAAGGTCGAAATAAAAGTCTGGTCCAATAAACTTATCAAGTAATACAAGTATGGTTGATGGAGCTTACTAGATACAAACGAATGAATAAAATACAATGGTGGTTCAGATACAAGTGAACCAACCTACCGTGCAAATCACCCTGAAATAAAAGATGTGCCAGCAAGCTGCCCGGGAAACCTGTACCTCGAACCTGTAATAAAATTTGGCACAACGGGGGTGAGTTGCCAACTCGTGAGTAGAAGACATCTACAAAAAGAAATCGAATGCACGACGCTACCCTAGGTCATAATAATACACTACTAAGTCTCAATCCTCTAGTAATAGCAGGGTAATACTACGTATAAGTGCCGATACTCCGTGCTCGTGTCAGTGCCTCACATAGTACTATGTTATATGAATGGATATGCATGCACCATGAATGTAAAATAAGAAATCCTGAAATCCAGGTATATCTGTATAAGAAATCTTTGGCTGTTATCATAGTAAAATGTGTATAAGAATCTGAAATCTCAACAATGAAATCCATGGAAATCCGTGTCAAGCATCGACACAAACATGTAAATCTCAAGTCTTATAGTCTCAATACCTCGGGCTCCGTCAGTCCGGATCGGCCCATATCATCAAATCTCACGACAACGGTCGGTATCCTCCGGATATCCGCCGCGCCAGACATCACCGGTAGGTAGCCTTCCCCTGCCAGGCTCATCGTCTACAACTCGATCTTCTTGCCCCGGGGTACCATACCGGGCCCACCATGTACCCGAGACGGTTCATCCACTCCTCGAATCGGGTCTCGAAATCCAACAGAAAACATGAAATACTCATGGTGGACGACACATACATCACGAGAAAACCGCATCTTATTTTAAAAAGAGAAGAGGAGAGAGAGAGAAGTTTTTATAATTTCTTGCGGTTTTCCCCAAAAATCCAGAAATCTCATAGAAATCCAAATCTCAAAATCATGAGTAAGTATATGATAAGTGTCGGCATATGCCCATACTACTGTGCCATAACATGAAAATATGAATGCATGAATGTCTAAGTAATAAATATCATGTCTTATACTAACATCAGAGAGTAATCACAATATTATATCGGTTTAGTTGTTAACTGATTCTATCAATAAAAGATAATATGATCTAAAGTGTACGTGACATAGCAATTACCGATGATGATGTGTGTGAGCCGGCAAATAAGTGTGCGTGGAATATGCGTATCATCGGTAATGGTGCGGGTGTCCTAACAGGTAAGGTTTATACTGATTATAGCAACATATGTAAGAACATGCACCATGATAATTACAGTATGAATGTAAATACAGATGTGCATTATCCACTCCTCTGCGAGATACGAGTACAACTACCACTATGTGAGTCGAACCTAAACCAGTGTCCATCTAACATCCTAAGGAACTAAACCTAATAGACTAGTCAGTAAGAAACTAGAGTCTACCTAAGGTCTGAATCAATATCTCTAATAGTCGGCGATCCCGCCTCAATAGCGTCACGTACGTAGTACGGCTTCCTCGAATCAAGAGTACGGATCAATCATCAAATCTAAGCCTCGTACGGTAAAATCCATCGTACGACATCCCAATATCGGGGTACGGTCAAGTATCTCCTAGGTGTCTCCTCATTCGTATAATGTCATCATCAACACATCTCATGATCAAGATGCTAAACTGTGATCGCATACATCAATCATATATCATTGCCATCATGATAAGCATCATTAGTTTATCCTCAAAAATATCATGTCATATGTATCATATTGTGATTAAGTCATACTTATATGATATCGGCATCAGGTCACACCAATATAATGTCGTAATCAAGTTATACATATATCATATCGTGATCAGTCACAAGTTACAGTCCGGGTACTATTCTAGCGTCCCATGTACATCAATATCACCACCACTCATTATAATTTATATATTCATGTTCATTATCTCATTCTCTAATGATCCGCTAACACTTTAATACGACTGTATAGCCAAGAATTACGGTATCAAGCCCAGTTACATTGTTTCATCATATCTCGGATATCATATCACATCAATGTATCCCATATACGTGTTGTATATATATATATATATATACCTATACCTCGTCCTATATATATATATACACATGCACGTATACACCATGTCGTGTTTCAGTGTGTGAGTGTGTATGTTTCTACCTGAAACCTACGAACCTCTTCCAAGGTATTCATCTTCTGATATGTCTTTCTAAATCAGTCTAATCCAGCCTAGGGTCATTACTAGGGTCCTACTCATTAAGAATATAGGGTCACATCTGGTTTCCTAATGACAATAAATACTATTCCTATTCTACGTTGCGGGGGTGCTAAACGCCATCCACCCGACTTCCCCCCGTAGATATACATCTACTCACCTGGTCCATGTCTGCCGAAGACGGTGTCACCATCCTCCTCTTCATCGCCCGCAGTCCACGTGAGGGGTACCTAAACGCAAATATATAAATAGTATCGTAAACCGAATCACATACAAAAGTCAAACGATACAAGGAACAAGCATAGGTTAAAACCTATGTCCCGTCCACGCAAAAGAACCAAATACCGCTCGATATCGGCATACAAATTCCGATGGATCGAGATAATATCAACAAACAACTTGTAGTTTTAAAACACATTACTTATACTATAAAACATGATTAAATCCATCGAAACCCGAAAATCTATCAAACCGTCCAATTTCGCAAAACCCGAAAATGCCAGTTTACCGTTTTTCATCAAAACTTAACATTTAAATGAAACTAATGGTCATAAAACTCATTAAATAGCATAACTAGACTATACAAACTATTACTATATTTTTATTACACAAACTTGTATAAATTTGAAATTTCTAGTTTGCACCCTTTAACAATTTTCAACATTTTTCAAGCAAAATACCACAATTCCACCACAAAACATGATTTTGCATAAATTAATGACTTAAACCACAATTCATGATGATAATGATATAATGAAACCATAATTATATTTTTAATCTCATTTATATAGGAATTTCTAAAATCTAGTTTACAAAATTAGCAATTTTTATCACAATTTATCAATTAACCATAGAAACTAGCAATCAAACTAAGTTTTTCTTTCCATTAACATGCTAATATTTCCACTAAAACTATAATCCAATGATAACAACCCAAATTAGAATTTTATATTAACCACAAACACATTTTGCAAAAACCTAGTTAACTAAATTCCTAATTTAAATCAATTTTAAATGAAAATTTTACAATTCAACAACCATGCAATATTTTCCAATTCTAAAAGTGTTAAACTAACTATTATAACCCTAAATAATTAACAAAAATCATAACTTGAATTTACAAACCCTAACTTGAATTTTTAAAAAAAAACATAGAATTAATTCATTAAATCTAATTAAGCTTAAATGAACATCTAAAACAATAAATCAAAAGAAAGAAATTATACCTCCCAAAATATGAAATCCAAACAAGAAATGAGCCTCCAAAATGCATGCCTTCCATCTCCAAATTTCATATAAAAATGAGCAAGGAATAAAGAGTATGAAATAAATAGGATTTTGTGGAATTTTAATGGAATTTTGATGTATTTTTAATGAATTTTGAATAAAAATGAGGTGGTAAAAGGGGGGGGGGCTGCCATGGGGGGTTTGTGGCTGGCCTAGAGGGAGGTGAGGGAGAGAAAGAAGAGAGTGTGATGTTGTGTAGAAGTTTCAAGAAGAGAAACAACACTAAAAGTCTTTTCATGCTTTATTTAATTAATTATTTATTTATTTACTATAGCAACTCAAGAAAGCTCTAGAAAATAGGAAAAATTTGCAAATAATTTTTGCATGATACATACTAAATTCTAACATGCCATGGTTTATTTTTACAAATTAAAACCATTTAAATTTGTAATTTACACTAATTTAGTGTAAAAATAAAGCTTATGTTAATATTTAAAATAATTAATTTAGGAAAAATATTTTATTAAACTAAAAATTTATAAGTGGCTAAATAAACACCATTTACTAGTAATTTCATAATTAAAATGGATATTTTTAAAATTATAATGAAAAACAATCACGATTTGATTTTACGAAAAATACATTTTACTTTACCGAAAATCATAAAATTCACTTAAACAATTTTATTCATTTAATTATTTATTTAATTATTTTTAAAACGTTACATCAAGGGTAGGTATGGGTGGGTCCAAATTAACCAGGAGAATGACGGGTAGAACTTGACATGTGACTTATGATATTTTGGCCAAAGTCAAGATCATAAGAGCATGGGGCAAAAATCCACATCAGGAGTTTCATAAGTACTGAAACTTGCTAGCGCTGCATACCATTTGGAGTGTGATAATTCTGGTAGGATTCCTTCGGTTTTATCACGCGATGATATTTGGATCCCGATCCTACTGTGAGTATATGCTACTCCTCGGGAAAACTCTCACTTAACGATCAATGCTATAAACCTAGTACGTGTCTAGAAAGGTGTTAGCGGGGCTACGCCCACAGGGAAAAGAGGTTACTTAATTAAGGAACTTCGCGAAAGCGTTGGAAAACCTCCCTCGAAGTACCGACACTGGCCTGGCTGAACGGTTAAGTAAGTATTGTACGGTGAGATTGATCCCGACTAATCCTTTCTTTACGGTTGAGAAGGGATTCGAGAGACAGTGGGAGCCATCCAGTTTAGACAAACTAAAAACCACTCTAAACTTGCAAGAGCATCATGCTAAAGTGTTTCTTTTCTCTCTCTTAATTGCAGCGACCATTCATCATGACCGGACTTAAGTTATTACTAGATAAAAACATATTGACGGGGCCAAACTACAAAGATTGGCTCAGGAATGTCAAGATGGCAATCACTTACGACAAGTTGGGGTATGTCCTTACCACCAAAGCTCCCCCTGTCCCAGGTCCCAAAACCAGTGTCGTAGATAGGGAAATCTACAAGACCTGGGAAATAGATTGCGCGAAGGCCAGATGCCTCGTACTTGCCTCGATGGACAACGAACATCAGAGGAGGCACGAGAATATGGACCTAGAGTCCATATTTCTTCATACAAAAGAACTGTATGGAGAGCAGTCTCGTATCGCAAGATACGAAGTGTCGAAGAAGTTGTTTTCGGCAAGGTTGGCCGTCGGATCATCGGTAACGGAACACGTGCTTAAGATGATTGGCTACATAGAGGAGCTCGCAGACCTTGGGACCACGTTGGAGAATGAACTCTATACTGATTTGATTCTCCAGTGCCTTCCTTCCACTTACGCCCAGTTTATTCTTAACTTCAACATGCAAGGAAAGGAGGTTGAACTTTCCGAACTTCTGAACATGTTGAGGAGTGCTGAGGGCACCCTACAGAAGGGTAGGGAGACATCCACTTTGTTTGTAGGAGGATCTTCCTCTTCTAGATCCAGGGCGAAAGCCAAGGGTAAGAAGAAGAAAGCCCCCGCCAAACCAAGAGGCGGTGTCGGTAAAGTGGATACGAAGGGAAAAGGAAAAGCAACAAAGATAGCGGGAAAGCTGGTGGGGAAGGAAGAATGCTTCTATTGTCACAAAAGTGGTCACTGGAAACAGGATTGCAAGGCTTGGAAGGCCAGAACACAGGATTTGAAGCGAGTTGCAGCTTCAGCTTCAGGTGTGTATGTTATTGAAAACTGTCTATCAATAAACTCTACATCCTGGGTATTGGATACCGGATCAGGATCTCATATCTGTAATTCTTTGCAGGCGTTGAGAAAGCGTAGAGTTTTGAAGGCAGGTGACATGACCCTCAGAGTTGCAAACGGTGCTAGCATGGATTCTGAGGCCGTGGGGGACTATCACCTGGGATTGTCGGATGGACACTTTTTGGTTTTGCGTAGTTGTTATTATGTACCAAATGCAACCTGTAATATCATTTCTGTATCTTTGTTATCTAAAGAAGGTTATGAATTTGCATTTGTAAGTAATGTAGTGAACATTCACCTTAATCAAGTTTTGATTGGGTCAGGTACATTGAACAACGGTATATACGTATTAAACCAACCACAGATTTTCAATGTCCAGAATACACACAAAAGAAAGTCTCCAGAAATTAATAAAACTTTCTTATGGCATTGTAGACTGGGTCACATCAATGAGAGAAGGTTGACTAAGTTACATGCAGAAGGATATTTGGATCCATTCGAATATCAATCGTATGCAACTTGTCAATCCTGTCTCAAAGGAAAGATGACAAAGACTCCGTTCACTGGACACGGAGTAAGAGCGAGCGAGCTCTTGGGACTCGTACACAGCGACGTGTGCGGTCCAATGTCTACACACACACGAAGCGGTTATTCTTACTTCATTACTTTTACGGATGACTTTTCAAGGTTCGGTTATGTCTTCTTAATGAAACATAAATCCGAGGCTTTTGAAAAATTCCAGGAATATAAGAATGAAGTAGAAAAACAAACAGGCAAAAGTATCAAGGCACTGAGATCTGATCGAGGTGGTGAATACTTGAGTGCCGAGTTCCTGGGTTACTTAAAAGAGAATGGAATTCTCTCTCAGCTTACTCCTCCATACACTCCGCAACATAACGGTGTATCGGAGAGACGGAACCGAACCCTATTGGATATGGTACGGTCCATGATGAGTAACGCTGAGTTGCCGCGATCGTTTTGGGGATATGCGCTAGAATCAGCTGCATACCTTTTGAACCGAGTTCCAACTAAGACTGTGCCTACTACACCATATCAGATGTGGTGTGGGAAGAGACCCTATCTTAATCACATTAAGACATGGGGATGTCCAGCTTTTGTAAAAAAGCAGCATGCGGACAAGCTCGAGACACGCTCAGTACAGTGCAAGTTTGTGGGATATCCAAAGAACTCCAAGGGATATTTTTTCTATTGCGAAGAGGAACAAAAGGTGTTTGTTTCTCGCCATGCCCACTTTCTAGAACACCAGTTCATAGAAAAAGAATTAAGTGGGAGCGCAATAGAACTGGAAGAAATTCCAGAACCACGAGCTATTACTGAAAGCTTAGTAGAACCAGAGGGTTCGAAAGATCAGGACATTCCCACGCCACTCCGCAGGAGTAGTAGGCAGTCTCATCCGCCCGAGAGATACTACGGTTTTCTCATTGACGGGGATAGAGAAGATTGCATCATAGATTTTGATGAGCCTACTAGCTTCCAGCAAGCCATTCAGAGCGTCGACTCGGTAAAATGGCTGGACGCAATGCGGACCGAAATGGAGTCCATGTACACCAACAAAGTATGGACGTTGGACATTGCTCCAAATGGGGTAAAACCCGTAGGATGCAAGTGGATCTTCAAAAGGAAGATTGGTGTAGATGGACAGGTTGAGACCTATAAAGCTAGATTGGTAGCAAAGGGTTTTCGTCAGCGACCTGGTTTGGACTATGACGAAACCTTTTCTCTAGTAGCTATGCTGAAATCCATTCGGATCCTTCTTGCCATTGCTGCCTTCCACGATTATGAGATTTGGCACATGGACGTAAAGACAGCTTTTCTAAATGGACATTTAGAGGAGTGTGTCTATATGGACCAGCCAGAGGGTTTCATTCAGAGTGGGAGCAGCGGAAAGGTGTGCAAGTTGCTTAAGTCCATTTATGGACTAAAGCAGGCATCGCGGAGTTGGAACATTTGTTTTGATG
Organism: Agapanthus africanus; assembly: GCA_030015575.1. Lineage (NCBI taxonomy): Eukaryota > Viridiplantae > Streptophyta > Magnoliopsida > Asparagales > Amaryllidaceae > Agapanthus > Agapanthus africanus. The sequence goes on from JASDDO010000178.1 coordinate 202,829, forward strand.
AGACGGTCAAGGAATTTGGCTTTATCAAAAATCCAGATGAACCATGCATCTATTGTAGATTTGTAGCGAGAACTGTAGTATTCCTCGTTTTATACGTGGATGACATTCTCTTAATAGGAAATGACATTCCTATGCTACAATCTGTCAAGGGGTTCTTGTCACACAGGTTCTCTATGAAAGACCTGGGTGATGCCTCATACATTCTGGGTATCCGGATCTACCGTGACAGATCCAAGAGGATATTAGGACTTTCGCAGTCCAGGTACATCGACACCATACTGAAGAGATTCAGTATGGAAGATTCCAAGCGCGGTAATCTACCGGCTTATCACGGGATCACCCTCTCCAAAGAGATGTCTCCCAAGACTGATTTGGAGAGGGTTCGCATGTCTATTATACCCTACGCTTCTGCGGTAGGCTCTATAATGTATGCGATGTTGTGTACCAGACCGGATGTGGCTTATGCACTGAGTGTGGTAAGCAGGTATCAGTCAAACCCTGGGGAGAAACATTGGATAGCAGTAAAGAACATTCTCAAGTACCTGAGAAGGACTAAGGAGATGTTCTTGGTGTATGGCGGAAAAGACCTCCAGATTGAGGCCTTTGCTGACTCCAGCTTCCAGAGTGACAAGGATGATTCCAAGTCCATGTCGGGCTTTTTCTTTACCCTCAATGGAGGGGCGGTGTGTTGGAAGAGCTCCAAACAGGAAACCGTTGCTGACTTGACTATAGAAGTGGAATACATCGCTGCATCTGATGCCGCAAAAGAAGCTGTCTGGATGAGGAAGTTCTTGAGAGAACTTCAGGTGGTTCCGTCCATTGTTGACCCAATACCTCTGTATTGCGACAACAACGGGGCTATAGCTTTAGCGAAGGAACCCAAGTCCCATCAGAAATCCAGACACATCTTAAGGCGGTATCACCTGATCAGGGAGATCGTGGATCGCCAGGAGATCGAGGTTCGGAGGGTTGCTTCAGAAGATAACACAGCAGATCCATTCACCAAGGCCTTGCCCCAGACTCAGTTCGAGCGGCTGATCGAGATGATAGGTCCTCGATACGCCAGTACATGGCCTTAGTGCAAGTGGGAGATTGTTAGTGTATATGCCCTAGAGGCCATTACTGTATCATACTAGTTTGTATATTACTTAATGGAAGCTTGGGATATTCACAGTTGTATATACAATCTTGCTCGAAATGGTAGTATGCTACTCGGTTTGTCTCTGCTTTAATATGTGCATGTGTTTCTTTTAGCATATCGCTGATATACATATTAGTAGAGCCCTTAGGATCTTTGCTTGATTACCAGCGTTGTAATGGCGCTCACACTCGTGGGAGCTGGGTGATCTATAAGCACATCCTTATACAGGTCCTTAGTCGTTGGACTATCGAGACAGGGCATCGATACTCCGGAGTAGACTAGCGTATGCGCTTCTCATCCCAGTGTGGGAGACGGTCTGTCCCACAGCCGTCAGTACGTCGTACTTGAGATAGTATACGGGCGCTCGTTAGGTTGCGAGTACACTGGACAGGACTCGTCGGGAACTGTTGGTTGGTATTATACCTATCGTCAGTTATCAGTTCCCAGGTGACATGAGTACAGCTTAGTCCGCTGACTTGACACTGTCACTTCGCCTCGAGTGTGTTCCCACTGCACTTTGATTACTACCCTACCACGGCTCAAAGGAGTCGTGCAAACAGGTAGTTTTTGGGTGCAGTCCCGAAGCACTTGGAGGCAGTGACGGTTAGACAGAATTCGTCTCTCCCGGTATTGGGAGTTGACATCGCGCTGTATCCAGGAGAGCCATTACACGAGTAGTCCTTGGCCAGGGCAAGCGAGATATACTGGTAGGTTTCCAGTGTTATCTCAGGGTGTTCTGGGCTACACTCCGACACGACTTGTACCGCTATTAGGGGACTGACGTTTCACCGCCCCCTAGGCCCGCCATGCGATGTATCAGACGAACAGACCGGACTATACGGAGATTGTCACATACAGGCTCAGTAGGAGTTCAGATGGGGTTCACCTCGTCAGTCTTCTTATCGACATCTACCTGGGGACCGTTACGTACAGCTAGTGCCGCTTGCGGTCTGTGGTTAAACCCACTGCCAGCGTAGTGTCGAGTCTTTAGAGTCCCACACAGAGAGCTATTCGCCTTTAGGAAAAATGAGTAGAGGTCGCATGGTTTTGCGACAGGGTTCGTTCACATCCGCGCACTTGTGCACGTTTGCTGTCCGGACAGCTTATACTAGCGGGCTTTGGTTTAAGCCAGATCCTAGTATAGATTTGGGATTGGTTTTATCTCATTGTATTCATGTTCCTCGGATCACGAATACGGGTGCGTATGCACAGTTGCTTGAGACAGAGGGAGAGGACTTTGATTAGGGTTAATGACTATTGTCATTTTATTAACCCTAATGCTTATGTGTGTATTATGGTTAATTGATATTAGTTTAAATAATTGTGCATGGTTATGGTTGTTGACCATTTGACCTCCTTGACTTGTTGACCTAGGTTGACACTTTGACCATCATCATTTCATTTGGAAGATGCTCTTTGATCCTTGCAAATTGCATTAAAAATGAAATGATAATGGTCATGTCTTGATTAACCATGACAATTATTTAGCTAATTATCTAATTACAATAATTCACACATATATGAGAGAATGCTTCATATTTTCTCTCATTCTATTTTTTACTTTCTCTCTCTTGTTCTTCCTCTCCCTCAAGCTCTCCCCTCTCATGTGTTGAGAAACACTTGAGCTTGAGAAAAACCCTTTCTTGATAATCTCTACTCTCATCTAGGGTTCTAGAATTAGCACTTCTTGCACCCTAGTTACTTCTAGTTTGGAGTTGAAGCCAAAGGTTGAGGCTTTCGGGTGGATCTTTCTTCGACGTGAGAAGACGACAAAGGTGACCTCTTTCCACTACTCCAAGGAGCAAGGAGAGAAGGACATAAAGCCCTAGGTATAACCTTTCTAACACTTAGCTAGTTTCTAGTTAGCTTTAGCTTGTTTTTGTTTAGCAAAGATCCTTCTTTGTCTAGTCCATGTTGCCTAAGTTGATAAAAATCAGATTTTTATTCCGTTTTCCGCCTCCCCGTAAGTACCGGGGTGGGCAACGTGGACTTACAAGACCGACCAAAAAGGGATAAACAAAATGAATAAATCACAAAATTTAAGAGATACCGCGAAAGGAGGGAAATCTCATTATCAGAACTGATTGGTCGAATTAGAAATGAATACTATAAACTCCGTAGCCTTAAGATCTTCTTTGGGTTTGTTCCATTTTGTTCACAAGGGTACGAACGTCTTTTTGCTCTTTCCATGACCAAGCTGGTAAGGCATCATGGTGTAGTTACTGGTATGCATAATGACTTTAATATATGTAGCATTTAGGTGTATAGATCTTAATATCAAATCATGGTAGTTGATGATCCTCATACATGGGAATTCCTCAGATCACGACACGTGGCAAATGACGTGTCACCCGCGACAGCCCACTAGACTTCTGGGGGCTAACAAGGTAAGATCAGTATGGGCACTCCACTTCTTGCCCACGAGCAATCTGACAGTCGAACTTGCACCCCTCCTGTTTTGCTCGATTTCGAGCTATTATAGAGCTGAGCTTCCTCGGCCTCCCGGCTCGTCTCTGAGCCATCCTCCGAGCTATGCCTCCCCAGCTCTCCCGATCAAAAAAGAACGCAAATCCCTAGCGCTTTTGCAACGGCTCCGCGTATCGCACCAAAGCGAGATAACCGTTGCCTCACATCCCGCGTCCCATTCTGGCGCATCCCCCATTAATGAGCGTATCCCGTCATTAATGGAGGGATCCCATCATTCACGCAGGTGTAACGTCAGGGGCATAACTGACGGCAAAAATCTCGCACCTGCTCGCTCTGTGCGACCACTGTAAAAAACCCTCTCTCAGACGACTCAGGTAACGCAATTTTGATTCCAATAAGCCACCACTGTGCCAATATTTCTTGGCTCTAACTTGATCGTCGGAAGGTCCTACGGTGGTCACCCACCCGAGACTTATTTGCAGCTAGCTCGTCTTCCACCTCAAACTCAACCCATTGAGATCTACACACTCTAGGAGACAACCTTCAACTCAAATCTCAACAGTTCAACAACGCTCGCTACAGATCGACGGAAGACAGCATCTGAAGGAGATCATACCCTCCATCAGTTGGCACCGTCTGTGGGAATGAAAGAACTTTTTTGTTCCATAACAAAAGTTGATCTTCTGCTCTCGCCCCAATGGCGAGCGAGGACCGCAACGATCCGAATACGGGCCGCCACAACGGAGGCGGGAGCGGCTCTTCTCCCCCTCCTAATGTCATCAATGCCTTATCCGCTCGGATAGACAGGCTCACATCACTGGTGGATGCTCTCGTCCGTGTTCAAGCGGCGGGCTCTACCCACTGTTTCCCTCAATCAGAGCAAAACTCTGTTCAAATTTCCAAATTTAAAATGAAGCAGCGCTTCATAGCAGCGCCAAGTGCGCTACACCCCAAGCAGCGCACCACGTGCAAAGCACGTGTGCGCTGGCGCTAAGAGCGCTGCACCCCAAGCAGCGCACCACGTGCAAAGCACGTGTGCGCTGGCGCTAAGTGCGCTGCACTTTAAGCAGCGCACCACGTGCAAAGCACGTATGCGCTGGCGCTAGAACTAAATGTTCTCCACTGTTGGATCAAAAATCCAACGAACATGATTAGAAATCATCAATTGACCAGAATAAAATTCTGTTGAGGAAACATTTCTCAAAATCTTTTCAAATGGGAAAGATTGTGCTTTGAAAATCAGAGCACCGTTGGATCAATGATCCAATGGTGATTAAAAATCACCAAAATACAGAATAAATTCGGTATGGGAAAAGATTTCCCAATCTTGTTAAAAACAAGAAGATTGCCTTCTGTAAATCAGAAACCCTTGGATCAAAGATCCAACGATGGGAGAAAAGATCTCCTTAACCGATTGAACAAATTAGCTTGCCCTATATAAAAGCCCTAAGACTTCAAGTATCAGATAGAGGAACCCCCTAGAAACTTTGAGAAATCTCAGAAAGAAGAGCAAGCTCTCGGTAGAAGAAGAACTTTTCTTCAAGGTAAAAAAACAGAGATAAGAAAAATCTCATTAAAGAAGAAGAACATAATTCTTCTCACAGATCATAGATGTATAAGACTAAAGTCTTTTACAAAAAGAGATCATGAACATCTCATTATAAAAAAAAAGGAAGGAGAATAATTCAATTCTCTTAGGATCACAGATCCATAAAGGCAAAACCTTTCACCAGAATAAGAGATTGAAATATCTCCTATAAAATAAGAACTTTGTTCTTAGAATCTTGAGACAAATTCTCTTATAAATGAGAGTTTATTTCTCAGATCATAAAATTGATCAGTAGCGCTTTTGCGCTCTTTAACTGGCGCACAGCGCCAAGCACACCACGTGCTCTTCACGTGTGCGCCACTTAACAAATGACGCTTTGCGCTCATGGACTGGCGCTCAGCGCCAAGCGCACCACGTGCTCCTCACGTGTGCGCCACTGAACAAATAGCGCTTTCCTCTTATAAACTGTCGCTTTGCGCTCATAGACTGGCGCTCAGCGCCAAGCGCGCCACGTGCTCCTCACGTGTGTTCTATATCACAGAAGCGCTTTGCGCTCATTAACTGGCGCTCGTGCTAAGCGCGCCACGTGCTCCTCACGTGTGCGCTGATAGAACATAAACTGTTCTTTAAATAAAACACTAGAGTTATGATAAATGCTCAACATTCAATAAGAGACAGAAAGGCCGTCAGAACCCAAATCAATGCTCAGCATTGTCAAATGTTTAACATTTTAACTGAGTGGGCCGAGCCCAAGTTGACCATAAACCCCTTATTCAGATTAATTAAGCCCATATGCTCATAAATCTCAGATCTTAGTCCCAATCGGACTACAGATCTTCCAACCAAAATTGGTTCAAGGGTACATCTCTGCACTCTTCTGATATATGTCGTTGTAATCCTTCAACGTCTTCAGAGAGGTGACGGGTCCCGACAACCAGACATCCCATGGACTATGATGTCCTTAACCTAGGACTGTGGGGTCCTTAAACCCATGGACTATGATGTCCTTAACCTCGTACTGTGGGGTCCTTAAGCCCATGGACTATGATGTCCTTAAACCTTTGGACCGCAAAGTCCTAAACTAAAACAATAGAGCCCAAATGCTCCTTTGTTGGATCTAAATGATCCTGTTAAGTAGATCTTAGTCTAAAATTATATTAACGTATCCTTAACAAATGGTTAAGTTGATCTTAGTCTAAAATTAGACTAACGTATCCTTAACAAACGTTTAAGTTGATCTTAGTCTCAAATGAGATTAACGATCCTTAAACCCAACCCAAACCCAAATATAAGAAAATACGGATTTGGACTAATCCACACCCTACGGGCAACAACATAAATTAGTCTCCGTATACAATCCACGGGCAACCAAAAACAAAACAAACACCCACGACACGAAGTGACCATCTGGAGAAGGAGAAAGTGGTTACCGCGATGCGGTAGCGTAATTAACTGCAGGGGCTTACGCCTGCAGGGAAGAGCGTCCCCACAATCAAAACCCCCTCAAATGAGGGGGAATCTGACGAAGTCTGCTACATCGGCCGCATCCGTTTAAACCTTCAATATATGGTGCCATAAATCAACTTGACATTTTCAGAGAGGTGGAAGGATAGCACCAAATAGTATCTGCCCTCGAAATTCAGGCCGGACGTCCCAACGTCCCGGTCGCGTCTTTCGGTGGAGAACAGATTCTGGCACGCTCGGTGGGACCTCTTCCTCTTTCCACTCCACATTTCGTGTGTCGTGTTTCACGAACAAGTTGCAATTTTACATGGCTGCCTTTGGATTTGAAGTACCAAGATTTGGTATCTTGCTCCGTGCAGAAAAACAGAAGATCAAATGGCTTTCAACTGCACAAGCTGCAACAACGGCAATAATTCTCACTCTGTCCCTGCTGGAGGAGTGACCTACGGGCCTCAGGCGGCCTCCGTTTTTACAATGCCGGTGGACCAGGTGACGCAAGCCACCACAGGGCTATTCTTTGGGACCATGTTCCCACCCATAAGCTTCAACACACCACTGCCATCACAAGAAGCTAAGAAGAAGTCGGTTTTTGATCGGCTCACAACTACTGCGTCCCCTCTTAACGGGTCGCCCAAACCAAGCGCCTCAGTCTTTAACAGATTGGGCCGAAGCTCCAATGGGCCTGTGAAGAAGCCCGCGATATCGGAAGGGGTCATCCCGAAGAAGACAGCCATTCCTGCTCCTGAAGTCGCCAAAGCGGCTTCCCCTGCTAAGGAGTCGGTCTTTGCAAGATTGACTGTTTCGGCTCCCGCTCCAAACGAAGTCACCAAGACTGCTCCTCCCACTCAAAAATCTGCCTTCGACAGGTTGGCTATCCCCGCTCAGCGGACGTCCGTTTTCAATAGGCTGGCGCCAATAACAGCACCTGACCAGAACAGGAGGCACGATCAAGCCATCCCTATAGCTGAGCCAGTACCGTCGGCTCGACATGCTCGACGTCGCTACTGGCGCCGAGTAAGGAAGGCTGGGGGCAATTCCCCTTTTGTATTGACTCCGTCTGCTCCCACGGTGGAAATTGATGCTGCTGTTCCAACTGGGAACAGTTTTGAACTACTTAAGAGGGTACGCAAAAACTCTCCGACTGCTATATTGAAAAGGTCTCCTCCACCAATGGAGAGCGCTACAAAGGTGAAGGTTTGGCAAGAAGAGGACCACCCTGTCGAGTCACAGAAGGCGACAGCTACTTGGGTGCCCACTGCAACGACCCCCTCAACTTTGACCGCTCACAAGAGGAGAAGGCTGGAGAAAATCCCAGTGTCTGCGACGAATCGCAAGAACACTGAATCTAAACGCCCCAAGTTTGGGGGCATGGTGGTACATACTGTCTATATGGCATCCGGGAAAGAGGATAGCCGTATCTCTACGGGCCATCGACCACTCACCAGTTCAGTAACAAAGGCCCAGGAGCAACAACAGAAGCTCCAGGAAATGTTGATGCAAATGGCCGTACTCACAGGGCCAATAGAAAGCCCGGAAACGTTGTCGGAGCAACGTCAAGAACAAGAAACTGATGCTGAGTTCCTCCATAGAATCCTCGAAAAGAAGGACAAAGAGGCAGCGGAACAAGCTGCCAACATAAAATGAATGGAGTTCTTATTCCAAGACATGGTCGGGATGATGTTACAGCCCAATTCTCCAGCTGAAGATCCTCCGATTATCCTCAAAGACAACCGAGGGGAGACATCAAACCCTCTTCCGGCTTGTTCAGCAGCCAAAGAGGAGACCATCTCAAAAGCCGCCCTGGATGATTACATCGCTCAGCAGATACGAGTTCATCAGGCAAATGAAGCGGCTGGGCAAATTGTTAAGACTGGACGACCTTATCCGGGTTGGTACGACCAAATAAAGTACCCACCGGGATACACGATCCCCAAATTCCACGTATATAAGGGGACGGGGAATCCACACCAGCACGTTGCTCAATTCAGGACTCTGTGTGGCAACACTGGAGGGGATGACAGACTATTGCTTCGCCAGTTTGTTGGCAGTTTGTCAGAGACTGCGTTTGAATGGTACTCCAAGCTCCCGAACGACTCCGTTAAGACATTTGCAGAAATGGAGTTACTGTTCACGCAGAGGTTTGCAAGAGGTTCGCAAGCACTAGCGAGCGCACCCCGATCACCGCATTAATTAACGCCAGAGTAAAGCCAGGCGAAACATGGGTGCAGTACGCGATACGGTGGCAGAATCTATAGTCGAAGTGCGAGTAGCGCATTGAAGAAGCGCCTGCGCTAGGCATGTTCGTGGGTACTCTCGACCCCCAGGCGACCATTTCCCAATTCATGATGTTCTTCAAGCCAACTGCTTTCCAGGCATTGATTGATAAGCTAGCCCAAATGGATCAGATGAGTCATAGACCATTTTCTTTGAAGTCAGAGCCTCGAAACGAAAAGGGGAAAGGAAAAGCAACCTTCGTCACCAATGCTCAACAGCAGCCCAGTGGTCCAAAACTAACCGATCGCCAAGACGAGAGACGACGATTCTTTAATGAGAAAATGAAGCGCCCTTATTCGTTTCCCCGGGACAAAACGAGGAGATTGTTCGAGCTGGCGGTGCGCAACAGGCTCATCAACTTGCCGGATCCAAAACGCCCATTGCAACCCGGTGAGGCTAATAATCCTAATTATTGCCCTTATCACCAAGCGATAGGCCATCCAATTGAAAATTGCTTCGTCTTCAAAGGGTAGATTGAGAACCAATACCAACAGGGAAAATTCGCACTGTTCAAGAATTGGAAAGTAAACCCGCCCCAGCCGCACGCTCTCAAAAAGGCGGACACACCGGGGCATCATGCTCTTTTATAGAAGAAGCTCTACGGGAGGTCGTTCTTTCAGCTAAAACGAAAAGAATGCTGAAGGATCTCCAAACATGCCCGGCGATCAAATGAAAAAATCCGCTGGAACCCAAAGTCATCAAGGGAATGCTGAAGCCGCGCCTAACTCCAAAAATTGGTGGTGACAGTCAAAGTGCCCATACCCAGCCGTCAAAGTCTTCGAAGAAGAAGAAGAACAAAAAGCCCGCGAAGCCTGATGACAAGCGCACGGACCTGCAAAAACAGATTGACGCGTTGGAAGAATATAACCAGAAGGCGCGAACCCCGGTCACGCTTCAGGATTTTCTCAAACACATCCTTGAAGACGGAGATAGCGATAAAGATGAGGGAGAAGACTCGTCAGATGAACCTGAGGATTATGTGGCGAGCTGTCACACGATCTCTCACTCGTCAATAGATGGTGAAAAAGCTCCTGATGCAGAGAAACTGGGGGCAGATCCCGAACCAGAACTCCTAGATCATCAGATGATTGACGCATTCCTGAATGAAGCTCTTCTGAAAAGCAAAGCTGATTGAGAGCGCAAAATGGCCATATTTGAAAAAGCCAAACGCCGGCGACTGGACGAAAGGGTTAAAACACTCCCACCAGATCAAAACACATCCGCCACAAATAAAAGCAGGTTCAAAACAAGGAAAAGGTTCGCCAAAGCCATATCGATGGGAATGAAGCTGCCACCCTCCGAAAGAAACACTCCCGATAGGATACACCTTAACGAGGAGGACACACATCCTAACTTCTGCTTATATCATCAAAGGATTGCACACCCTACTGAAGAATGCAACGACTTTAAAAATTGGTGGCAAGGGTATGTCGCTCACAGGCAACACTTCAAGAGGATGAAGCGTGAAGCTCGTCGACAGCGGAAAAATGCGACAGACGAGTGGGGAAGAGCTGCTGGCAACTGTCACATGGTTGATAGCAGGGGATCACAAGTTCTCACCTTCGGGAGCGATTCTGAAGACAAAATAGCTCTCGGCCCTCTCTTCAAAGAATCTACCTCAGGAAAGAGGAAGAAATGAAGAGCTGCGAGAACATTCAGCTGCGCAATCGCACGCTACCTGAAAAGAATCTCGGACCCGCAAACAAGGGATCGAATAAAAAGGATAAGGGGAAGGAAAAAGTACTTGAAGATATTGCCCTCAATGACCGAGTCGTCGAAGAACTTGCAGCCAAGGACCCGCTCAAGAAAAACAAGGTGGATTACAACGTTCTTGCACACCTGAGGAAGATACCTTCACAGCTAAGCATTCTCGACACCCTTCTGCTATCCAAAGAGGCGAGAGATTCTCTGATTAAGGCACTACAAGATCCCGGGCAGTTCCAAGCTTTCCTCGCCGAAGAAAGATGAAGGACGAACTGGAAGAAGTGCATACGGCCGATATCACCTTTGGCGATGAAGATCTCCTCCTCGGGACGTGCGAGCATAACCGTCCCCTTTACGTCTCCGGATACTGTCATGATATCAAGATAGGCAAAATACTGGTTGACAATGGGTCCTCCTTCAAATTCCTCAAAGTAAGAGTGTTGAAGGAAATCTGCATGAGCATTCAGCATCTCGCTCATGATAAAATCACCATCTCCGGGTTTGACTCCCAGTCATCACGGACGCTCGGGTCTGTGATACTGACACTACGTTTTGGGTTGCTTGTCACTGATATCAAGTTCCACGTCATTGACGCCAAGACCTGCTACAATGCTTTGCTCGGCCGGCCTTGGTTACATGAGTAAAACATTATTCCTTCTACACAGCATCAGTGTATGAAGTACTTCAAAGATGGGCTTGAATATACCATGACAGGAGAGCTAAATCCATTCTCCGTGAATGAAGTATGAAAGTATGAAGATGCAAAGTACTTCTTACCAGACTTCGAGGACACGGAGAGATGCCATAAACCGGAGGACAAGCAAAAAGCTATCACCACCATTCCGGTCATTGGGAGTGATACCAAGAAGGAAGAAGAGATAGTCTACTGGGGAGAATGGAAATTATCGGGATTGGATATGTTCAATCCAAGAAATGGGAGCGATTCCATGGCTGCTGCGTTATACATGACTTCGATGAAGAAGGAAATGCTCTGTTAGAAGACGCTAACCCTGAACCAAAACGAGGTCTCGCCATCAAAATGCCAAGTCCGTCGTTTGAAGAACAGATGGATAAGCTAATAAGGGAAGCATGTCAAAAGGTCCGGGAGGACCATAATCGCGAAATGGCTATTTACGAGAAATCCAGGACGCAGCGCCTCCTTCAGCAATCTACAAAGAACGACGATGCCCTTCGTCTCCAGCCCGTCACAAAGAAGACTCGACGCAGAGGCAAAAATAAACTAATGAACGGAAAATATGTTCGACAGCGGCAAAGTGGGTCCAAGAAGCCACGCGATCGAGAATTGAGCAGCTAGGATTCGTCTCTTATAAAGAAGATGGGTCGAGCATATTCTTTTCCCCAAGACAAGATAAGGAAGATATTCGATCTTGTCATAAAACATCAGATGATTACCCTCCCGGAGTCCAAGCACCCCGAGCAAGCAGGCAAGGTCTCTCACCCAGACTATTGCTTCTATCACCGAGCGATAGGGCATCCTCTCGAAGACTGCTTCACATTCAAAGATTGGGTAAAAGACCAGTATCATCAAGGTAGGTTTGCCTTATCCAGCAGTTGGAGGGTAACCCCGCCGCAGAAGCATGAACCGAAAGCCACGTATACAGTGAGAGTAGAACCGGATCAACATTGGTCTTGGAAGCGATCTCGTACCTGTCACGCGATAATGCTGCCAGGAGAAGGAGTACGCGAAGATATGACTGACCTTCCTCGATGCTTCGAAAACGAGGATGAAGATGAGTTGATCTCAGAGTTTCCACCGGCACCAAAAGAGCTGGAAGATAGGATACATACTACTGCAGATAACCTAAGAAAAATCGACTTAGGGACGGCAAACGACCCACGGCCGACGTTCGTCAGTGAGCTGTTTTCTGAAGAAAAGGTGGCTACGCTTAAAGACGTGCTCATGCGGTATAAAAATTGCTTCGCATGGAACTATTCCGAGATGCCGTGACTAGATCCAGAAATTGCTGTGCACAAATTGGTGATATCTCCGGATGTCAAGCCAATCAAACAAGCGCCAAGAAGAATGTGGCTCGAGCTTGAAATAAGCATCAACGCCGAGGTTAAGAATCTAATCGACTCCAGCTTCATCCAAGAGGTTCAGTATCCTGACTGGATCGCCAACATCGTCCCAGTGATGAAGAAAAATGGGACGGTGCGCATATGTGTGGACTTTCGGGATCTCAAAAAGCTTGCCCGAAGGACGACTTTCCAGTACCAGTCACTGAGCTGATGATGGATAATACGTCTCCTTCATGGATGACCCATCAGGATACAATCAGATAAAGATGCACCCCGAAGACCAGAAGCATACCGCTTTCCGGACCCCTTTGGGCATATTCTGCTACAAAGTGATGCCTTTCAGTCTGAAGAACGCCGGCGCTACCTTTCAGAGGGCTATGACAAAGATTTTTTGTGACCTCATACATGAAGTCGTTGAATGCTATATCGACGACCTTGTGGTGAAAAGCAAATCGCACGAGGAGCATTGGGAGCATCTAAAGATAGTGTTCCAACGTCTTCGGAAATACAACCTGAAGATGAACCCTCTTAAGTGCGCGTTCGGAGTTTCCTCGGGCAGATTCCTAGGATTCATCGTCTGACACCAGGGCATCGAAATAGACCCATCAAAGATCAAGGCAATCATGAAAATGCCTCCGCCAAGAACTCTCAAGCAACTGCGGTCTCTTTAAGGAAAGCTCGCATATATTCGGCGGTTCATAACTAACCTCTCCAACAAGTGTCGTACTTACAGTCACCTAATGAAAAAGGGAACCCCGTTCGTCTGGGATCGCAAATGCCAAAGCGCACTGGACGAAATCAAGAAATACCTGCAGAATCCGCCAGTACTGGCCGCTCCCGTTAAAGGAGAACCTCTCGTCCTATACACAACAGCCCTCGAAGGTTCTTTAGGCGCGTTGTGGGCACAAGAAAACGACCAAGGGAAAGAGAGAGCCCTCTACTACTTGAGTCGAGTTCTCCTGGGGGCAGAAAGCAATTACTCCCGCATCGAAAAACACTGCCTGGCATTGATCTTCACGATAACGAAGCTCAGACACTATGCGTTGGCACATGAGGTCATCTCATATCAAAGGTGGATCCTCTCAAATATTTGATGTCAAAGGCTATATTAACGGGACGGCTCGCTAAATGGGCCCTACACTTAATGGAATTCGCGGTGACTGTTCACACCATAATATTGCATTATTATATTCCCCATTCTTATTCTTTTTATAAATAAACAGGTGCTTTTGACGCATGTCTGCTACATGTTACAGGTTACAGGTTCGTGGATCTAAAACAGTGAAAACGATAAAAAGATAATGCAAAAGTGGACTTTGACCAACAAACAGAGGACTCTTGATCAAGCCTACATCAAAGAACAGTTCACAAACTACAAGGCAACGAAAGGTCCAAGATTTCGTCTCGAAACAACGGTTAAAATCCATTACACTATTCACTGGCGATCTGGAGGAAACCTAAAAGCCCAATTGAGAAAAGACATATAGAAACAGGAAGAACAAGTCAATATAAGCCGACCTAGAAAGTTTCAGAAGCTATATCCATTATAGGGCCGCAGAACCGAGGCCAAACCAGGCCTCGGGCCGCGGTTCCGCGGCATTCTTGAGCATTTAACAGTTGGAAATTTTTCCATATTTTGTTGGCGACGTTGACTGGTCTTCATAAGGGCAAATATGTAATTGTAGACATGCGGGTCAAATGTAACCTAGGGTTTCCTATCTTCTATAAATAGGAACTCTAAAGATTGTAATTTCTTATGCCTCCTTTTAAATAATAAATTCAGATCTCTTTATGGAGAGCATCGGTGTTTCTTTTCAACTCATGAATTCAGATCTGACAAACCTGCGTTGATGATTGGAGAGATGCATCTGTAAGTAGAATTAATTCCTTGCTCTAGTTTAGATTTCAATTGTTTGCCCTAGGTAGATTTAATTTCTTGCCGTAGATAAATTGTTTAGAGTTAGCTTTGGGGAAGGATTTTGAGAGATGAGATCTCTCATCCCTTTCTTACCCATAATATATTTTCAATAGGACTCCATGCATACATGCACACACCGCGCCCTACGGCATCCTACCCCTCGAGGTAGCGGTGATACCGTAGTATAAAGGCCCGGTTGTGCGCGTTTTCCATAGAGGTTAGGGTAAGGATCTCTAAAGGAAGGACAAGAACCTAGAGGAAGGAACACCTTCCCGAATGGATCTAATCCCCTTTATTGATAATTACCATAACTCCTCATAGATCTTCATTCGGGTATAGAAAGCGTTGAGATTTACTTGCATTTCCAAACCATCCCTAAACCTAACCCTAACAAGACTAGATCTAGATAATCGTAGTATAGAATAATTAGGTTTTTAGATTTAATAATCAATCCGAACACCCTTCGGAATTAACTCGTTTGCGCGATTAGGAGATTCACAACATCCCTGTGGACCGACCCGTATTCACCGGCTAGCTTCATGCGACGCCATTCTTGATTGCGGTTATAGATAGTTTTTGAGATCAAAACAAATGGCGCCGTTGCCGGAGATGGCGTAGAAATTTCCTTTTTGCAATTTCGGGTTAATCTTAAAATTAAAAAATCATAAAAATCTAAAAAAAATTCAAAAACTATAAAAATATGTCAATTGTTATTTTTTGGAAAGGGTACTTTGTTGTGTGATTCTTGCAAGAACAATCGAGACGGATCTGGAAATTTCCAGAAAGCGAAACAGAAAACGGGATATCGGAACAGAAGAGATTTCAAACAACAGAACAGAAGAAAAAATTTGGAGTCTCGAACCCCCCAAAGCGCCGCCTTTCCGCAGCCATAACCTGCTTTAGGCCGCGGAACCGCGGCCTACTTATCGATTCAGCGCATACAAAAAATTTTGGGGAACCGTGCCGTCCAGAGAACTGCTAAACCGCAGTAATAAGGCGCTTGGGCGGCGGAAACGCGGCCATCTCGTGGCATTATCTCGTGAAAATTACTCTGTAAGCCTCCTCTGTAATTTTTGAAATATCTTTTCTGGAAATTCTTGCAGGATTCCTTGCGCTATAAAAATATTTCCCCTTCCAAATAACAATCTTGTGCAGGATATTTGGGCCCCGCTTAAAATAAAAATTGATTGCAAGTAATATTTTTCTGTTGCATATCTTTTATCAATAATCTTTTTGCAACAATTTCCAAATAAAGAAAAAAAAGGACAAATCTTTTATAGAAACTTGCAAAATTTTTGCCGCAAATAAATCCTTGCACAACCACCACACATCTTTCTTTCTTTCACCCTTCCTTCCAACATGGGTACCCCACATAATAAATCACTAGCCGAACTTTGGTATCCCGAACCTAATTTTGCGTCGTACGTCAATTTGTTCGGTCAATTTAAAGACGATCCTTCCATGCCTAAAAAATCTTTGAAAGATCAAATAGAGCCGTCTAAGAGAAACAGTTTGACTTTGCAACCCATTTGTGTCAACCAAGTCAATCTTTACCACCTCCATATGTTGACACCACTTTTTCGAGTCCTTCTGTCACTCCTAAGCCGATGTCCATTGCTGAGCATATTGCTCAATCTCGCAGCCGATCTTTCACCCCTCTCCACTCATCTAGTTCTAGGGATCCACACGATTATTCACCTTGTTATCCATATGTTGACCCTACCCCTATCCAATCACCCACTTCCTACCAGTCCTACCCGACCTTACCACCCTCACTAGACACTGTTTCCACACAGCCATTAGGGAGTTTTGCATATCCACACGATTTCGAATCTTTTACCGAAACCCCCTTACCACCCAAGTCTAGTTTGGAAGAGTCGTTGGAGGCATATATCGCAGCAACAAACAAAATGACTAGGAATGTGGAAGCATCCGTGGCCGCCCTTATGCAACCTAGTGAAACGATAGCTAGTTTCCCACTAGCTTCAAATTTTTCAATGTATAAGGAGGCGGTTGGACAGAGTGAGAATGAGAGAGGATTTCCAAATCAAACCTACCCTTACCCGATTGAAGCCCATAACTCCGGTTTTCCATCGAATGTCCTAAATGATTCACAAGTTCAAAATAAAAACGAGTTGTGTGATTTTGTAGTGTTTGATTTGCCAAATTGTGAGGAACCCCTTTCGAGTGAAACTGCACCTAATCCTTTCGATCTTTACACCTCCCATCTAGAACCTAAATCGATAGATATCCATGCTTTTGATGAGGTGTCTAAGAAAATTGATTTTCACTTGATTGAGGATATAGACGCCGGGAATATTTCGGATGATGAACCTGTCGATTTAATTGAGATTTTATGTTCAAATCATCATCCCGAGTTATTAAATGTTTCTCCCGAATCTCATATGCGTCTTGACTTTGATGATAATGGCATGGATGGGTTGAATCTTGAGGAGAATTATAAGGATAGTATTGAGGAGAGTTTTGAGGATCATATTGAGGTTGAACCATTTTTGTTTGATGTGTCTGATTTTCCAATTCATCCTCCTGAACCTTTGACTGTTATATCACCCTCCCTCCTTTACATCGTTCCGACCACGCTTGACGACTGTGAGCTTGAAAACTTTTCCTTTGAATCTGACACAGTTCTCACAGACGATAACACCTACGAGTGTTTCACTTTTTCGGACGATATTGATGTCTCCCCGCCCGAGTTTGAGTCCTTTACATTTTCAGATGAGTTAGTTGAACCATCAGACTTGGGTGCTTACAGTAGTTTCGAACCATTAATGGAATCTTTCAAGTTCGAGACAGTTTACTACGGTGAGAATGATACTATCCCTAGTTCACTTCCTTTCGTCTTTCCCATTGTTCCGACCGTACAAGAGACCGTTACGCTTTCATCTCCAATACCAAGTTCGGCGTACCCATGTTTTCTTGCGAATCTTAAGGGATTTGATCCCATTTCTCGACGAGTTGATAGGTTAGCGCAATCGCTTTTAACACATCGGTCATCAAAAATTGCGCTAATTTATTCACTCGATTTACACCCTCAAGATCGCGCGACCCTTCTTTCTCCTTTCCGCTATTCTGCTCCTCCACCGAGACCATATTCTACCATTCTTCTTTCCACACGGTCTCACGTGTTTCTCATTTCTTTCTTCTACACCCCATTATTTCACCAACTTAGCCATTACCATGATAAGATTTTTGAATGGTTGGTGCTAACCTTTGGCTTGTGTAAGGCCAAGCTTAAGTTTGGGGGGAACCTTGTTGTATATATGTACATATTTTTTTTGTTTTCTTTTTCTATATAAAATAAAATAAAAATTTCAAAACATTAAAAAAAAAAATAAATAAACAGGGGAGTACCGGCATTTTTGACCCTCTTGGTTTAGCATGACAGTGAGGACACTGTCAAGTTCAAGTTTGGGGGTATGCTCGGTACGTCTTCTTCCTTCGCATTCATTTGTACATATTTTTGCATTTGCATACTTATTTGAAAACCCATAAAAATTGAAAAAAATTCAAAAAATTAATGTATTCAATTTTGGCTAATTGACTTGAGTGTGACAAATAGGTTAACTGGCTAGGAACAACTAGATCTTAGACTTAGTGAATTAAAAACCCTAAAAATAACATTCCTTAAAGTTTAACGGTTGAAAGTATATGCCTTGTAGTTTATTTAGAAATAGGCAAATTTTGGGTTCACTTCTTGGGCTAAGTCGAAACGAAGGAAAAGTATTGATGTTCTTATTAGAGTATAAGTTTGAAAAATAGTTCCTAGCTTAAGTCTAGATTCTGAAAATGTATACCCTACAATTTGCACAATCACACACCTTGAAACTTGGAATAGTAGAAGAGACCTTGAAATGCTCTTGTCTAAAGTCCTTAGTACAATGAAAATAAAAAAATACAAGTGTGAATAAAGAATAAAAAAATGAACACTGGTTTTTGTGATTACTTAAGGCTGCAAAAAAAAAAAATAGAAAAATATTTAGCGAGGGTACTTCATCACCTAGTGCCTTAGACCAACTGGTTTGGGAGTCACTGCTAAAGCCTTGGGTGTTACAAGACTAGGAAGTACGCTTTAAAGTGCAAACACATCTTGTAATCGGTTGTTGGCACCTCAAAAAGTATTAACGGTCGCATGAAGCATGTGTAAGCAAAATTCATTTAAATTCACCAACTAATTCGTACTTTGGACAACGGACAAGGGTATGATTGCTTGATTTGAATTTCCAAGTGTAGGGGTGATTTATACACACACGTAGGGGTATGTGATTGGGATTTAGATGAGAGAAAGGAGTGAAGAATAGAACTTGTATCTTGAGTAGAATTGATAAAAATTCCTAAGTGGAGATGGAACCCTAGAAGGAAAACTTAAGAGATGCCGAAAGCTATGTAAGTCTACAGAACATATATAATCTTAAGTTAAATAATGAGGAAGTGTGAAGAATATGGGTAGATAATTTACGAGCCGAAAATAATAGAATTCCTTGTTAGAAAACCTAATTGGAGAATTAAAGTCGGAAAGCCAAATTGATAGGATTTTGTGGGTAGTATCCGCTGAAAACCCTCAATAGACAACACTCCTCCTACTAGGGACACCTAGAGGTTTAACGGCTTGTTGCACGTGCTCAGTGCAATCGCGTTTCCTTGAGAAAGTGCGGTTAGGCTTTTTTTTAGTGAATAAAAAATAAGTTTGCTCGAGGATGAGCAAAAGATAAGTTTGGGGGTATTTGTTCACACCATAATATTGCATTATTATATTCCCCATTCTTATTCTTTTTATAAATAAACAGGTGCTTTTGACGCATGTCTGCTACATGTTACAGGTTACAGGTTCATGGATCTAAAACAGTGAAAACGATAAAAAGATAATGCAAAAGTGGACTTTGACCAACAAACAGAGGACTCTTGATCAAGCCTATATCAAAGAACAGTTCACAAACTACAAAGCAACGCAAGGTCCAAGATTTCGTCTCGAAACAACGGTTAAAATCCATTACACTATTCACTGGCGATCTGGAGGAAACCTAAAAGCCCAATTGAGAAAAGACATATAGAAACAGGAAGAACAAGTCAATATAAGCTGGCCCAGAAAGTTTCAGAAGCTATATCCATTATAGGGCCGCGGAACCGTGGCCAAACCAGGCCTCGGGCCGCGGTTCCGCGGCATTCTTGAGCATTTAACAGTTGGAAATTTTTCCATATTTTGTTGGCGACGTTGACTGGTCTTCATAAGGGCAAATATGTAATTGTAGACATGCGGGTCAAATGTAACCTAGGGTTTCCTATCTTCTATAAATAGGAACTCTAAAGATTGTAATTTCTTATGCCTCCTTTTAAATAATAAATTCAAATCTCTTTATGGAGAGCATCGGTGTTTCTTTTCAACTCATGAATTCAGATCTGACAAACCTGTGTTGATGATTGGAGAGATGCATCTGTAAGTAGAATTAATTCCTTGCTCTAGTTTAGATTTCAATTCTTTGCCCTAGGTAGATTTAATTTCTTGCCGTTGATAAATTGTTTAGAGTTAGCTTTGGGGAAGGATTTTGAGAGATGAGATCTCTCATCCCTTTCTTACCCATAATATATTTTCAATAGGACTCCATGCATACACGCACACACCGCGCCCTACGGCATCCTACCCCTCGAGGTAGCGGTGATACCGTAGTATAAAGGCCCGGTTGTGCGCGTTTTCCATAGAGGTTAGGGTAAGGATCTCTAAAGGAAGGACAAGAACCTAGAGGAAGGAACACCTTCCCGAATGGATCTAATCCCTTTTATTGATAATTACCATAACTCCTCATAGATCTTCATTCGGGTATAGAAAGCGTTGAGATTTACTTGCATTTCCAAACCATCCCTAAACCTAACCCTAACAAGACTAGATCTAGATAATCGTAGTATAGAATAATTAGGTTTTTAGATTTAATAATCAATCCGAACACCCTTCGGAATTAACTCGTTTGCGCGATTAGGAGATTCACAACATCCCTGTGGACCGACCCGTATTCACCGGCTAGCTTCATGCGACGCCGTTCTTGATTGCGGTTATAGATAGTTTGTGGTTATAGATAGTTTTTGAGATCAAATCAAAAACTATCAGTCCTACCCCCGTCCAACCACCCACTTCCTAGCAGTCCTACACGACTTTCCCACCTTCACTAGACACTGTTTCTACACAGCCATTAGGGAGTTTCACATATCCAACCAATTTCGAATCTTTTACCGAAACCCCCTTACCACCCAAGTCTAGTTTGGAAGAGTCGTTGGAGGCATATATCGCAGCAACAAATAAAATGACTAGGAATGTGGAAGCGTCCGTGGCCGCCCTTATGCAACTTGCTGAACCGGTAGCTAGTTTCCTGCTAGCTTCAAATTTTTCAATGTATAAGGAGGCGGTTGGACAGAGTGAGAATGTGAGAGGATTTCCAAATCAAACCCACCCCCACCCAATTGAATCCGACAACTCCAATTTTCAAACATGTGTCCAAAATGATGAGTTGTGCGACTTTGTAGTGTTTGATTTGCCAACTTGTGAAGAACCCCTTTCGAGTGAAACCGCACATAATCCGTTTGACCTTTACACCTCCACTCTAGAACCTAAATTGATAAATGTCCATGCTTTTGATGAGGTGTCTAAAGAAATTGATTTTCACTTGATTGAGAATATAGACGCCGGGAATATTTCGGATGATGAACCTGTCGATTTGCTTGAAATTTTATGTCCAATTCATCATCCCGAATCATTAAATGTTTCTCCCGAACTTCATATGCGTCTTGATTTTGATGATAATAGTATGGATGAGTTGAATTTTAAGGAGAATTATAAGGATAGTATTGAGGAGAGTTTTGAGGATCATATTGAGGTTGAACCATTTTTGTTTGATGTGTCTGATTTTCCAATTCATCCTCCTGAACCTTTGACTGTAATATCACCCTCCCTCCTTTACATCGTTCCGACCACGCTTGACAACTGTGAGCTTGAAAACTTTTCTTTTGAATCTGATACAGTTCTCACAGACGATAACACTTACGAGTGTTTCACTTTTTCGGACGATGTTGATGGCTCACCGCCCGAGTTTGAGTCCTTTAAATTTTCAGATGAGTTAGTTGAACCATCGGACTCGGTTGCTTACAGTAGTTTCGAACCATTAATGGAATCTTTCAAGTTCGAGACAGTTTACTACGGTGAGAATGAGACTATCCCTAATTCACTCCCTTTCGTCCTTCCTATCGTTCCGATCGTACAAGAGACTGTTACGCTTTCATCTTCAATACCAAGTTCGGCGTACCCATATTTTCTTGCGAATCTTGAGGAATTTGACCCCATTTCTCGACGGGTTGATAGGTTAGCACAATCGTTTTTAACACATCGGTCATCACAAATTGCGCTAATCTATTCACTCGATTTACACCCTCAAGATCGTACTACCCTTCTTTCTTCTTTCCACCATTCTTCTCCTCCACCGAGACCATATTCCTCTCTTCTTCCCATACGGTCTCGTGTGTTTCTCATCTCTTTTCTTTCCACTCTATTCTTTCACCAACTAGATCTTTACCACGATAAGATTTTTGAATGGTTGGTGCTAACCTTTGGCTTGTGTAAGGCCAAACTTAAGTTGGGGGGGGGACCTTTTTGTATATATGTATATATATATTTTTTGTTTACTTTTTCTATTAAAAAAATAAAAAGAATTTTTTTTCAAAACATTAAAAAAAAAATTGTAAATAAATAAACAGGGGAGTGCCGACATTTTGACCCTCTTGGTGTAGCATGACAGTGAGGACACTGTCAAGTTTAAGTTTGGGGGTATGCTCGGTACGTCTTCTTCCTTCGCATTCATTTGTACATATTTTTGCATTTGCATACTTATTTGAAAACCCATAAAAATTGAAAAATTTCAAAAATTATAAAAATTTATGTATTCAATTTTGGCTATATTTGACTTGAGTTTGACAAATAGGTTAACTGGTTAGGAACAACTAGATCTTAGACTTCGTAAATTAAAAACCCTAAAAATAACCTTCCTTAAAGTTTAATGGTAGAAAATATATGTCTTTGTAGTTTATTTAGAAATAGGCAAATTTTGGGTTCACTTCTTGGGATAAGTCAAAGCAAAGGAAAAGTATTGATACTTTATCAGAGTATAAGTTTGAAAAATAGTTCCTAGCATAAGTCTAGATTCTGAAAATGTATACTCTACAAATTGCACAATCACGCACCTTGAAACTTGGAATAGTAGAAGAGACCTTGAAATGCTCTTGTCTAAAGTCCTTAGTACAATGAAAAAAAAAGTGTGAATAAAGAGAGAAAAAAAATGAACACTGGTTTATGTGATTACTTAAGGCTGTAAAAATAGAAAAATATTTAGCGAGGGTGCTTCATCACCTAGTGCCTTAGACCAACTGGTTTGGGAGTCACTGCTAAAGCCTTAGGTGTTGCAAGACTAGGAATTACGCTTTAATGTGCAAACACATCTTGTAATCGGTCGTTGGTACCTCAAGAAGTATTAACTATTGCATGAAGGATGTGTAAGCAAAAATTCATTTAAAAATTCACCAATTAGTAAGTGCTTTGGACAACGGACAAGAGTACGATTGCTTGATTTTAATTTCCAAGTGTAGGGATGATTTATACACACACATAGGGATATGTGATTGGAGTTTAGATGGGAGAAAGGAGTGAAGAATAGAACTTGTATTTTTAGTAGAGTTGATAAAAATTCCTAAGTGGAGATAGAACCCTAGAAGGAAAACTTAACAAATGCCGAAAGCTAAGTAGGTCTGCAGAACATATATAATCTTAAGTTAAATGATGAGGAAGTGTGAAGAATATGGGTGGATGATTTATGAGTCGACGATAATAGAATTCCTTATTAGAAAACTAATTGGAGAACAAAAGTCAATGTGCCTGATTGATAGGATTTTGTGGGTAGTATCCGCTGAAAACCCTCAGGAGACAACACTCCTCCTACTAAGGACACCTAGAGGTTTAATGGCTTGTTGCACGAGCTCAGTGCAATCGCGTTTCCCTGCGAAAGTGTGGTTAGGATTTTAGTGAATAAAAATAAGTTTGCTCGAGGACGAGCAAAAGATAAGTTTGGGGGTATTTGTTCACACCATAATATTGCATTATTCTATTCCCCATTCTTATTCTTTTTATAAATAAACAGGTGCTTTTGACGCATGTCTGCTACATGTTACAGGTTACAGGTTCTTGGACAGAAAACAGTGAAAACGATGTAAAGACGATGAAAAAGTGGACTTTAACCAATAAACAGAAGATCTTGATCAAGCCTACATAAGAAACAGTTCACAAAGCAAGGTTCAAGACGTCGACACAAAGCCACGATTAAAGTCTACAACAATGTTCACTGGAAAATCTGAAAGAGAGCCAGAAGCTAAATTGAGAAAAGAAATAAAGAAGTAGGAAGAACAGAGAGCCAGAAACCAACAAAAGAAATTTCAACAGCCAACTCTTCATTTTGGCCGCGGAACCGCGGCCAAAACAGGCCTCGGGCCGCGGTTCCGCGGCGGCCTTGAGAGATTAAAGGATACAAATTTTACCATATGTTGTGACGGTGCTGACTAGTCAACCTAGGGCTATTTTTGTAAATTTAGACATGCGGTTCAAAATGTAACCTAGGGTTTCCTATTCTCTATAAATAGGAACTCTAAAGATTGTAAACCTTATGCCTCCTTTTAATAATAAATTCAGAATTCTTTATGGAGAGCATCGGTGTTTCTTTTCAACTCATGAATTCAGATCTGACAAACCTGCGTTGATGATGATTGGAGAGATGCATCTGTAAGTAGATTTAATTCCTTGCTCTAGTTTAGATTTCAATTCTTTGCCCTAGGTAGATTTGATAAATTGTTTAGAGTTAGCTTTGGGGAAGGCTTTTGAGAGATTAGATCTCTCATCCCTTTCTTACCCATAATACATTTTTAATAGGACTCCATGCATACACGCACACACCGCACCCTACGGTATCCTACCCCTCGAGGTAACGATGACACCGTAGTATAAAGGCCCGGTTGCACGCATTTTCCATGGAGGTTAGGATAAGGATCTCTAAAGGAAGGACAAGAATCTAGAGGAAGGAACACCTTCCCGAATGGATCTAATCCCCTTTATTGATAATTACCATAACTCCTCATAGATCTTCATTCGGGTATAGAAAGCGTTGAGATTTACTTGCATTTCCAAACCATCCCTAAACCTAACCCTAACAAGACTAAATCTAGATAATCGTAGTATAGAATAATTAGGTTTTTAGATTTAATAATCAATCCGAACACCCTTCGGAATTAGCTTGTTTGCGCGATTAGGAGATTCACAACATCCTTGTGGACCGACCCGTACTCACCGGCTAGCTGCAAAGCGACGCCGTTCTTGATTGCGGTAATAGATAGTTTTTGACATACAAAATCAGTGACATACAGACCCCTCAAGGCAGTGAAAGGCCAGGCCATCGCCGACTTCTTCGCTGAGCATCCGATATCTGCCAATTCTCCTTTGAACTGCGAATTGCCCGATGAGCACGCGTTTGACACGTTTTGCGGGGAGAGAAGAGAGAATGATACCCGGTGGGAACTCTACTTCGATGGAGAATCTTTCATGAAGAAACGCAAACAAAGCACCCCCATAATCAAATCAGGGGTAGGCCTCATCTTCATGACTCCACAAGGAGGGATAATGCGCTTTGCCTTTTCCTTGACAGAGCCAAGGACAAACAATGAAACCGAGTATGAAGCTTTGATAGTAGGTCTTGAGAT
The DNA here is from genome assembly GCA_030015575.1 of Agapanthus africanus. Taxonomy (NCBI): domain Eukaryota; kingdom Viridiplantae; phylum Streptophyta; class Magnoliopsida; order Asparagales; family Amaryllidaceae; genus Agapanthus; species Agapanthus africanus. Next base: position 228,140 of record JASDDO010000178.1, read on the forward strand.
CGCTATCGACATGGGAGTCGAAAGCCTCCTCATATATGGAGACTCCCAACTGATCGTTAGTCAAGTAAACGACGACTATCAAATGTGCAAGCCAGAGTTGGTGAAGTACGGCGAGAGGGTGCAGCAACTGCTGACTCAAATTCCTTCCTACACCCTGAAAGCATACCGCGTGCAGAAAATAACAAAGCAGATGCATTGGCCAAACTCGCTAAAGAACTGGCTGACGAAAACCTCGATGACGTGAGGATCGTTGTGCAAAGCCGTCGGGTTCTTGCACCAGTGGAAATATTTCCGGAGTCGTCTGAAGAAAAGGGGGCGACCGAACAAACGACCCTACAAATAAAAGACCAGGAAAAGGCTAAGAATTCGAGAGAAGTCTTTATAGACTACTTCAAATCCCGTCGAACACCTGAAAATGCGTCCTCAAGACATCAGCTTATGAAGCGAGCTCTATCTTTCGCCTTCGTCAATGACACTTTATATAAGAGATCATTTGATTCTCTATGGCTAAGATGCCTGAGACCCGAAGAGGCAAGGAGAGTCATCCAAGAAACTCACGACGGACTCTGCGGTTCTCACCAAGCCGGGCCGAAAATGAAACTGAAGATCAAAAGGATGGGCTACTATTGGCCCACGATGATCCAAGACTGTCTCGAATACGTGAAGCAGTGCCACTCGTGCCAGATTTACGGGGACTTTATCCACCAGCATCCAAATCCACTATATCCAACGGTGGTCAGCTGGCCATTCGAAATGTGGGGAACTGATATAATCGGACCCATCGAACCGACATCATCCAGAGGACATCGGTTCATATTGGCGACAACTGATTATTTCTCTAAGTGGGCGGAAGCAATTCCGCTAAGAGAAGTGAAGACGGAGAATATCCTCCATTTCTTCAAGACACACGTCATTTATCGGTTCGGCACTCCGCGACGGATTATCTTCGATAACGGGCCAGCCTACAGAAGCCACAAGATCAGCCGCTTCGCACAACAGCATAATATAGACTGGAGATACTCTTCGGTCTATAATTCCTGAGCTAACGGTCTAGCCGAGACTTTTAACAAGACCTTGACGAAGATCGTGAAAAAGACGGTGTCCAAAAATAAGAAGGACTGGCACGAGAGACTGTATGAAGCTCTCTGGGTGTATCGAACTACATTCAAAACAGCCACAAACAAAACGCCGTATGCATTGGTCGGCATAGAAGCCGTACTCCCCCTCGAGATAGAGTTACCCTCTCTACGAGTGGCGGTTCACTATGAGCTAACAGATGAAGAAAATGCTCACCTTTGGTTTGAGGAGCTCGACGCCCTTGATGAAACTCGGCTCATGGCGCAACGAAACCTGGAGGCTTATAAAGCAAAGATGACGCGCTCATACGAGAGATTGACTAGGTCGAGAACATTCGGCCAAGGCGAACTCGTGCTAGTGGTCAAAAGACCTATGGTCCCCAATCGTGCCAAACGGGAGAAATTCGAGCCGAACTATGAAGGCCCATACATCATAGACAAAGTTTACCAGGATGGGGCTTACTTGCTCATGGATATGCATGGCGAAAGGCCCTTCAGGATAATAAACGGCCGTTTCTTGAAGAAATACTACGCTTGACCGAGACGTATATAAATTACTATGGAACGCATCATCCCAAGGCTGACACAAAAAATATAATAAAAAAATAATAATAATAAAAAAGAAAGAAAACGGTATGTCCATAAGTGAGATGGGCACGGATGAAAACCCGAAAGGGATCCGTGAGTAAAAACAGCAAGGCTACCGGCGAGTTTTGTGAAAACCCGAAAGGGAGCAATCTCGTTAAAAGACACTTACAAGGTCCTCTCGACCTTGTGAGGAGAAAATACCTGCGCGAGATCCTTACGACTCACAAGGGAGCAACACACTTAGGGATCCCCACGATTCCTAAGGAGAAATTACACTTACGAGATCCTCACGACTCGTAAGGAGAATTCCCCTTTGAGACCCTCATGGCTCAAAGGATCCAAAAGCCTTAAGCTAAAGAGATCTGAATCTGTTCTTAAGCCATTACAATTTCCAATGCCGCCCTACAAGCGTCTCAATATTGACCCTTGTATACAATCCGCGGGCACGAATAAACATTTCCCTAACAGAGTTCCACCAGCGACTTGGGATATGCTCACACGACGAACGATCCTTGTAAGTCCTCTCGACTTATGAGGAGAAAACACTCTTGTAAGATCCTTACGACTTACGAGAAACCATACACTTGGGAATCCTCATGATTCTTAAAGAGAAAACGCACTTACGAGATCCTCACGACTCGTAGGGAGAAATACCTTCATGAGACCCTTACGGCTCATGAAGTTAAAAGCCTTAGTCGACAGGATCCTAACCCTGATTGCTAAGCCTCCTTTGTTCGAACTGACAAAGGCAAATGATGATTCTCTCATGGCAATATCCCAGTTGTAGTGATGCTGATGCCTAAACGGGATCAGATCCCAAGTCCCTTACTCGCGGCAAAAAGTCAGCGAGCCAAAAAAGCATATGAAATAGCCGAAATGATGGGGCAACTTGCAACAAAATCAGCAAGTAAAAATATATTCATAAAAAATAGCCGAAATGATTAGGTAACTCGCAATAAAAAGCAGCGAGTAAATAAAACAAATAGCCGAAATGATCGGGCACCGCAAAAAATAGCCGAAATGATTGGGCAATCGCGACTTTCGCGATATAAAAGCTGAAATGATAGAGCATCGCGGAAAGAAAAAATATATAAATTGAAACTTTTTGCCCTACAGGTGATATCACATCGATCCCTGTATACAATCCAGGGGCACGAACAAAGAGGGAACCATATCTTCCTACCAGGGTCCATCAGAAAGAGAGCCAAGTCTCAACGGCCACATCTACAGCCTGGAGACCCACAACAGCGTTCCTCCTCATTCCAGCAGGATTCGGACGCGACGATCAAGCGGAGCCATGGAAAAGTCCCTAGTTCCAAGTCTCGATGGCCACATCTACAGCCTGGAGACCCACAACAGCGTTCCTCCTCATTCCAGCAGGATTCGGACACGACGATCAAGCGGAGCCATGGCAAAGTCCCTAGTTCCAAGACTCTACGGTTCACAGACGACCTAGAGATCACTTCGACATTCGTCTCATTACAACAAATGCAACGTCGGCAAATTGGAGCCACGGCAAAGTTCCCAGTTCCATGACTCGGCGGTGCATAGACAACCGAGAGTCACCCCTGACCGCGTATGGCTAAAGTCAACCAATCCTGGTCCCGTAGAATATGGCTAAAGTCAACCCCGTGGGAAACGGCCAGAGCACCTTCTGGCCCCGTAGAACACGGCTAAAGTCAATCCTGACCACGTGGGAAACGGCTAGAGCACCTCTTGGTCCCATGGAACACGGCTAAAGTCAATCCTGACCCCGTGGGAAATGGACAGAGCAAATCCTGGACCCGTAGAACACGGCTAAAGTCAATCCTAACCCATGGGAAACGGCCAGAGCAAATCATGGTCCTGTAGAACACGGCTAAAGTCAATCCTGACCCCGTGGGAAAAGGCCAGAGCAAATCCTGGTCTCGTAGAACACGGCTAAAGTCAATCCTGACCCCGTGGGAAACGACCAGAGAACCTCCTGGCCCCATAGAACACGGCCGAAGTCAATCCTGACCCCGTAGGAAACGGCCAGAGCAACCCTAACCCCGTACGGCTAAAGTCAATCCTGACTCCGTATGGCCAAAGTCAACCTCTCCTGGCCCCGTAGAACACGGCTAAAGTCAATCCTGACTCCGTGGGAAACAGCCAGAGCAAACCCTCGAACTCCCCATCAAAGCAATGCTTTGACTCGGGAGCAGGTCAACTCATCAATCACTTACGAGTCCTCTCGACTTGTAAGGAGAAAATTCTCTTGTGAGATCCTTACGACTCTCAAGAGAAAACGCACTTAGAAATCCTCACAATTCCTAAGGAGAAACCACACCTGCGAGATCCTCTCTACTCATAGGGAGAAAAGTCTTTATAAGACCCTCACGGCTCATAAAGTTGAAAAGTCTTAGGTGACAGATCCTAAGCCTGTCTCCCAAGCCATCATTGCCTCGCAAAGAGGTCAAGGTAGATTTTCTACAGGCCACACTCTCCTAAGTCAAACATCGACAAGAAAGGAAACAACCACTTACATGTCCTCTCGACTCGTAAGCAAGAAAAACTCTCTTGTGAGATCCTTACGACTCTCAAGGGAAAACACACTTAGGAATCCTCACGATTCCTAAGAAGAAAATACACCTACGGGACCCTCTCGACCTGTAGGGAGAAAATTCTTTATGAGACTCTCACGGCTCATAAAATTGAAAAGTCTTAGGCAGCAGACCTAAACCTGTTTCCTAAGCCATCGTTATCCTGCAAAGAGTCCAAGATGGACCATCACTTACTATCTACAAGCCACATTTGCTAAAATCACATGGCAATGACACAGTAAAGAGAAGAAAGCAACAATAGAACAAAAAATGTGTATCTTTTATTCATGAATTCAATGGAGTACAAGTTGAATCATATGAAAGAATAAAAAAAATGGATACATGTTATTCAAACATTACAAGTGTTAAATCTATACAAAACAGGTACTGAGAAGGAGGCGTTTTCAATAAGTCAGCAAGTTGCTCTCGCACTCCTTTCAATTCCTTTTCATAGTCAGCCGCTGCTGCCAACTCCGCTTCAACTCGAGCCTTTTGCTGCAAGTACGATGAAACCTTCTCATCGATTTCCCGTTGGGCAGCTTCGTGACTCTGCATAACCCTCTTAATGGAGTCGAGCTTCCGCCTCAATGCCAGCCCGTCCGAAATGCATCGCTGCAAATTGTCAAAGACGGCTTTCAGTTGCGCGACATTCGCTTCAACTTGGGCGCGCAGCCGGGAAGATTCACCCGAAGCCTCCTCGCATTCCTTCCACCTCAAGGTCGCTTCTTGTTCAAAATGGCGGAGGAAGGACACGCTCTGCTCAACCCATGCAGCCCGCTGGGAGTTCAAAGCCAACGTCTCAGGAGCAGGACGTCTAAGCTCAAGCTCATGCAGGCAGGCCTCAATCTTCCTGCAGTGGTTAACCCAAGACTCAACGGCGCCTTCGTTATAGAAGTTCACAAGCGTCGCCAATATTGGATTAACCTCGGCAGCAAAATCTGCAGCGAATGTAGGGGCCTCCGCGTTAAGCTCATCGATGTATTCACTCAACATACGCAGACTGGTCACAGCGCCTTTTGAAGATGGACGTCTAGAAAAGGGCCCTGCCGGCATTATGATGCGAGACTCGAATGGAGCTGGAGTCGGTACGACCGCTGCAAAACAAATCATAGTCAGATGTCGGCTCAAGAAATAAAGAAAATACACGAATAATAGAGTCTACTATACCGGCTGCAACAGGGGGCCGAGCTGGGAGTACCGATGGCGCGGCGATACCCTCGTCCCCTCATTCAATTTGTAAGGCTACAAGTAATGCAAAGAAGAATTATCAATGACATGGCTGCCCGTTAAAGAAAAGAAAAGACGTTGGTTAGAAAAGATATTCACCGGCACCAGCGGGTAGACTAATCTCCGACTGGAAGGAGAAGTGCGGGTTCAACACTTGATACAGATGATCAAAAAGAACTCCTGCAAGATTACAATGATACATAGTCAGTACACGAAAGATGCTGTCCCCGAGTTAAATCAATCGCAAACCCATACCTTCCAACATTTGAGAGGATATAAGAGGAGACGAAGGGGCAGCGACCGTCAGAGCGGCAGCTGGTGGTGCTTCTTCGGGTAGCACAACCTCAATGCTCACCCTACCTATATTAGAAAGGAACAAAAAAGTCATCAGAAGGGATTGCAAAAACGAAAAGAGTGCAGCGACCCGAGCCTACCAGACATGTCATCAGCCAGAACTGTGACAGAAGCATCACCAAGCATCATGACTTCTTCGATCTCATTCAGGGGGATGGTTTTGTCGCCCGTAACTTCGTCCCCTGATTCCACGAAAGCCGTCGTGACACTCGCAATGCCAGGCGATGGCAGGGAACCGCTGGCGGAAAGAGCGACAATTGGAGCAGTCCCGGACTCCTGGGAAAGAGTAGCCACTTCGGGCTCAGTGGTTGTCGTCATCTAACCTGCCACCTCCTCATCAGGACTTGGCCCTGCAGGGTAGGATATATGAGAATCTGAAGATCAAATGCTGACAAAAGGACCCAGTGTTATGTTACCTTGGGACGGCTTTTCAACTGCTTCCCGAGCCACGCGGACTGCCTGTTTATGAGCGGTAAACAGGGTGGCCGGAGCACCCTCTGAAGAAGCAAGGACATGGGAAGCAGCGCTCGAGCCTGCACCTACGGCCAAGACGGCGTTACGTTCTCTTGCTGCACGCCTCCTGCGCTTCCTTTCTGTCTGGGCCATGAGAGCTGATCTTCTTAAGACCTCCGTCAAGGAGACGTCATGATCCGAGCCAGGAGCTACCTTTGGAGCCGTTATGGCGTCCTTCATCGGTTGCTTAAGTGAAGCCTCTTTTGGCGATACTGAGGAAGCTGGCACTTCGGTAGCCGGCCTTGGAAGTATCTCCGCACCACTCTGCGAAATCGGCACGGCACTCGGGATAACTTGGGTCGATGTAGTCCCTGCGATAAGATGAAAAAGGGATCAGACTACCCGTGAAGAAAAAGGGAATAAGGGCATAATGAGCCGAAATATACCAAGGCCCAACGAAGCGCGAAGCCTCTCTTCCTCCTCAAAAGTCTTGAGGGAAGCCGCGAGAGCCTCTTCAGTGGAAACGCCTGTTAAAGAAAAAGTGTCAGTCAAAACACGATAATAAAAATGTAATGCAACAACAAAAAGATACGACTGAAGACTACCTGACTCAGCGAGGGTGATCAGTCCTACTTTATGGCTAGCTAGTCGCTCGGAAGCTGCGATGGCAGCCTCCAGATCAGTATCATCCGGCGCCATAAATAAACCCTCGTTGATCCCATATTCGCTTAGGCCCTTGCTATAAGGAGCATGAGGCTCCTGGCCGAGTACAACGTCTGCAGAAAGAATCGACTTCTTCTTCTTCTGCGAGCGAGTGCCGACCGCCGGTAACACGAGCTTGCGTTTAGTAGGCAACTTCAGGCGGCGAGTCCCGATCTTCGCACCCAAAATAGACTCAGGAGATGCCACAACTACCACTTCGACGGGAGCACGGGGTAGCGGCAGCTCGGGTATCGCACGTGGTACCACAACCGCAGCAACCTCTCTCAAAGGAGGACGAATGAAGATCTGTCGCTTCAAAGGAACAACTGGATTACCAGCAGGGGCTGCACCCTTACGATCAAGCAAAAACTTCTTTTCCTCCCTGATGACAGCACCCATCGCATGCTGGTACCATGCCACGTACACGTTCAACCCCTTTGGGAAGCAGCTTGGTTCACTGATAAAAAAATTAGAACCGGTGTTGAGCCTTATGAAATGGTGTAGCGCACTGCGGATGTCTTCTTCTGTAGCGGGCGGCTCATCTAGAAAGGCCTCAAGCGGAACAATCTGATTGTAGCTAGATTGTTGGGCGAAACGATGTGGGTTGTATCTCATAAACAACACCGCATCATTCTGCCTAAACTCCAGAAAGCCCGGCCTGATCGAATATAGATGAAGAATTTCCCGAGCTTTCAAGGTAGAGGCGCCATCTTTAAAGGTGTCCCATAGCAGCTGCACCGCCTTCGCGGATTCTTTGGCAATATTTAAGACCTTGTCAACAAAGGTCATGCCATCCCCGACGGTACGCGGGCGAAGGAGTAAGCCCCGAGCCTCTCGTGGAGTCGGTTCCAAAATAGAAGCGTTAACCAATCGCAGCAGTCGAGGAAAGTTATATCTTTCATAAAAAAGGGGCCTTTTGTGAATTCCAAAGGTGCCAAGTACATGCAACTCGAGCCACGAGGTGAAGTAATGCATTGAGAAGTTCACGGGCTGCACCCCCGGTTGAGTAGTATTTGCTGCTAGGCTAAGGCCGTGATACAAATGGGCTAACCCAGCGACCCCGACGGCCACTTTCACCCCAATAACCATTCGATGCGCTGGGTAGAAGGCGGACGGCTTCATACGGCGAGGGTGCATCGGAAGTGCAAACCAGCTCAGCCATAACCCGAGAAACCCCAAAAAGAACGTTTCCTCGTTGATCCCAGGAACTGCAAGCTCTGCAAAAGAGACGACCGGGGTGTCGGGGAGAAAGAAACTCTTCTGATCCGCCTCCGCCGTCGGCCGGTTGCCCAAACCTAAGACAAAAGGATCGTCAAGTTTGGCGAACTTCGCAGCTTCCTTCGACAGTATTTCCGGGCAGAGAAAACGAGCGATAAAATCTGTAAAATTAACCCCACGGCTCCCAGACTCGAGAAATAGGCCCTCGTAGATATTCAACACCTTAATCAAACTTGGTGATTGATATTGAATGGAGTTGTCCGGGGTAAGGCCCATCATCACCGACTTCAAAGACGTACTCATCATGAGGGAGTAGTTCCTCATAATACTCCCCTCTAACAGGAAAGCCAGAGATCTCCGCGAACTCCTCTAAAGAGATGGAGACTTCCCGATCCAACAAAAGGAAGGTGTGAGTTGGAACATTCCATTGTTCCAAAAAGGCTTTTACCCACCATGTAGGAGGCGTGGAGTACTGAAAGAGAGAAACGTAAACCGCGGGATACAACTCGAGCCTCAGCAACTGCAACCTCTTAGCGGACAGAATGTACCGGGCCCACTGCAAATATCCGGCTGGGTGACGGGGAGTCAAACCTATCGTATAAGGCTGTCCCCAAGGGCGCGAATCACCTTGACATATACGTCGCCCCAAGATATCCAACGCCATTGGAGGCTGTACGGGTATCACAGCCAAAGAAGGCTGAAGGAGACCATCTGAAGTCTAATTAACCTCCTTCATGGCATAGTTCACCGGGGGTGGGTCGGCGTAAGAGATCGTAGAAATGGGCTCCGAGGGTGCCGCGCAAGAAAAGCTCTGTCGAACCCTGATAATTTGGTCATACCATGTTCCCCATAGATGAAGATTCTTGTGCTCCGGATCATGGTCTTTGATCAATGCAAAATCTTCTCGGTCTACGGGCACTTCGGGAAATCCGCCTTCCGAACGGACGAACGGGAAGGAAGTGTCGAAAGACATAGTACCTGCGTGGAAAAGAACAAATTTTCAGCCGCCAATACTACAGTTTAAGTTCTATCACTAGGTACTTTAAATCCGTACCGCACTGCAATGTAGTGAAAAGGGACCAAAGGTGACTCACATAATCTAGATGACAGTTCATCATTAATAAAGCAGTCTCATCATTTGATGAGACTGTCATTAAATGAGGAAATCCTCAAAAGATTCTCATTCAATGAGGACCCCTCGGGCCAAGGAGTAAATCTCCCCTTGAGAGCAGCGCTCTGTGACAGAGTGACATCTGTCAACTCTGATGATGATAGGAATAAAAATTCCTCAAGAGCCTTGCTTTGTAAAAATGATGGAATAACCCATCAGAAAACTTAAAATAAATTTTTTAATGAATTAAAATTCTGAGATTTTCAAGATCTATGAACAAACTCTAAGAGTTCTTCATAAGAGATTAACAAATCTATATGATTTGAAAAGAGCAAAACTCTGTTAATGGGTTAAGAAACCCTAAGAAAGATCTCTTTAGATCTATGATTTCAAGAGAGCAAAGCTCTGTTAATAAAATCCTAAAAAATGTTTTCTTTAGATCGAAAATCTATGAAGAGCAAAGCTCTGTTAATGGGTGAAACCCTAGATTATTAAATAATCCTTTAAAAGATTTAATCTTTACCTAAATTTTGACAGAGTTCTATCCTTAAGAAAGTTCTTAAGACAAAGAGCTATGCTCTAAAGGAGAATAAAAATTCTCAGAAAGAAAGAAGATGAACATAAATCATCTCAAGGGCTAAAGGCCCTATTTATAGGCATTGAGATGCCGTTTCAACTTCTGAGTTGATCCAATGGCAGAGATGCTGCCACCGCTGCACTCACATGTAGGCCACGTGAGCGCAACGGTGGGGGGGGCATTTCCCCCAATTAGAGCAAAGCTCTGTTCAAATTTCAAAATTTGAAATGAAGCAGCGCTTCATAGCAGCGCCAAGTGCGCTGCACCCCAAGTAGCGCACTACGTGCAAAGCACGTGTGTGCTGGCGCTAAGAGCGCTGCACTCTAAGCAGCGCATCACGTGCAAAGCATGTGTGCGCTGGCGCTAAGAGCGCTGCACTCTAAGCAGCGCACCACGTGCAAAGCACGAGTGCGCTGGCGCTAAGTGCGCTGCACTCTAAGCAGCGCACCACGTGCAAAGCACGAGTGCGCTGGCGCTAAGTGCGCTAGAACTAAATGTTCTCCATCGTTGGATCAAAGATCCAAGGAACATGATTAGAAATCATCAATTGACCAGAATAAAATTCTGTTGAGGAAACATTTCTCAGAATCTTTTCAAATGGGAAAGATTGTGCTTTGAAAATCAGAGCACCGTTGGATCAATGATCCAATGGTGATTAAAAATCACCAAAATACAGAATAAATTCGGTATGGGAAAAGATTTCCCAATCTTGTTAAAAACAAGAAGATTGCCTTCTGTAAATCAGAAACCCTTGGATCAAAGATCCAACGATGGGAGAAAAGATCTCCTTAACCGATTGAACAAATCAGCTTGCCCTATATAAAAGCCCTAAGACTTCAAGTATCAGATATAGGAACCCCCTATAAACTTTGAGAAATCTCAGAAAGAAGAGCAAGCTCTCGGTAGAAGAAGAACTTTTCTTCAAGGTAAAAAAACAGAGATAAGAAAAATCTCATTAAAGAAGAAGAACATAATTCTTCTCACAGATCATAGATGTATAAGACTAAAGTCTTTTACAAAAAGAGATCATGAACATCTCATTATAAAAAAAAGGAGGGAGAATAATTCAATTCTTTTAGGATCACAGATCCATAAAGGCAAAACCTTTCACCAGAATAAGAGATTGAAACATCTCCTATAAAATAAGAACTTTGTTCTTAGAATCTTGAGACAAAGTCTCCTATAAACGAGAGTTTATTTCTCAGATCATAAAATTGATCAGTAGCGCTTTTGCGCTCTTTAACTGGAGCACAGCGCCAAGCGCACCACGTACTCCTCACGTATGCGCCACTTAACAAATAGCTCTTTGCGCTCATGGAATGGCGCTCAGCGCCAAGCGCACCACGTGCTCCTCATATGTGCGTCACTGAACAAATAGCGCTTTGCGCTCATAAACTGACGCTTTGCGCTCATAGACTGGCGCTCAGCGCCAAGCGCGCTACGTGCTCCTCACGTGTGCGATATATCACAGAAGTGCTTTGCGCTCATTAACTGGCGCTCATGCCAAGCGCGCCACGTGTTCCTCACATGTGCGCTGATAGAACATAAACTGTTCTTTAAATAAAGCACTAGAGCTATGATGAATGCTCATCATTCAATAAAAGATAGAAAGGCTGTCAGAACCCAAATCAATGCTCAGCATTGTCAAATGTTTAACATTTTAACTGAGTGGGCCGAGCCTAAGTTAGCCATAAATGTAACATTTCAGAAAATATAAAATATTATTTTTGGGAATTTAATATTAAAATAATATATTTTCCGAAAACTACCTGATTTGCGAAATTGGGGTTTTCGAAAAAGGGTATAAAAATATACCAATAATTGTGAAATAATTGGAAATTAAAATGATTTATTCATTTAAAAATATATTTAAAGGATTTGGCATTTTTAAAATTTAATATATGTAGTTTTGATAAAAACCCGATTAGTGCACTGCTAATCACGATTAAGCCAAATTCGTGTTTCTACAGTTTTCCATGGCTAGTGCACCATGACATGTTACATGTTGTTTCATTTCATTTGTGTTATGGTTTTATTATGGTGAGAAAAGAAGAAGAAAAAAAGAAAAGAAAAAGATGTCATGATGAGTTGGAGAGAAAAAGGGGACATAATGATGACTTGGAAAGTGAGTGGGTGAGAATAATTGAGAGAGAGAGAGAGGGGGGGCTGCCTCATACTTTTTCTCCACCATTTATTTTTGCATCTCCTTCTTCATCTTCCTCACCCTCATCTCCCTCCACCTTCAACCCCTAAATCCACCTCCAAAACTCCATCAAAACCCTATACCCTTTCAAAAAAAAATGATCACCTCCTCACCCACGTCGCGATGAACCCAGAAAAGTGGGATCTTGACAACTTGGAGACTTCTAGGGTTTGCTTAAGTGACATCCATGAGGTATAATTTCTTTCATTAGTTTAGTTTCAAGTTTTCCTAGCTTTTGTTTAAGTTTAGAGTTCGTTTAGTGGTGGATTGGTGATACTTAGGAATCCTAGTGAGGGTTTGAGTGAAATTGTGGTTTGGTGATGATTGAGTGGCTGTTGAGTGGCTGTGTAAGACTTGGGAATGAGTATGGGAAACCAAAATACAAACTTTAGAATTAATCCATGTCGGTTTTGTGAGGATATAGGGTGTACAGGGAAATCTGGAGCAACCCTGGAAACTTTTGAGGAAACCAAACAATACCGGGGACCAAATTAGGGTACTAGGAGACCACCCCGACCACACAGACCCAAACAGAGGCCATGGGGCCGAGGAGGCCGGAATTTTAGGCCAAGTGGCCGGCCACTTGGTAGCATTTGGGTTCCAGGTCGTTCCAATAGCTCAAATACCCCATATACAACACCCTATACTTGTTTGTTCATCCAAATTTCACCTGAGTCAAAATCTGGAAGTATTTTGGTGTGATATTGGCTATGTTTTCCGTATTTTAAAATGCTAATTTTTGATATTTGGATTTGTATTTGGTTGTTGGATGTTTATACATCAACGACTAGGGCTGTTTGGTCGATTTTGTACGCGTAAGCTATAGGTTCTAACCTATGAGCAATGCGGGTGCCGTTTTGGATTTCAGAACTTGAATTTAATAGCGTTGCGATGTGTGTTGTTATTGTAGGTACCATTGCATGGAATCCGAAGCGACGGAGCGAGGCGTCATCGACTTCGGCGAGCGAGGACTACGGTGAGTAGATCTATATCTACCGGGGAAGTCGGGTGGATGGCGTATAGCACCCCCGCAAACTTTTGATGGAAAACCGATTTATAGAATATGGTTAGGAAACCAAGATTAGGAAACTAGGGTTAGAATGAGATAGGTATGAAACCATATTAGAAACTAGAGGATAGTTAGAAGTGATATGTTACTACTGTCGTAGGATGACGTTTAGCGATATTACCGCTTAGGGTACTGTAGGACTAGATAGTCGATGTAGATGCGTCATCCGAACCATACCTTTTTCTAAACCAAAGAATCGTATGTATCTTTTTAATGTATATCTTGAGGGATGTTACAGATTTTCAAATGATATCTTTTCCTTAAAAACACCGTAACCCCTGTTTTCAAAACTACGATTCACTTCTTTAAAAATCTGATCGTATGGTTCGGGTGTGTTTGTTAGATTAGATACTTATACTTAGTAGAGATAGCATGTTTATGTAAACTCGACATGATATGAGACATAAATGCGATGAAAGAATACAAGACGAATTTGATGATATGATGAGATGGTGATATGATATGATGGTATACGGATGCGAGTCGATCGAGATGATTTATACCCTGCCGGTCCCCTGATATGAGATTATTGCAGATGCAACCTGGGACATATGTATATAGGGTTATATATATATATATATATATATATATATATATATATATATAGAATGTTGTGAATCATGGATGATAGGCCGTATGTAATATTAGGCCGTACCCTCATTTGTCGTATAGGATGATAGGATCCCTTTTAGTATAATGCCGCCGCACGATGATATTCCGTGCGTGATGAGTTTGACTTGATGATTGATCCTTACCCTTGACTAGAGGTTGCCGTACGATAGATTATACCGTACGCGATGTTATTGGGCTAGATGTCGATTGATAGATTCACCGACTCGGACATATGATAGTTACATATACCTTATAGCTGTTAGCTGATGATTTACCTTGTGCTGCATTCATGATATTATTATTGCATCGCATATACCCGTGATAGTACACCTGCACCATTATCGATGATGCGTATGTTACACGTACACATATTTGCCGGTTCACACACTTCATCATCGATAATTGCCATGTCACTACACAGTAGGGTTGCTGCATCATGACATATACATTGATACATTCATACTTGCGGATATATACATTTGTATATCCATATTCGTGCACACATACATTGGTACATCTACACTTGCGCATATACATATTGTACCTACATAGATAACCGGCTTTATTGTAAAATTTGGGAACCGCATGTTATATTTTAAAAACTGGAATCATTTTAAAAGAGCGGTTTTCTCTTAATTTGTCATATCACTATTCCGCATTGCATGATACACGATATGCTTACATTTCTATTATATGTCGCACACATCATGCTCTATTATTGTACGCATTGAGATATGCTGTTTTCATGAGATTTCTGGATTTGAGAACCGTGGACATTTTAAAAGAGATTATGTGTTGTTTCAAAAACCCGGTTTCTCTTGATATGATATTTCAGTGCGTCCACCATGTGTTTTCTCGATTCTGAGAGTAGCATATGAAACCCGATTCGAGGAGTGGACGAGGCCGATTGCGGGTATATGGTGGACCCGGTATGGTACCCCGGGGCGAGAATGGATCTGCCGTGTAGCTAGACGGTGAGCCTGGCAGAGTGACCACTACCTACCGGTGATAGTATTTTGGGCTCGGCGGATATCCGGAGGATACCGACCGGAGTCGAGAGATGATATGGGCCGATTCCGGACTGACGGAGCCCGTGGGCCGATCCGGACTGACGGAGCCCGATATATGAGGATTTACGTGCCGATGCTGGGCACGGTTTTCATGATGTTTTCGAGTGTCGATGCTAGGCACTCAGGTTCCATGATTTTGATGTGTCGGGAGGGACACCGTTGATCTATATATCCTCATACTTTCATGTACACTCCTTTATGATATTTACGTGCATACAGACATTGATTATATGGGTGGACGAGATCCACATGCATACATATCTTGATTTTGGTTGGACGAGATCCATATGCATGCATTGATTATTACTGTTGGATGTTATCCGCATTCATAGGTAGTGACTACCTTGTTGGCACATATACAGACCCGATCACTCTAGATATCATAGTATTACCTTTATGATATAGTTGACCTAGGAGTCTTTGTTTATTCGATTTCTACTTGTAGATATATTTCTATTCACGAGTTGGCAACTCACCCCCGTTGTGCCACAGTTCTTGCAGGTAGACCACGTGGATCAGTAGCGGCATCGCTGGCACACAGTTTCCTTTGGGTGTTTTGCAGTGGTAGGTAGGACATTTGTATCGTACCCACTCTTGTATTACATTTCATATTGTATCTAGTTAACTCCATCAATCAATCAAAATTAGTGATTTGTATAAGTAATAAGACTTAGTGAGACTGTGGTTGCGAGACTTAGAGCGAGGGGTTTCCGCTGCTTGTAAGTTATATGTCTTGCTTTTCTTTACCTCTTTGTGGTAATCTTCGCCGTTGGGTGTCGTATACTTATTTATATTGTCTTGCGTGGTTGTGATCCGCCGTTTGGCGCAGAGCTAGCTCCCGCTTGGGGATGCCATTATTCTTATTATGTACTTGTGGTTTTGGATCAAAATATACAAAGGAGGTGCTGCCAAAATTTTTAAAAGACGAAACATGTTTTCAAACTAGTAAATTTCACTTGCATCATTCATGTTCTTTTCTATTCATTAAGAAAACTTGATTTCATTATACTTTTATTTCAAAACCTCACCTCCTTTATTTTTCTTAAAAGGTTTAGATTTCTGGGTTTCAGCTTACTTGAATTTCGTTACGCCTTTAGACGTTGCGTGATTCAAGTGCTGGTCACGAGCTAATATTTCGGGTCATGACAATAAACCCCTCATTCAGATTAATTGAGCCCATATGCTCATAAATCTTAGATCTTAGTCCCAATCAGACTACAGATCTCCCAACCAAAATTGGTTCAAGGGTACATCTCAGCACTCCTCTGATATATGTCATTGTAATCCTTCAACGTCTTCAGAGAGGTGACGGGTCCTGACAACCAGACATCCCATGGACTATGATGTCCTTAACCTCGGACTGTGGGGTCCTTAAGCCCATGGACTATGATGTCCTTAAACCTTTGGACCGCAAAGTCCCTAAACTAAAACAATAGAGCCCAAATACTCCTTTGTTGGATCTAAATGATCCTGTTAAGTAGATCATAGTATAAAATTAGACTAACGTATTCTTAACAAATGGTTAAGTTGATCTTAGTTTAAAATTAGACTAACATATCCTTAACAAATGGTTAAGTTGATCTTAGTCTAAAATTAGACTTGTAAGTGCATGGCGGCGCCCCGGTCGTCAATCCGACGGCCAAATGCGGAAACGGTGATAAACTTTAATTTTGCGAACTTAGCAAACCGGCACCATCGCGCACTAAACCCCGGATCGGGCCATTAAACTAGTCCTAGCTAACAACAAGATAGGGAAAGAGAGATATACCGAACGATCCGAGTCCTCCGGTCTTCTCGTCGTCGTCTCGATCTCCCGCGGAAACTCCGGTCGTCGCTTCTTTGCCGGAAGGGCACCACATCGCCTGCATCTTTTACGGGCTCCCGCCTCTATACCGAGGCAACTCGGGCATGAAGCTGGCAAGCCGACATGCCCAAGATTTGCTGTAGAATGTGTAGAGTCTATGTCTCATTGGGGTTTTAGTTGCCATGGAGGATGAAGGAGGAGGTTAGGAAAATTGGTGCTTTCAATTTTCTAGCAAGAGGAATATGAGAACAAGAATGATGCCACCACAACCAAAATGAAACCCTCTCATATTTCTCTCCCTCTATCAAAAAAATGGCCGGCCTCATCATATAAGAATGGGTGGAGGGATAAACAAAACTCATGAAGGGAGGTGAGTGTAGGAGAAAAGAAAAGGTGACCACATCATAAAGCAAAGAAAACATCAACCATGCTTATCACTTCTAATCACATCAAATCTCATAAATGCACCATCATGGATGAATAAGATGCATATCCTATCATAATGAATACATTTGCAAGAAACCCCCTCCACAAATGTTATTTGCACAATTGCAAATAACCCCCTCCATCGGAAAAGTCCGGCCGGGAAAGAACAAAGGAAAACCGGCCGGAACGGAATGCAAACTGGCAACTCCAGAAAACTGGTCCCGTAATAAATTACAGGAAAACCCCGATACTGTGCATACACACCCGCATCTGTATTCCGACCGGATACAAATGCAATGAGACAAAATCTACTCTGTACTATACTAGGATCCGGCTTAAACCAAAGCCGGCTAGTAATATCCGTTCGATCCTGATCCGTGCAATACCGCACGTATCCGATCAAACCTTGCCATATATCTATACGGCCACTAGTACTAACCGTCCGATCCTGATCCGTGCAATATCGCACGTATCTGATCGGACCCTGCCATATCTCCATACGGCCTCTACAGCATTTCGCCCGAAAGCCTGAGTAACTGAAAGTGTGGTGGACTCTAAAGACTCGTCAATACAATGGCTGTGGATTTAACCACTAGCACGTCAGAGGTATAAGCCAATACGTAACGGGCCACCAGCTATTGACCAAAAGGGACGTCGATGAGCGAACTCATCCTGACACCCTACTGAGCCTGTCAGTGACAATATCCGCACAGTCCGGTCCGTTCGTCTATGAGCATCGCATGTCGGGCCTAGGGGGTTGGTAAAAGTCAGACCCCCAAAAGCGGTACAAGTCGTGTCGGAGTGTAGCCCAGAACACCCTGAGATACTACTGGAATACCTACCAGTAAATCTCCTGCCTTGGCCAAGGACTTTGTGTAATGGCTCTCCTAGACACAGCGCGACCTCACCCCCAATACCGGGAGAGACGAACCCCCGAAGATCCGCTCACTGCCTCCATGTGGCTCGAGACTGTACCCAACTAAAACCTGTTTGCACGACTCCTTTGAGCCGTGGTAGGGTAGTAATCAAAGTACAGTGGGAACTCACACGAGACAAATGACGATCCCCAGGTCGATGAACTAACCTGTACACATGTCACCTGGGAACTGCTATCTGACGTCAGGTATAAGACCAACTAGCATGTTCCCGGCGAGTCCTGTCCGGTGTACTCATAACCCAATAAGCACCTGTATACATCTTAGGTGAACCAACTGACACCAGTGGCTTGTGAGACCGGCCACCGCCCCTCGTCGGGGTCTCGACTGTATACACTAGTCTACTCTAGAGAATCGATGCCCTGTCTCGAAACTCCCACGACTAGGGACCTTTTAAGGATGTGCTTATAGACTACCAGCTCCCACATATATGATCGCCCTCATACTGCTGGCAGTCAAGCAAGAATCCTAAGGGCTCTATCAACGTGCAATAGCGACCTGTCAGGTCACCTAAAGCAGTACACGATGATAAAGGTAAACCAGATAGCATACTATCATCTCGAGTAAGACTGTCCTACCGGGATAGGTCCTCCCTCAATCATTGCAATCACGTGCCTGTGATCCAATAATTGACTCTGAGGGCACTATCTCCAACAATCTCCCACTTGCACTCAAGGCTAATTATTGTGATGTCGCATACTCACAGCCCGTGTGATACCGAACACCCAACTCCCCTACTAGCCAGTCTCACAAAATCCGTTTGTGAAACTATTGCGTTCGAGGAATAGCCTCAGTGAGTGGATCCGCCTTGATGTTTCTTTTTATGTCTCTCTCTATCTCAAGTTCGCGGAGAAAGCCATCTCCCGAAATGAGCAATACCTGTCTTAGAATGTCTGGATGTCTGATGGGACCCAGTTCATAAAACTCCAAATCCAAACTTCTTAGACTGTATCGTCAACTGAACTCAATCAGTATCCTGCGCCATGCCTCCCTCAGTATTGCCTTGGGACCACCTGTCCAAAATACTGCCCTTCATTAGAAGGAAAAACTATAACTCTGACAACCTCCTTGTCGTCCATGTCATCTTGGAAGCCTGAAATGATAACAATCTCCCGAATGGGGCTGTCGTTATCATATCCCTAGAACATCCACTTATGTTCTAAAACTGCTTCCGACTGTTTCTCCAGGATTGGATCAATGTCAACTTATTGCATCTACTGCAAGAACAACATCTGGTGTGGTACTTGACATCTCATGATTGACTCAATTGCCTAAGCAAGTGATCTGCCAATCATGCACATCCCTCTCTACTTTAGTCTATAAGACACCTCTAGAGAGGGTGACTCCATCACCTGCAGGTATACTACCGTGCCAGGAGTCGTCCATTCTAAATACTCTTAGAATGCTGTCTAAGTACCCAGATTGGGAAACCACCCAAATCTAGATCTAAAACCATAGATCTAGTAACCAGTATGTCAGATTTTATTTCCAAGTCCTATGTGGAGAAACACTGTGTGACGACCAAAGTAAAACCGACCGTAGTATAGGAGTTTCCTTTCCTACTTTGTGTATGTCATCCAAATACCATGACATCACACCCTACTACCTTCTCAACAGATCCATCCTCTATTCTGATGACGTCAAACCTATGACTGTCACATCAAAAATAGATGATCTATCTCCGCTAAATCTGCTTTAGTCTATAAATAGACATAAGCCTGATGTCCACCAATGCTTCCGCTGCTCCCACTGACTACGACAACCCTCTGGCAGAGTCATATAGACGTGCACTTCTAAAGCTAGTTTAGAACGACGCTATACTCATCCTCCTACCGGGTCTCGCAGCCTGGAACAACAGCAATGGCAAGTGTGGGTAAACAAGAACTTCCCTGTCACCGTCCTTGAGGCTACCGGAGTACCTCTCGGGTGCCTGAAGTTACCCACCTTATCTGCGGAGTGGCCAATGGAATGTCAAATCAGATTGAATCTTCAGGTTCCTTATCAAATCTTCAGTAATCGTTTGCGGTTCTGGAATCACTTCCAGTTCTACCATACTCCCACTACTGTCTTTGAAAAAATCCATTTTTAATAAAACTGTGGCGAGTCTAGAACAATATTACTATTGATCTCCCAGATGGTAGAAAGTCAACCCTCGTCATAGCCTGGGTCAACCCACAAACAACCATTACAGAAACGTGCCTTGAGTTATCCAGAGTCTGGTTTTAATCATAAGCCGGACAACTCCCCGTACCTTAACAATGTTAAGATATGAACTGTACTATATCCAATATAGAACCAGAGGCACTGATTTAATTGAACCAGATTCAAATCATGCAGCTATCTCCAGTGCATGTCAACTAAATGGAGAGAGGCCGATCAGCGTTACTCAACTTAGGAATGCTTCCAATTATGAGTAACCTGAAAGAGAAGCAAGTTCTCTTTATCATTACTATCAACTGAATACCATACACAAGTATCTACATCTTCGATCACTTTGAAGAATCCCGATACTTGCTACACCTGGTTCTCTACTCTATTCAAATACCTATAACTCCTCAAAACCTAGACCCTGTGTTTCTACGAAACACATGTCTAAGAACTAGAGAAGTTAAAAGTAAACAGAATATAGTATGAGGACCAACCCCTCTGTCCTAATGGACACTGGACAACATACAATACTCTGTATAAGTCCGCTGAGTCTAACAACTCTTTCACTGTGTGTCGTAGGTTGAAAACTGTACTTATGGTTAAGAAGAATTACACCGCTGTTTAATGCTCCTTACCTAACCATCCACTGATATAGGTAAATGTCATCGACATAATATCAAAAGGTATATCTCACTCTATGAAAATAGACGTACAGATATATCAATTTGAAATTGGTGCACAACAGCGGATATTCAAAACCAAATATTTGCCGACCGGCAAACAGCCCAGATGATCTCCTCAAATATCACCGATTACAACGAATCCCGATATAATGAGGATGATCACCCTATTCCTAATAACTTACTCCCACTCATCATCTGTAAAACCATACAGATGTGAGAATCAAACCTGGTAAATACATACCCTGGAGAAAGTGTCCAATCGGGAAATCAGTTTTCTTTTAACAGTACACAGTTGAACTGAAACATTGAAATGTTTCGATGGGGTATCCTGGTATTCCTAGTAATGCCTCTACCATTATCCAGATTCACAACTATAACCGTATAATTCTTTGCCACCTCTCCAAATCCCTTTATATGTCTTTAGTCATTACTTTCTGCACACCCCTTTAGGCCAATTGGTTTTCTTCCTTCCTTACCGTTCGGCACCAGCCTATGGTTTGGAAGAAGACTATCCAATAAGCATAATGGGTGTACTGTCCTAATCCTAGGAGCACTCGCAATGCGAGAGAAGGTGAAGATAAAAGACAACCGAATAAACCTTATTCCTATTTCTCCTGGACCAGAATCCATCCCCGAACTGGAACAAGTTCCTTTCGAGTTCGTATATAACCATACGATGGAGTATCCAATAAACTGTGGATCTTCGTAGTGATACGGAGTGTCCTGGAGAAATACAAAGGTGATTTAGGATTGGCGAAGAAAAACTTGGTTTGGTCGTGAATATCAGTCGCAATTTACTTTGCCCTCTTACTAATCCCTTGTTTTGTCTTAATCTTAATACCTTCTGCACACCATCGTTATGCTAATTGGTTTTCTTCATTCCCCACTGTTCGGCACCAGCCTAAGGTTTGGAAGAAGACTATCCAATTTGCGTAATAGGTGTACTATCTCCTAAACTAAGGAGTACTCGTAACTTGAGAGAAGGCAAAAAAGAAAAGACAACTGAATAAACCTTATCCGTTTTCTCCAGAATCGGAAACCATCCTCGAATTCCTTCGAGTTCGTATCTAACCATACGATGGCTTTGTCCAATGGAAGTGGACGTTCGCAGTAATACGGGGTGTCCTGGAGAAAAGGGTAAAAGTAGGAGTGGCAATGAGGTCTGCAACTCTGATAATCTAAAAGCCAGTGTTAAGAAGGTTCGGTCAACTTGGTCACTGAGTCATAGTCTTAGGGTCGGGTCAATGGTCGCTGCCAGAGAGAGAGAGAAAAGAAACACTCAGCGTGCACTCTAACCTAGATCAGAATGGTTACCAATTTATCTAATCTGGAAACCTCCCACTGTACCTCAAACTCTCCTCCAAACCTGAAAGAAGAATTAGTCGGGGTCACCCGAGGAGTAAACCAACTCATCAGTGGGAATCGGGATCCAACTATCATCGCATGATAACGTGACGGAATCCGCTCACGGTATCACACTCCAGAAGGTATGCGCATATCTGGCAAGTTTGAGTTCTTTTGAAACTCCCGATGTGATTTCTGCCCCATGCTCTTATGACCTTGACTTTGGCCAACAAATCATAAGTCACATGTCAAGTTCTGCCCGTCATTCTCCAGGTTAATTTGAGCCCACCCGTACAAGTCCTTGACTTTGGCCAACAAGGCTATACGACTGCCCCAAACCAACGCATCTATCTATGCTGCATATGAATAACCAACAGCTACCAAACACTGTGCCTTGACTTTGGCCAACAAACACAGCTTGAATACTATTGACTACCCATATGAAACGACGGAGGGCTACGAATGGTTTCTGGCGAAAACCTTTAACGTAATGAACTTGATATCGTTGAAGGAACGGATAGCTTTTTAGAAAATATAGTGACGAAAACCTTTACTAAAGAGGTCACTCCCGGTGAAGGGATCTCGGCTCTTTCCCCGTAGAATGGGGTGCTGGATATTCATAACCGAATATCACTGTGCAAAGCAAAAGTAATCGGCTATAGTGAAGTTAATGCCCTGACGCAAACTTCTGTCCAAGGGGTCACTCCCGGTGAAGGGATCTCGGCTCTTGCCTCGTCGACTGAGGAGCAGGATATTCCAAATGAATACCACGATGCAAAACAAAAGTGAACGTCCTTGCAATAACAGCTTTTTGAAAAGTGTTCCAACAACATCAGAATAGGTTTGTTTATCTTTCATTGATCCGAATCAACGCAGTCCCATCAATTGATCACACCACAAAGAACAAAAATATACTGATGTACGTATATGCCATCCGCATTCGCCACTGGGTCCCGTCATTACCCGTTAGGTTAGCTAACTAACGACAGAGCGGGGACTGGACTAGCGCGGATGTAAAACATATACAACATCTACTAATATATATACCAATATATTATATTCGCTCAAGGCGTGATAAAAATGCAACATCACAGAAATGTACAGCATCACAGAACAATACAGATATCTGGGATCCCCGGGTTTCACAGAGCCACTACTGAAACCCGACGTTCCCCTGGTCGTGTGGATAGCCTGTGCAATGAAATCCTAGACCCCTACGGGCGCGGCAAGTTACCCGCCAAAACCTGAAGCGAGGCAGCCCCCTTCAGCACCGTGAATGGATCACCCAGCACTTCACGGAATCCGGTAACTTGGGCACCCCTCCTGGGTCAACCTGTACCCCCTACGAGTGCGGCGAATAGCCCGCCAATCCTAGAGTGAAGCCCCCTCCGTCTCAATGCCATGAGATGCGGGCTTGTTGCCCTCCAGAACCCGGCTATCCGTGCACCCCACCGCGGGGTAATCCTAGTATAGAAAGTAAAATATACATACAACGGGTACATCGACCGCAACCAGGTCGTGCCCCAAAAGAATAATACAAACAGGCAGTGATGGCAGTCCACATGTCGGACGCTCGCCCCGCAATATCAAATGTACATAATACAACAAAATTGTACTAGCATTGCATCCAGGCTATCCCCCACGACCGATCCGCAACATCACAGCAAAAAAACACAGAACATCAATGTGAAAGTCACGTTCGCAAATCCGTCTAACCGGGCTATAGCAGTTAGACAGGATTTACCGATCAAGTGACATTCACGGTCGCAGATATAATGTAAATACTGTGAAATAATGTGTTTAAAATATCCGATCGATCAAAAATTAACAAGTGGGCCCCCAAGCAATATTGTAGCACTCACAGAAATTCTGGGCCCAATTTTAATATTCCAAAACCCCTATTTTTAGCCCACAAGCCCACTGCAAAAAAACGATGACATGATCCCTCATTCCTGCGGCGGAACCACGGCCTAAGAAAGTTCAATGGCCGCGGTTCCGCGGTCTTACGGAGGGATCGTGTTGTCGAATTTTTCCAGTGTTCTTAGAACTCCCTGCACATCATTCTGAGACAACCTGAAAAATTTTTGGACTTCAAAAAATTTCGACAGAAAACTGATGTAAAGAAAAACGCGGTTTTTTGGAATTTTGGCCGATCGGAAATGCAAACACATCAAACAAAGCTAGACGAAGTTAATGGCGAGGCTCTGATACCACTGTAAGTGCACGGCGGCGCCCCGGTCGTCAATCCGACGGCCAAATGCGGAAACGGTGATAAACTTTAATTTTGCGAACTTAGCAAACCGGCACCATCGCGCACTAAACCCCAGATCGGGCCATTAAACTAGTCCTAGCTAACAACAAGATAGGGAAAGAGAGATATACCGAACGATCCGAGTCCTCCGGTCTTCTCGTCGTCGTCCCGATCTCCCGCGGAAACTCCGGTCGTCGCCTCTTTGCCGGAAGGGCACCACATCGCCTGCGTCTTTTACGGGCTCCCGCCTCTATACCGAGGCAACTCGGGCATGAAGCTGGCAAGCCGACATGCCCAAGATTTGCTGTAGAATGTGTAGAGTCTATGTCTCATTGGGGTTTTAGTTGCCATGGAGGATGAAGGAGGAGGTTAGGAAAATTGGTGCTTTCAATTTTCTAGCAAGAGGAATATGAGAACAAGAATGATGCCACCACAACCAAAATGAAACCCTCTCATATTTCTCTCCCTCTATCAAAAAAATGGCCGGCCTCATCATATAAGAATGGGTGGAGGGATAAACAAAACTCATGAAGGGAGGTGAGTGTAGGAGAAAAGAAAAGGTGACCACATCATAAAGCAAAGAAAACATCAACCATGCTTATCACTTCTAATCACATCAAATCTCATAAATGCACCATCATGGATGAATAAGATGCATATCCTATCATAATGAATACATTTGCAAGAAACCCCCTCCATAAATGTTATTTGCACAATTGCAAATAACCCCCTCCATCGGAAAAGTCCGGCCGGGAAAGAACAAAGGAAAACCGGCCGGAACGGAATGCAAACTGGCAACTCCAGAAAACTGGTCCCGTAATAAATTACAGGAAAACCCCGATACTGTGCATACACACCCGCATCTGTATTCCGACTGGATACAAATGCAATGAGACAAAATCTACTCTGTACTATACTAGGATCCGGCTTAAACCAAAGCTGGCTAGTAATATCCGTTCGATCATGATCCGTGCAATACCGCACGTATCCGATCGAACCTTGCCATATATCTATACGGCCACTAGTACTAACCGTCCGATCCTGATCCGTGCAATACCGCACGTATCTGATCGGACCCTGCCATATCTCCATACGGCCTCTACAGCGTTTCGCCCGAAAGCCTGAGTAACTGAAAGTGTGGTGGACTCTAAAGACTCGTCAATACAATGGCTGTGGATTTAACCACTAGCACGTCAGAGGTATAAGCCAATACGTAACGGGCCACCAGCTATTGACCAAAAGGGACGTCGATGAGAGAACTCATCCTGACACCCTACTGAGCCTGTCAGTGACAATATCCGCACAGTCCGGTCCGTTCGTCTATGAGCATCGCATGTCGGGCCTAGGGGGTTGGTAAAAGTCAGACCCCCAAAAGCGGTACAAGTCGTGTCGGAGTGTAGCCCAGAACACCCTGAGATACTACTGGAATACCTACCAGTAAATCTCCTGCCTTGGCCAAGGACTTTGTGTAATGGCTCTCCTAGACACAGCGCGACCTCACCCCCAATACCGGGAGAGACGAACCCCCGAAGATCCGCTCACTGCCTCCATGTGGCTCGGGACTGTACCCAACTAAAACCTGTTTGCACGACTCCTTTGAGCCGTGGTAGGGTAGTAATCAAAGTACAGTGGGAACTCACACGAGACAAATGACGATCCCCAGGTCGATGAACTAACCTGTACACATGTCACCTGGGAACTGCTATCTGACGTCAGGTATAAGACCAACTAGCATGTTCTCGGCGAGTCCTGTCCGGTGTACTCATAACCCAATGAGCACCTGTATACATCTTAGGTGAACCAACTGACACCAGTGGCTTGTGAGACCGGCCACCGCCCCTCGTCGGGGTCTCGACTGTATACACTAGTCTACTCTGGAGAATCGATGCCCTGTCTCGAAACTCCCACGACTAGGGACCTTTTAAGGATGTGCTTATAGACTACCAGCTCCCACATATATGATCGCCCTCATACTGCTGGCAGTCAAGCAAGAATCCTAAGGGCTCTATCAACGTGCAATAGCGACCTGTCAGGTCACCTAAAGCAGTACACGATGATAAAGGTAAACCAGATAGCATACTATCATCTCGAGTAAGACTGTCCTACCGGGATAGGTCCTCCCTCAATCATTGCAATCACGTGCCTGTGATCCAATAATTGACTCTGAGGGCACTATCTCCAACAAGACTAACGTATCCTTAACAAACGTTTAAGTTGATCTTAGTCTCAAATGAGATTAACGATCCTTAAACCCAACCCAAACCCAAATCTAAGAAAATACGGATTTGAACTAATCCACGCCCTACCGGCGACAACATAAATTATTCTCCATATACAATCCACGGGCAACCAAAAACAAAACAAACACCCACGACACGAAGTGACTATGTGGAGAGGGAGAAAGTGGTTATCGCGATGCTGTAGCGTAATTAACTGCAGGGGCTTGCGCCTGTAGGGAAAAGCATTCCCACAATTAAAAACCCCTCAAATGAGGGGGAATCTGACGAAGTCTGCTACATCGGCCGCATCCGTTTAAACCTTCGATACATGGTGCCATAAATAAACTTGGCATCTTCGGATAGGTGGAAGAATAGCACCAAATAGCATCTGCTCTCGAAATTCAGGCCGGACGTCCCAATGTCCCTGTCGCGTCTTTCGGCGGAGAACACCCACCATACATCAGTTCCTCCTCCCCGGGATGACGACGCCCGAAGAAGGACAGATGGCCATGCTCAGGCTCTCAACCACGCTCACCTCAGCGTCACCGAGCGCCGGCGTGCCAACTCCGGCAACCACGGCCCTCGCGCGGCGAATGATTCCATGACCCGCTGGGCGCCAGACAGCTCCACACCCCGAACTCAGAAGAGACTAGGCCGTCGCTCTAACACTCGCCGCATGCTCACGCTGAGGAGATATCGGTCGGTTCACCTGCTTCCAGGCACAACCGACACCCCCACTCCCGCCGAGGTCGCGCACGCGGAGAACGTCGGGACAACTCAAGAAGAGCCACGCCCAAGGATTTAAGAAATCTGATAGAGCGGAATCGAAACCGCTCCGTCACGCCGACCCAGAGCGGGGGTAGCCACCACTCCGATTGTGCTGAATCTTCGGGGTCCACTACCGGCTCCCAGCCCTCAAAAAGAAAATCGAAAGCATACGACAAGATGGCCAAAAGTCCGGCGATGGGGCCCGATATTCCGCCGATTCACTCACAAATCCCTTTACAGAAGAGCTGTTGGCCGAGCACGTCTCGTCCAAGAACAACTTGCCCAAAGTGGCCCTCTTCGACGGGAAATCCGACCCAAAGGACCACTTGGATACATTTACGGCAGGCATGAGCTTCCAAGATAACTCGGATGCGACCCAATGCCGAGCTTTACCCACTACGGTAATCCGGACTGGGCGGGACTGGCTCCAGGGGCTTGCGCTGCGCTACATCTCCACCTTTGACGAGCTGGCTACCCAATTCCTCGGCCATTTCGTCGGGAACCGACTGCAGAAGAAGACAGTCGACTATTTATTCACTGTCAAGAGCCAAGACAGGGAATCCTTCAAAGGGTATGTCACCCGCTTCTACAATGCTCTCTTGGAGGTACCCGAGTACCGCGATGAAATGGTCATCACTGCGCTGAGGTCGGGTCTTAGACACAAAGAGTGGCTCCGCACTTATGCATTGGCACAACTTAAGACCATGGCCGAAGTGAAAGTATGGACCGAGCGAGAAGTCCAACTCGAGTCCGAGGTGAACTCCAACATGCCCGAAAGCGACCAAGCTGACCGGAAGAAGAGGGACATGGAAGAGAAAAGGAAAGACGATCATCCGAAACCTTACTCCCCGAGGTTCCAGGAGTGCACTCCTCTAAACATTTCCCAGACCGAGATGCTGGAGGAAGCTAAGGGCGAAAAGTTCTTCAAGATCCCTCCAGTTTCCCGATGGACGGGCAAACGGCTCCGAGGCTTGTATTGCGCCTATCATCGGACGCAAGGACATCCGACCGAGGATTGTAAACAGCTGCGCGATTATATTGAGGAGCTGATCCGCTCCGGTCACTTGGCAAAGTACCTGTGAAATAAACGTCAAGCAGATAGGGGGCTGTTTCCCCCAATAAAAGAGCAAAACTCTGTTCAAAACTCAAGAGGCAGCGCTTCACGTGCACAACACGTGAGTGCCAGCACCAGAGTTAAAAGCTCTGACTGGCGCCGCACGTGCTTCTCACGTGGGCGCTAATGTGTAAAGTAGAATTAAGCAGCGCCCACGTGCAAAACACGTGAGCGCCAACGCCAGAGTTAAAAGCTCTTACTGGCGCCCCACGCGCACAGCACGTGAACGCCAGTGCCTTGTAGAATTAAATTCTACACTCTGTTGAACAGAGCTATTGGATCAAAGATCCAATGAAGATGACAAGTCATCGGGATGAAGAATTAAATTCTGTGGAGAGGAAATATTCCTCAAATCTTTCTAACAAGAAAGATTGCCCTTAGATTAAAAAATCCAATAGTTATTAAAGAATCACCAATCTACAGAATAAATTCTGTATAGGTAAATATTTCCCTAATCTTGTTAAAAAAAGAAAATTCTTTCTGTAAAACAGAAGTCCTTGAATCAAAGATCCAACGGTGGGCAAAATCCCCAAACCAATTAGAATCTCTTAATGAGATATTTCTTCAACCGATCAACAAACTTTCCCCAAGTATATAAAGGACCCAAGACTTCAAGTATGGAGAGGAGGAATCCCCCCATAAACTTGTGAAAAACAAAAAGAGAGAGAGAGAGAGAGAGAGAGAGAGAGAGAGAGAGAGAGAGCTTCTAAAGAGCAGAGAATCAAATTCTCGAGGAAGAAGAACCTTCTTCATGAAAAATTTAGGTAAATAAAGGTATGAAAGATCCTATGGATCATCCAAAAAGAAAAAGACAATAAGGGGCGCTCAGTGCCCAGCGTCTCATGTGCTTCTCACATGGGCGCCTTAAAATAAAAGAGTGCTTAACACTCAGTGACTGGCGCCCAGCGCCTAGTGCCACACGTGCTTCTCACGTAGGCGTCTTAAAATAAAAGAGTGCTCAGGACTCAGTGACTAACGCCCAGCGTCGCACGTGTCTTTCACGTGGACGCTCAGCGCCTGTGTCGCATCTATCTTTCACGTGGGCGCTTAGCGCCCGCATCGCATGTGTTCTTCTCATGGGCGCTCAGCGCCCAGCATCTCACGTGCATCTCACGTGGGCGCTTCAAAATAAAAGAGTGCTCAGCACTCAGCGCCTGGCGCCCAGCGCCGCACGTGTCCCCCACGTGGGTGCTGCAAATTAAAAGAGTGCTCAGCACTCAATTAGTGACGCTCAGCGCCTAGCGCCTCACGTGACTCTTACGTGGGCGCTTTAAAAGAGTGCTCAGCACCCCAAATAAAGACAAAACAGGCAAAATGTTCAACACTTGTTGAGCAGTGCTCATGACTGCATACCTCACATGATTACATGTGGGTATCAGAGCCCAAAGAAGTGCTTTGCACTTTCATAAAAAAGGGAGACAAGGGGTTGCTTAAAGAAAGAGAACCTAAACAAGTGCTCAGCACTTTTCGAAGAAAAGAAAAGACCAAGTTGACCGAGTCCAAATTGGGTAAAGTCCTAATAGCTTAGCTCAAATACTCTATTAAACTGAGTCCAAAGGCTCACATATTCAAGTAATCTGACTCAAAAGACTAACGATTCTTGGATAGTCCAATGCAACTCTTCAAAAAAATAGGATTTTGGTTCAAGGGTACATCTCTTTACACCTCTGATACATGTCGTAATTCCTCAACGTCTTCAGAGAGGTGGCGGGTCCCGATAACCAACTGCTTCCCAGTGCACTTCCCAAATTAACGTGCACATTCCAAATCAAGCCACATCCTAGAATAGATGCATCCCATATTATTGTCGCTCATCCTGTCACGTAACAAATACACGTGTACACAAGATGAACAACGGACCGTAACGTCCTTAAACTAACAACGGACCGTAACGTCTTTAAACTATCAACGGGCCGTAACGTCCTTAAACTAAACTCTCACCCCTAAAACGGTGATCCACGGACCGTAACGTTCTTAAACTATCAACGGACCGTAACGTCCTTAAACTGAAACCTCACCTACAAAACGGTAATCTATAGACCGAAACGTCCTCAAACTATCTACGGACCGAAACGTTCTCAAACTATCTACGGACCGTAACGTCCTTAAATTATCAACAGACCGTAACGTCCTTAAACTAAAACCACACCTCCAAAATGGTGATCTACGGACTGTAATGTCCTTAAACTAAAATAACAGAGCCCAAGTGCTCTTTGGTTGGATCTGAAACAAAAACGATCCTAAACCCTTGTTAAGTAGATCTTAGTCTCAAATTGGGCTAACGTATCCTTAATAAAAGACCAACCGAGCTCTAACTGCTCGTATATATTTAAGTCGATCTTGATCTCAAAACAGACCAACGATTCTTAAATCAACTCAAACCATAATCTAAGAAAATATACGGATTTGGACTAATCCACGCCCTACGGGCGACAATATAAATTAGTTTCCGTATACAATCCACGGGCAACTAAAATTAAAACAAACACACACGACATGAAGTGAACTTCTAGAGCAGGAGAAAGTGTTTATCGTGATGCGGTAATGTAATTACCTGCAGGGGCTTGCGCCTGCAGGGAAGAGCATCCCTACAATCAAAACCCCCTCGCAAACGAGGAGGAATCTGACGAAGTCTGTTACAACGGTCGCATCTGTCCAAACCTCCGGTACACGGTGCCATAAATCAACTTGGCATTTTCGGAGAGGTGGATGGATAAATCTAAATACCATCTACCCTCAGAATTCAGGCCAGACGTCCCAACATCACGGTCGTGTCTTCCGGCGGTGAACAGATTATGGCACATCCGGTGGGACTTTTTCCTCTTTCCACTCCACACTTCGTGTGTCGTGTTCACGAACAAAATCGTGGTTTGCTATTGTTTCTCTTGTATTCGAGGTACTAAGATTTGGTGTCTTGCTCCCGTGCAGGAAAAAGAAGTGAGCATCAATGGCTCCAGCTGCACGAACTGCAACTTCAACTCTCGCTCCGCCCCAGCTGGGGGAGTGACATATGGGCCCAATGTGTCCTCCATCTTTTCGATGCCGGTGGGGAAGGTGACTCAAGCTACCACTGTATTGTTTTTCGGGACCATGCTTCCACCAGCAAGCTTTGGTGCCCCAGTACCATCACAGGAAGCTCCAAAGAAGTCAGTCTTCGATCGACTTGCAACCACCACGGCCCCTCTCAACGGGTCGTCCAAGTCTGCCACCTCAGTCTTCAACAGCTGAGCCAAAGTGCAAATAGGCCTGCGAAGAGGCTCGCAATACCTGAAGGGGTTATCCCGAAAAGAATAGTCGTTCCGGCTCCGACAGGTGAAGTCGTCAAAGGGGCTTCTCCTACTAAAGGATTGGTCTTCACAAGATTAGCCGTTCCAACTCCTGCTACGAACGAAGTCATCAAGAGTGCTTCTCCTACCAGAAAGTAATCTTTCAAAAGATTGGCCGTTCCCCCTCAAGGACGTCTGCCTTCGACAGACTGGCACTAGCAACAGCACTTAACCAAAGCATATGGCATGAAGGAACCTCCTCTACAACTGAGGTGGTTCCATCGGCAAGGCATGCTCGACGTCGCCATTGACGCCGAGTGAGGAGAGCTGGAGGCAACTCCCCCTCTGGACTTACCCCACCAGCTCCAATGGTGGAAGTTGACGCTGTTGTTCAAACTGGGAACAACTTTGAACCGCTTAGGAGGGTGCGAAAGAACTCTCCAACTGCAGTGCTGAAGAAATCTCCTCCACCTGCTGAAAACATGAAGTAGGCGAAGCAAGAGCAGTCCCCTCAGCGGCTGTCCTCCCAAATTCACAAGGTCCGGCGAAAAGTCCAGGATTCTATGATCGACAAGACCTACTCTCGTCAGCCGAAGAAAATGAAGGTTCGACAAGAAGAAAATAATCCCTCTACCATGCGGTGAGGGACTACTCTCACGCAGGCGCCGGTCACAATGTCTCCTTCAGCTTCCGCTTCCTACAAAAAGAGAAGGCCAGAGAATCTCCCACCACCAGCGACGAATTCTAAAGGTGAGAGATCCAAACGCCCCAAGTCTGGGGGCATGATCGTGCACACAGTTTACATGGCTTCCGGAAAAGAGGAGAGACGCGCTTCCGTGAGTCATCGGCCGCAAACTCGGTAGTTAACGAAAGATCAGGAGTAGCAACAAAAGCTCCAGGAGATACTAACGAAGATGGCAGCACTCACCGGGCAGCAAGAAAACCCGGAAGCAGCGTCCGAACAACGCCAGGAGAAAGAAACCGATACGGAGTTCTTGCGAAGGGTGCTAGAACGAAAAGATAAGGAGGCCGCGGAACAAGCGGCTAATATAAAACAGATGACACTCCTATTCCAAGACATGGTGAGAATAATGATCCACCCAGAACCTCCAGCTGAAGACCCTCCGATAATCATCGAGGAAAACAAAGGGGAAACATCAAACCCACTTCCAGCTTTATCGACAGCTAGAGAGGAAACGATTTCCAAAACTGCCCTTGATGATTACATAGCTCAGCAAATACGAGCTCATCAGGCAAACGAAGCGGCTGGCCAAGTCGTTAGATCCGGGCGACAGTACCCAGGATGGTACGATCTAATCAAATACCCGCCGGGATATACGATACCAAATTCCATGTTTACAAGGTAATAGGAAACCCACATCAGAACATCGCTCAGTTCAGAGCTTTATGCGGTAATACTGGAGGCGACGACAAACTGCTACTCCGCCAATTCATTGGCAGCTTATCAGAAACAACATTTGAATAGTATTCGGAGCTTCCAAATGACTCCGTTAAAACATTCACGGAAATGGAATTACTTTTCACACAGCGGTTTGCCAGCGCAAGCGAGCGCATCCCGATCACAGCATTGATCAACGCCAGGGTGAAGCCAGGAGGGACCTAGGTTCAATATGCAATTCGATGGCGGAACCTATGGTCAAAATGCGAATAACGCATAGACGAAGCTCCCGCCGTAGGCATGTTTGTAGGGACCCTCGATCCTCAGGCGACTGTGTCCCAATTCATGATGTTCTTTAAGCCGACCACCTTTCAGGTTTTGATCGACAAGCTGGCCCAAATGGACCAGATGGGCCATGCGCCTTCCTCTTCAAAAATGGACCCTCGGAATATAAAGGGCAAAGGGAAAGCGACCTTCGTTGCCAACACCCAACAACAGCCAAGTGACCCGAAGCCAGTTACTCGCCAAAACAACACGCACCCACGCCAATCCCTGGAAGAGAAGCTAGGATGTGCTTACTTGTTTCCCCGTGATAAAACAAGGGACTGTTCGAGTTAGCCATGCGCAACAAACTCATGACACTGCCGGATCTGAGATGTCCGCTTTAGCCTGGTGATGTCAATAATCCCAACTACTACTCCTATCACAGAGTAGTGGGCCACCCAATTGAGGATTGCTACGTCTTCAAGAACTGGGTCGAGAATCAGTATCAGCTAGGGAAGTTCACGCTTTTTAAGAATTGGAAGGTGAACCCGCCACAGAGGCACACTCCTAAAAAGGTGGACATGCCAGGGGCATCATGCTCATTTGTTGAAGAAGCTCCGTGGGAAGTTGTCCTTTCAGCTAAAACCAAAAGAATGCTGAAGGATCTTCAAGCATGCCCGGCGATTATTGAGGGGATGTTGAAGCCATGCCCAACACCGAAAAGTACTAATGATGGACAAAGCATTCAGGGCAGGCCTCCAAAGTCGTCGAAGGGAAAGAAGAAGACCAAGAAGCCCGTACAGCCTAATGACAAGCGCATGGACCTGCAAAAATACATTGACACACTAGAGGAATACAACCAGAAGGCATAGACCTCAATCACTTTCGAGGAGTTTCTCAACCATATCTTTGAAAACGAAGATAGTGACGATGATGAGAAACATGACTCGTCGGGAGGAACCCAAGACTATGTAGCGAGTTGTCACATGGTTTCTCATTCGTCGTTAAATGGCAAAGAAGATCCCTCGGTGACCGAAAACAATGCAGAGAAACTGGGGGTAGATTCGACGGACCTGCCAGAAGAAGACCCAATTGACAGGCTGCTAAACAAAGCCCTTTTAAAGAGCAAAGCTGACCGGGAATGTGAAACGACCATATATGAAAAGGCCAAGCGTCGTTGTCAGGCTGAAGAAGCTGTGGTAAGGATGAGTCGTAAATCACTCCAACCAAGCCAAAGCACACCTGCTACAAACATGGGCATGATCAAAGCAGAGAAGCAGTTCGCCAAAGCCTTATCAATGGGAATGAAGCTGCCCCCTCTCATGGAAAATACTCCCGGGATTACATACCTCAATGGAGAGGCTACACATCCGAATTACTGCTTATACCATCGGTTGGTCATACACCCCACCGAAGAACGCAATGCCTTCAAGAAGCGGTGGCAAAGATACGTTGCTCACAGACAACACTTCAAGTGGATGAAGCGCGAAACTCATCGACAACAAAGAAGCGCGATAAATGAGCGTGAAGGAAAGGATGGCAACTGTCACATGGTTCTAACATTCAGGAGCGATTCTGAGGAAGAAATAACCCTCGGTCCTCTCTTCAAAGAATCCACTTCCGGAAAAGAAGAAGAGGAGAAGAACTACGAGAACATTCAGCTGTGTAACCATATGCTGCCTGAAAAGAACCCCGGACCTACAAACAAAGGTTCGAGCAAAAGAGATAAAGGGAAGGAAAAGGTCCCTGAGGAAATTTCCCTCGATGATAAAGTCGTCAAAGAGCTCGCCGCCAAGGACCCGCCTGAGAAAAATAAGGTGGATTACAACGTCCTGGCACATTTGAGGAAGCTACCCTCATAACTGAGCATACTGGATGCTCTTCTTCTGTATAAAGAAGCAAGAGATTCCCTGATCAAGGCATTACAAGAGCTTGATCAGTTCCAAGACTTCCTCGCGGAAGAAAGGATGAAAGACGAGCTGGCAGAGGTTCATACAGTTGACATCACCTTCGGCGATGAAGATCTTCTCCTCGGAACGTGCGAGCACAACCGCCCTTTATATGTCACCGGTTACTGCTATGAAATCAAGATAGGGAAGATCCTGCTTGACAACGGGTCTTCCGTTAACCTTCTCAATGTGAAGGTGCTGAAGGAGATTTGCATGAACGTTCAGCACCTGGCTCGGGACAAAATTACCATCTCCGGGTTCGACTCGCAGTCATCACAGACGCTTGGGTCCGTAATATTGACATTACGATTTGGGCTGCTCGTCACTGATGTCAAATTTCATGTCATCGACGCCAAAAGTTGCTACAACGCTTTGCTCGGCCGGCCTTGGTTGCACGAGCACAACATTATCCCTTCTACACAACATCAGTATATGAAGTATTTGAAAGATGGCCTCGAGTACACCATCACGGGGGAGCTAAATCCATTCTCCGTAAATGAAGTCCGAAAATATGAGGACGCGAAGTACTTCCTACCGGACTTAAAAGACACGGAAAGATGTCATAAGCCGGAGAATAAACAAAAAGCTATCACGACTGTCCCAATATTTGGGAGTGATACCGAGGAGGATGAAGAGATAGTCTACTGGGGGCAACCCCAAGGGAACAGACCCGGACCATCTACCCCTATGTTGGTCTTCGGCAGTGACTCTGAAGAGGAGACCAACGCAGTGTTCTCCGTTCGCTCGTCTGCACAAACTTTCACTGGAGCTGATCAGAGCTTACAAATTACCATGGTTCCGCAGCAGCATTATAGGAAACTGGATGTGCTTGATACATACAGCATACAAGAGCTGCAGACTTTCTACGTCCCTCCCAGGCGAAGATTTGAAAAGGCGATCCTCTTCTATCGATCTACGGAGACCAAAGTGGAGAAAGAAATTTGGCATGGCGCTGAGCTTGCGCTTGATAGGCTTCAACCAATCCGGCTGCCCAGATATTATGTAGAGGGGTTGAAAAGACTATTAAGATGCCAAGGCATACCCTTCAAACAAACTGCTCGACAGGCTCAGTTTTACAATAAAATCTGGGACGTCCCCGGGACTCAACGAAAAATGCCTAGTGGGAAGACGGAGACAACTGGGCTCGGATACTTCCAGTCCAAGAACTGGGAGCGATCCCATAATTGCCACGTTATAGATAACCCCACTGAAGAAGAGGATACTCTTCAAAGTAGTTGTGACGTTGAAGCGAAGCAGAATCCCGCTGTGAGAATGTCAGATTCATCGTTTGAAGAACAGGTCGACCAGCTGATACAAGAAGCTTGTCAAAAGATTCAGGATGACCACAGCCGCGAATAGGCCATTTATGAAAAGTCCAGGGCGCAACGTCTTAATCAACGATCGGCAGAGAAAGAAGACTGTGATGTCCATCATTCCCATCCTGCTATACGTTCTCACAACAAGAGAAAATCCCGAAACAGGGAAAAAAGCAAAGTGAGGAGCGAGAATGACGCTCCAAAATAGCGAGGCAGATCCGAGAAGCCACGTGATCGAGTAGAGGTCCGCTGGAATCCGTCTTTTATGATGAAAATGAGTCGGAGTTACTCTTTCTCCCAAGACAAGACAAGGAAAATATTCAATCTTGTCATGAAACACCAAATGATGACGCTTCCGGAGCCTCGGTACCCTGAACAGATAAACGAGATCCATCACCCAAGTTATTGCTCCTACCACCGAGCAATAGGTCATCCCCTTGAAAACTGTTTCACCTTCAAAGACTGGGTCGAAGACCAGTATCAGCAAGGTAGGTTCGCTCTATCCAACAGCTGGAGGGTAACTCCACCACAAAAGCATGAGCCAAAAGCAACCTATATTGCGAGAGTAGGGCCAGATAAACATCAATCTTGGAAACGAGCTCGTACCTGCCAAATGATAACGCTCTTGAAAGAGTGGGGGCACGAAAATACGGATGACCTCTACAAGTGCTTCGCAAATGAAAAGGAGGACGAAGTGATTTCAGAATTCCCACTGGCGCCAAAAGAGTTGGAAGATGGGATACACACCATGGCGGACAATCTAAGGAAAATTGACTTAGGGACGGAAAACGATTCGAGGCCGACGTTCGTCAGTGAGCTACTGTGTGAAGAACAAGTGGTCACTTTAAAAAATGTACCCATGCAATATAAAGACTGCTTTGTATGGAACTATTCTGAAATTCCAGGTCTAGATCCAGAAGTAGCAGCACATAAACTTGCCATATCGCTGGACATCAAACAGTCAAGCAAGCGCCAAGAAGAATGCGACTCGAACTAGAGATGAGTATCAACGCCGAAGTCAAGAAACTAATTGACTCTGCCTTCATCTAGGAAGTCCAATATCCCGACTGTATTGCCAATATTGTTCCAGTGATGAAGAAAAATGGGACAGTGCGAATCTGCGTGGACTTTCGGGACCTCAACAAAGCCTGCCCGAAGGATGACTTCCCAGTATCCGTTACCGAATTGATGATCAATAATACGTCAACCCATGAGGTCTTCTCTTTCATGGATGGATCCTCAGGGTACAACCAGATAAAAATGCATCCTGAAGACCAAAAGCATACCTCCTTCTGGAATCCGTTGGGTATATTTTGCTACAAGGTGATGCCCTTCGGCCTGAAGAACGCTGGTGCTACCTACCAGAGGGCCATGACGAATATCTTCGATGACCTCATCCATGAGATTGTTTAATGCTACATCGACGACCTGGTAGTGAAAATCAAATCGTATGAGGAACACTGGGAACATCTAGACGTAGTGTTCCAACGTTTTCAAAAATATAATCTGAAGATGAATCCTTTCAAATGCGCGTTTGGAGTCTCTTAAGGAAAATTCCTGGGATTCATCATACGACACCGGGGTATCGAAATTGGCCCTTCGAAGATTAAAGCGCTCAAGGAAATGCCCATGCCAAGAACTCTCAAAAAACTGCGGTCTCTCCAAGGATAGCTCGCGTATATCCGGCGGTTCATCGCCAGCCTTTCCGAAAAATGCTGTCCCAACAATCATCTAATGAAGAAGGGGACTCCGTTCGTCTGGGATCATAAATGCTAAAATGCACTGGATGAGATCAAGCAATACTTACAGAACCTGCCGGTACTAACCGCTCCGGTCAAAGGAAATCCCCTCATCCTGTATACAACAGCCCTGGAAGGTTCTCTAGGCGTGTTATGGGCTCAAGAGAATGATCGGGGAAAGGAGAGAGCTCTCTATTCTTTGAGTCGATTTCTCCTGGGGGCAGAAAACAACTACTCCCCCATCAAAAAGCACTGTCTAGCGCCGATCTCCGCGATAACAAAGTTCAGACATTACGCCTTGGCACATGAGGTCCATCTCATATCAAAGGTGGATCCTCTCAAATATCTGATGTCAAGAGCTATAGTAACAGGAAGGCTTGCCAAATGGGCCCTCCTCTTGATGGAGTTCTCGATAACGTGTCATCCTATCAAAGCAATGAAAGGCTAGGCTATCGCTGATTTTCTTGCCGAGCATCCGATACCAGTCGAATCCCCATTAAATTTTGAGTAGCCGGATGAACACACATTCGACGGAGGGAAAGAAGGAAATAACGTCCGATGTGAACTTTACTTCGATGGAGCATCCTCCATGAAGAAGCGGAGCCATAACACTCCTATAATTAAAGCCGGGGTGGGCCTCATCTTCGTGACTCTGCAGGGGGAATAATGTGTTTCGCCCTTTCCTTAACAGAGTCAAGGAAAAACAACGAAGCTGAATATGAAGCGTTGATAGCGGGTCTTGAGATCGCTGTCGATATTGGAATTGAAAACCTCCTCATATATGGAGACTCCCAGCTGGTCGTTAGCCAAGTAAACGGCGACTAGCAGACATGCGAGCCAGAATTGATAAAATACGGCGAGAGGTTGCAACAACTGCTAACACAAATCCCTTCCTACATCTTGGAGAATATACCACGTGTGGAAAATAGCAAGGCAGATGTATTAGACAAGCTTGCTAAGGAGCTGGCTGACGAAAACCTCGATGACGTAAGAATCATTGTGCAAAGCCGCCGGGTTGTCGCGCCAGCGGAGATATCTTCAAAGGATTCAATTGAGCCACCTGAAGAAAAAGAAATGACCAAAAAAGCGGTCCTCCAAATAGAAGACGAAGAAAAGGACGAAGACTGGAGGGAAGTCTTTATAGACTACTTCAAATCCCATCGAACGCCCAAAGATGCGTCATCAAGACATCAACTCATGAAATGGGCCCTATCTTTCGCTTTTGTCAATGACACTCTATACAAGAGATCGCTTGACGGTTTATGGCTAAGGTGCTTGGGATCAGGAGAAGCGAAAAGAGTCATGCAAGAAACTCATTACGGACTTTGCGGTTCTCATCAGGCCGGGCCAAAGATGAAACTGAAGATCAAAAGAATGGGTTACTACTGGCCCACGATGATTCAGGACTGTCTCGAGTATGCGAAGCAGTGTCACTCATTCCAAATTCATGGGGAATTCATCCACCAACATCCAAATCCGCTCTATCCGACGGTAGCCAGCTGGCCGTTCGAAATGTGGGGAACCGATATAATCGGCCCCATTGAACCAGTATCATCCAAAGGACATCGGTTCATACTGGCAACGACCGATTACTTCTCTAAGTGGGCGGAAGCATTACCACTTAGGGAAGTAAAGACGGAGAATATCCTCCATTTCTTCAAAACACATGACATCTACCAGTTCGGCACTCCACGACGGATAATCTCGGATAATGGGCCAGCCTATAGGAGCCATAAAATCAGCCGTTTCGCAGAACAACATAAAATAGGCTGGAGATACTCTTCATTCTATAATCCTCGTGCCAATAGTCTAGCTGAGGCTTTCAACAAGACCTTGACGAAGATCATAAAGAAAACGGTATCCAGAAAAAAAAGGACTGGCATAAGAGACTGCACGAAGCTCTCTGGGCGTACCGAATGACATTCAAAACGGCTACGAATACAGCACCATATGCGTTGGTATTCGGCACTTAAGCAGTCCTTCCCTTGGAAATAGAATTCCCTTCTCTCCGAGTAGCGGTTTGATACGAGCTAACAGATGGTGAAAATGCATATCTTCGGATTGAGGAGCTCGATGTCCCTCAATGAAACTCGTCTCATAGCGCAGCAAAACCTAGAAGCTTACAAAGCAAGGATGACGCGCTCATACGAAAAACTTACTAGGCCGAGAACATTCTGCCAAGGCGAACTTGTGCTAGTCGTTAAAAGACTTATGATCCCCAATCATGCAAAACGGGGGAAATTCGAGCCAAACTATGAGGGCTCGTACATAATAGACAAGGTCTACCAAGGTGGGGCCTATTTGCTCATGGATATGCATGGCGAAAAACCTTTTCGGCCAATAAACGGCCGGTTCCTCAAGAAATACCACGTTTAACGAGTCGCGACTTAGGTCAATGATAGATGATGACGCTCGTGTCCACTCGCTATCTTCCTGAGTCAAAACTCTAAGTGGTATTCGTAAACACTTCGCCTCAAACACGGCGACAATGGACCGAGACGTCCTTAAACTAACATTGGACTGAGATGTCCCTAAACTAACCATGGATCACTATGTCGTTAAACTGGCAATGGACCAAAATGTCCCTAAACTAGTACTCCGCCTCAAGCATGGCGCATCGCCCCAAATACGGCGATTACTTCTTTTAGGAACGATGTTGCAATCAAAGCTCCAACGG
Source organism: Agapanthus africanus (assembly GCA_030015575.1). NCBI lineage: Eukaryota > Viridiplantae > Streptophyta > Magnoliopsida > Asparagales > Amaryllidaceae > Agapanthus > Agapanthus africanus. Next base: position 269,263 of record JASDDO010000178.1, read on the forward strand.
TGAAGACTCCAACCAAAGCCCCATCGTAAAAAAAAAACGGTATGTCCACAAGCAAAATGGGCACGGATGAAAACCCGAAAGGGCGCCGTGAGTAAAAACAGCAGGGCTACCGGCGAGTTTGTGAAAACCCGGAAGGGTGCAATCTCGTTAAAAAAATAAAAAAACAGTACGTCCACAAGCGAAATGTGCACGGATGAAAACTCGAAAAGGCGTCGTGAGTAAAAACTGCAGGGCTACCGGTGAGTTTGTGAAAACCCGAAAGGCACAATCTCGTGAAATTTTCACTTGCGAGATCCTCTCGACTCGTAAGGAGAACTTCCCCTATGAGACCCTCACGGCTCATGGGATTAAAAGCTTAAGCTACAGGAACCTGGACATGTTCTTAAGCCGTCATATCTCCCAGTTGCCCTACAGGTGGTCCAATATTGGCTCATGTACACAATCTAAGGGCACAAATAAACGTTTCCCTCACCAAGTTCCACCAATGACAAGCAATGTCCTCATATGGTGAATGCCACTTGTAAGTCCTCTCGACTTATAAAGAGAAAACACTCTTGTAAGATCCTTACGACTTATAAGAGAAAATACACTTAGGAATCCCCACGATTTCTAAGGAGAAAATACACCTACGAGATCCTCACGACTCATAGGGAGAAATAACTTTATGAGACCCTTACGGCTCATAAAGTCTAAAAGTCTTAGTCGACAGGATCATAACCCTGTTTACTAAGCCATCTTTGTTCAAATCGACAAAGGCAAATGATGATTCGCTCCTGATAATGTCCTATTGGTAGCGATGTTGATGCCTAAATTGGTGTCAAACCCCGAGTCCTTTCAAGGCAAATGATGATTTTCTTCTGGCAATATTCCAGTCACAGCAATGCTGATGCCGAAATTGGCGTTAGGATCCAAGTTCCTGACTCGCAAAAAAAAAAATAGCCGAAATGATGGGGCAACTCGCAATAAAAATCAGCGAGCAAATATATGCAAATAAAAAAAACAGCCGAAATGATGGGGCAACTCGCAATAAAAATCAGCGAGCAAATATAAGCAAATAAAAAAAATAGCCGAAATGTTTGGGCAACTCGCAATGAAAAGCAGCGAGTAAAAATATAAAAACAGCTGAAATGATTGGGCACCGCGATAAAAAGCCGAAATAATTTGGCAATCGTGACTTTCGCGATACAAAAAACTGAAATGATAGAGCATCGCGGAAAGAAATAAAAACAATGAAATGAAACTTCTGCCCTGCAGGTGAGTCTACACCGACCCCTGTATACAATCCATGGGCGCAAATAAAAAAGGGAACCATATTTTCCCATCAGGCTCCTTCAAAGGGAGAGCCAGATCTCGACAGCGAAAGCGCAGTCGAGAAGTCAGCGGCGTTTCTTCTCACTCCAGCAGGATGCAGACGCGACGTCAATAAGCGACCCCAGGGTCAACAAAGCGGAGCTTTGGCAAAGTCCCTAGTTCCAAATCTCGATGGTTCACAGATAACCTAAAGATCGCCTCAACATTCATCTCATTACAGCAGACGCGATATCAAAAAGCGACCCCAGGGTCAACAAAGCGGAGCCATGACAATATCCCTAGTTCTAAATCTCGATGGTTTACAGATAACCTAGAGATCACTGTTCCCGCCGAAATCTTAGGCCAAGAGCTATTTGTTCCTGTTTACACCGGTTTAAGTTTCGTTTACAAATATGTGTGTGATTGGGCTCGTTCATATATGCACATACACACATCAGAGGAAGGACATGTGTTAGAAAGGGAGCACTTAGCGGTCAACGACAAAAAGAAAGCATTTAATTGAACATTTTATTCTACAGGAAATAGATCACCATACATAGGATCGAAAGTACAGGAATTTACAAAACTATGGATAAAATTCTCTAATTCCCTCTCCGCCTTCCCTACCATGTCAATGCGGCGATCTTCACGAGGAGCCGCTCCTCATCGGTCGGCTCCATGCCCATCAGCGAAGGCAGACATGATGACCCGCCGAGCCCGTATCTGGCTTAGCAGCTGAACAGAGCGATCCCTGAGAGCCGTGGTGATCAAAAGTGCCTCATGAAAGCACTCGATCTTGTCCTCCGCTGCATCGAGTATCGCCGGAGTCATCTCTGCTGGATGAGGGGGAATATCATCGAGCACGGATAAGAAGACCATTCGGAGCCAAATGGAGCCGATGGGGAGAGGAGATCCTCTATGAGTCAAGAGCTCGTACAACACCATATCGTATTGGTCATCCGTAAGAGCAGGGTTCATCAGACAGGCAGCAAAATGTGGAACAATCTCCTCAATAGGCACTTCCCATGGCTGCCGACGAGCCTGTGGACAATTATAAGCCATAGCACTTCTCTGTTAAAATAATTCTCTGAAAGTGAGAGAGAAGAGAAGCATTGGATCAAATTATAAAGGGAGACATTTAAGTCTAGGCATGGAAAATTTTGTGCATGATGGAACTGTTTCCAAGCTCTGTTAAGAGAAAGCATTGGGAAAGAGAAGTTTGACTCAGGAAAAGCAGAGAACGAAGGTGAAAAGGCACCTTCAGTATTGAGGCAGCGCCTCACGTGCAAGGCACGAGAGCGCCGGTGCCAAGAGTTAAAAACTCTGAGGCAGCGTCTCACGTGAAAGGCATGAGAGCGCCAGCGCCATGAGTTAAAAACTCTGAGGCAGCGCCTCACGTGCAAGGCATGAGAGCGCCAGCGCCAAGAGTTAAAAAACTCTGAGGCAGCGCCTCACGTGCAAAGCACGAGAGCGCCAGCGCCAGAACTAAAAGTTCTCCACCATTGGATCAAAAAGATCCAACAAATATGATGAATCATCAAATTACATAATCAAATTCTGTTGAGAAAATACTCATCAAATCTTTCTAAATAAGAAAGATTGTGCTCTGTAAATTAGAGCACCGTTGGATCAAAGATCCAATGGTGATTAAAAATCACCAAGATGCAGAATAAGTTCTGTATGAGAAAATATTTTCCCAATCTTGTTAAAAACAAGAAAAATGTCTTCTGTAAAACAGAAGCCCTTGGATCAAAAATCCAACGGTGGATAAATTCCCCAAATCAATTAGAGATCTTTCAATAAGAGATTTCTTTAACTGATTCAACAAATCAGCCTCCCCTATATAAAGGACCCAAGACTTCAAGTCTTGTAGAGAAGAACCCCCCATAAACTTCAAACTTCAAAGACGAGAGCAATTTCTTCTCAAGGAAAATAACAGGAAGAGAGATCATAGCATCTCCTCCATATTTAAGAGTTTAACTCTCACAGCAGAAGAACTTAGTTCTTTTTCAAGATCATAGATCTATAAGACAAAGTCTTTCATAAAAGTAAAAGAGATCGTAGCATCTTATCAAAAAAAAAAAAGAAATTAGTTCTTAAATCCATGAGACAAAGTCTCTCACAAACGAGAATTTAATTCTCAGAACACCGAACTGAGCAGAACAAAAAAAAACACAGTGCTTGGCGGTCACCGCCGAGCGCTCCACGTGCCCCTCACGTGTGCGCTACTTAAAGAGCGCTTAGCACTCAAAGTTTGGCGCTCAGCGCCGAGTGCTCCACGTGCCTCTCACGTGGGCGCTATTTAAAGAGCGCTTAGCACTCAAAGTATGGCGCTCAGCGCCGAGCACTCCATGTGCTCCTCACGTAGGCACTACTTAATAAAAAGTACTTAGTACTCATTGCCTGGCGCTTAGCGCTAAGCGCTTCACGTGTGCCTCACGTGAGCGCTATCAAGTGTTTAACACTCCATATAAAAGAATACAGACGTCACGTGTTAAACACGTGGGTTGATGCAGAAAGAATAAAGGGTGTCAGAACCCGTTTCAAACGCTCAGCATTGCTGATGCAGAAAGGGGACCAAGCCCAAATAAATAATCAAGTGGGCTGAACCCAAGGTTGGTCAAATCCCAAATTAACCCAACCCATATGCTTTTAAATTGGACTTAGTCCCAAACAAGATTATCAAGTCTTTGATGAACATTCACTGGTTCAAGGGTACATCTTTTCATACCTCTGATACATGTCGTTGTAATTCTTCAACGTCTTCAGAGAGATGGAGGGTCCCAATAACCAATAACTTTTGGTGCATCCCCAAAACTGTTAAACCAAAATTTTACAGACTATGATGTCTTTAAACCCAGACTATGATGTCTTTAAACCCTACAGACTATGAAGTCTTTAAACACAGACGTTGATGTCTTTAAACCCTACAGACGATGATGTCTTTAAACACAGACTATGATGTCTTTAAACCCTACATACTATGATGTCTTTAAACCCAGACTATGATGTCTTTAAACCCTACAGAATATGATGTCTTTAAACCCTACAGACCATGACGTCTTTAAACCCTACAGACTATGATGTCTTTAAACACAGACTATGATGTCTTTAAACCCTACAGACTATGATGTCTTTAAACACGGAATATGATGTCCTTAAACCCAATGGACCACAACGTCTCTAAACTAAACTCTATGGACTATGATGTCCTACATGGACTATGATGTCCTTAAACCCAATGGACCGCAACGTCCCTAAACTAAACTCTATGGACTATGATGTCCTTAAACCTACATGGACTACGATGTCCTTAAACCCAATGGACCGTGACGTCCTTAAAATAAAACGATAGAGCCCAAATGCTCTTTCGTTGGATCTAAATGATCTTGAACCCCCATTGAGTAGATCTTATTCTAAAATTAGACTAACGTATCCTCAACAAACATTTAAGTTGATCTTAATCTCAAACGAGGTTAACGAGCCTTAAATCCATCAAACCCAAATCTAATAAAATACGGATTTGGACTAATCCCCGCCCTACGGGCGAAAACATAAATTAGTCTCCATATACAATCCACGGGAAACCAAAAATAAAACAAACACACACGACACGAAGTGAATATCTGGAGCAGGAGAAAGTGGTTTTCGCTACACGGTAACGTAATTAACTGCAGGGGCTTGCGTCTGCAGGTAAGAGCGTCCCCACAATCAATAAACACCTCTCAAACGAGGGGGAATCTGACGAAGTCTGCTACAACGGACGCATCTGTTTAAACCTTCGATACATGGTGCCATAAATCAACTTGGCATCTTCGGAGAGGTAGACAGATAAAACCAAATAGCATATGCCCCCAAAATTCAGGCCAGACGTCCTAACGTCCCGGTCGCGTCTTTCGGCGGTAAACAGATTCTGGCACGCCCGGTGGGAAAGAATCTGTTTACCGCCGAAAGACGCGACCGGGATGTTAGGAAGTCTGGCCTGAATTTTAGGGGCATATGCTATTTGGTTTTATCCGTCCAGCTCTCCGAAGATACCAAGTTGATTTATAGCACCGTGTATCGGAGGTTTAGACGAATGCGGCCGTTGTTGCAGACTTTGTCAGATTCTCCCTCATTGTGAGGGGTTTTTGATTGTGGGGATGCTCTTTCCTGCAGGCGCAAGCCCCTACAGTTAATTACGTTACCGTGTAACGATAACCACTTTCTTCTTCTCCAGATATTCACTTCGTGTCATGTTTTTTTTTTTTTTTTGGTTGCCCGTGGATTGTATACGGAGACTAATTTATGTTGTCGCCCGTAGGGCGGGGATTAGTCCAAATCCGTATTTTATTAGATTTGGGTTTGATGGATTTATGGCTCGTTAACCTCGTTTGAGATTAAGATCGACTTAAATGTTTTTTGAGGATATGTTAGTCTAATTTTAGACTAAGATCTACTCAACGGGGGTTCAGGATCATTTAGATCCAACGAAAGAGCATTTGGGCTCTATCGTTTTAGTTTAAGGACGTCATGGTCCATTGGGTTTAAGGACATCGTATTCCATGTAGGTTTAAGGACATCATAGTCCATAGAGTTTAGTTTAGGGACGTTGCGGTCCAGGACATCATAATCTGTAGGGTTTAATGATATCATAGTCTGTGTTTAAAGACATCATAGTCTGTAGGGTTTAAAGACATCATAGTCTGTAGGGTTTAAAGACATCATAGTCTGTGTTTAAAGACATCACAGTCTGTAGGGTTTAAATACATCATAGTCTGTAGGGTTTAAAGACATCATAGTCTGTGTTTAAAGACATCACAGTCTGTATGGTTTAAAGACATCATAGTCTGCAGGGTTTAAAGACATCATAGTCTGTGTTTAAAGACATCATAGTCTGTAGGGTTTAAAGACATCATAGTCTGTAAAGTTTTGGTTTAACAGTTTTGGGGATGCGCTAAAAGTTATTGGTTATTGGGACCCTCCATCTCTCTGAAGACGTTGAAGAATTACAGCGACATGTATCAGAGGTACGAAGAGATGTACCCTTAAACCAGTGAATATTTATCAAAGACTTGATAATCTTGTTTGGGACTAAGTCCAATTTAAAAGCATATGGGTTGGGTTAATTTGGGATTTGACCAACCTTGGGCTCAGCCCACTTGATTATTTATTTAGGCTTTGTCCTCTTTATGCATCAGCAATGCTGAGCGTTTGAAACGGGTTCTGACACCTTTTATTCTTTCTGCATCAGCCCACGTGTTTAACACGTGACGTCTGTATTCTTTTATATAGAGTGTTAAACACTTGATAGCGCTCACGTGAGGCATACGTGAAGCTCTATCAAGTGTTTAACACTCCATATAAAAAAATACAGACGTCACGTGTTAAACACGTGGGCTGATGTAGAAAGAATAAAGGGTGTTAGAACCCGTTTCAAACGCTCAGCATTGCTGATGCAGAAAGGGGACCAAGCCCAAATAAATAATCAAGTGTGCTGAGCCCAAGATTGGTCAAATCCCAAATTAACGCAACCCATATGCTTTTAAATTAGACTTAGTCCTAAACAAGATTATCAAGTCTTTGATGAACATTCACTGGTTCAAGGATACATCTCTTCATCTCTTCGTACCTCTGATACATGTCGTTGTAATTCTTCAATGTCTTTAGAGAGATGGAGGGTCCCAATAACCAATAACTTTTGGCGCATCCCCAAAACTTTTAAACCAAAACTTTACAGACTATGATGTCTTTAAACCCAGACTATGATGTCTTTAAACCCTACAGACTATGATGTCCTTAAACACAGACTATGCCGTCTTTAAACCCTACAGACTATGATGTCTTTAAACCCTACAGACTATGATGTCTTTAAATACAGACTATGATGTCTTAAACCCTATAGACTATGATGTCTTTAAACACAGACTATGATGTCTTTAAACCCTACAGACTATGATGTCTTTGAACACGGAATATGATGTCTTTAAGACTATGATGTCTTTAAACACGGACTATGATGTCCTTAAACCCAATGGACCGCAACGTCCCTAAACTAAACTCTATGGACTATGATGTCCTTAAACCTACATGGACTACGATGTCCTTAAATCCAATGGACCGTGACGTCCTTAAACTAAAACGATAGAGCCCAAATGCTCTTTCGTTGGATCTAAATGATCCTGAAACCCCATTGAGTAGATCTCAGTCTAAAATTAGACTAACGTATCCTCAATAAACATTTAAGTTGATCTTAATCCCAAACGAGATTAACGAGCCTTAAATCCATCAAACCAAAATCTAAGAAAATACGGATTGGACTAATCCCCGCCCTACGGAAGACAACATAAATTAGTCTCCGTATACAATCCACGGGAAACCAAAAATAAAAAAAACACACGACACGAAGTGAACATCTGGAGAAGGAGAAAGTGGTTATCGCTACGCGGTAACGTAATTAACTGCAGGGGTTTGCGCCTGCAGGGAAGATTGTCCCACAATAAAAAACCCCTTATAATGAGGGGGAATCTGACAATGTCTGCTACAACGGCCGCATTCGTCTAAACCTCCGATACACGGTGCCATAAATCAACTTAGCATCTTCGGAGAGGTGGACGGATAAAACCAAATAGCATCTGCCCCCAAAATTCAGGCCAGACTTCCTATTGTCCCGGTCGCGTCTTTCGGCGGTAAACAGATTCTGGCACGCCCGGTGGGACCTTTTCTTCTTTCCACTCCACACTTCGTATGTTGTGTTTCGCGAACAAATCACGATCTACTATGGTTGCCTGTGGATTCAAGGTACTAAGATTTGGTGTCTTACTCCCGTGCAGAGAAAAGAAGATCAATGGTTTCTAGCTGCACCAACTGCAATAACAACTCCCGCTTCGTCCCGTCCGGAGGAGTGACCTATGGGCCCCAAGCGGCCTCCATCTTCCCATGCCAGTGGAAAAGGTGACACAGGCCACCACTAGATTGTTCTTCGGGACCATGCTCCCACCGATGAGCTTCAACGCACCAGTGCCGTCATAGGAGGCTCCAAAGAAGTCGGTCATCGATCGGCTTACAACTACCACGGTCCCTCTCAACGGGTCGTCCAATTCCAACGTCTCAGTCTTCAACCGGCTGAGACAAAGCTCCAGTGGGCCTACAAAGAGGCTCGCAATTCCGGAGAAGGCTATCCTGGCTCCTGCTGCGGGTGAGGTCGTTATAAGTGCGTCCCCTATCCGAAAGTTAGTCTTCGACAGGTTGGACGTTTCTTCTCAGCGGACGTCAGTCTTCGATAGGCTAGCGCTGACAACAACCCTTCACCAGAACATGGGGCATGGTGAAGCCATCCCCATAATTGAGCCAGTCCCATCTGCAAGACATGCTCGACATCGCCACTGGCACTGATTGAGGAAAACTGGGGGCGGCTCTCCCTCTGGACTGACTCCACCAGCTCCAATGGTGGAAATTGATGCTGCTGTTCCAACTGTGAACAGTTTTGAGCCGCTCAGGAGGGTGTGCAAGAACTCTCCGACTGCCATGTTGAAAAATTCTCCTCCACCTATGGAGAACGTTACAAAGGCGAACCCGGAACAGCCCCCTTAGCGTCTGTCCTCCAAAATCCACAGGGTTTGTCGAAGAGTCCAAGACTCTGTGATCGACAAAGACTACTCCCGTCGACAGAAGAAAATGAAGGTCCGGCAAGAAGAGGGTCATCCTGCCATCGTACCACGGAAAATATCGGCTGCAATAGCCCCCTCAACTTCGACCGCCTATAAAAGGAGAAGGCCGGAGAAAACCCCTATGTCTACAAAAAATATCAAAGGCGCTGAATCCAAACGCCCCAAGTCTGGGGGTATGGTAGTGCACACCGTCTACATGGCTTACCGAAAAGAGAAAAGCCGCGCTTCTACGGGTCATCGACCGCTCACACGGTCTGTGAAAAAAACTCAGGAGCAGCAAAAAAAGCTCCAGGAGATGCTGACAAAGATGGCCGCACTCACTGGGCAGAAGGAAAGTCCGGAAGCATCATCGGATCAACGCCAGGAGCAGGAAACCGACGTCGAGTTTTTCCGAAGAATGCTCGAAAAGAAAGATAAAGAGGCCATGGAACAAGCGGCTAACATAAAGTAAATGGCACTCCTGTTCCAAGATATGGTAGGGATGATGATCCAGCCGGACCCTCCAGCCGAAGATCCCCCAGTAATCATTGAAGACGACAGAGGGGAGATATCAAATCCTCTTCCGGCTTTATCAGCAGCCTGGGAAGAGATGATCTCGAAAGCTACGCTTGATGACTACATATCTCAACAAATACGGGCTCATCAGGCAAGCGAAACTGCGGGCCAAGTCGTCAGAACTGGGCGACCCTATCTAAGTTGGTACGATCAAATTAAGTACCCGCCAGGATACACGATCCCGAAATTTCACGTGTATAAGGGGACATGCAACCCCCATCAGCACGTCGCTTAGTTCAGGGCTCTCTATGGCAATACTGGAGGTGAAGACAAATTGCTACTTCGCCAATTCGTCGGCTGCTTAGCGGAGATGGCATTTGAATGGTACCCGGAGCTTCCGAATGACTCCATCAAAACATTCACAGAAATGGAGTTGATATTCACCCATCATTTCGCAAGCGTCAGAGAACACACCCCGATCACGGCATTGATCAATGCCAGGGTGAAGCCAGGAGAGACATGGGTCCAGTATGCAATTCGGTGGCGGAACCTATGGTCGAGACGTGAACAACGCATAGAAGAAGCTCCTGCCGTGGGCATGTTCGTTGGGACCCTCGATCCGCAGGCGACTATATCCCAATTCATGTTGTTCTTCAAGACGACCACTTTCCAAGCCGTCTGCCCAGATACTACACAGAGGGATTGAAAAGGTTATTGAGATGCCAAGGTGTACCCTTTAAGCAAACCGCGCGACAGGCCCAATTCTACAACAGGATCTGGAACGTCCCCGGAACTCAGAGAAACTTGCCTAACGGAAAAATGAAAATGATCGGGTTTGGATATGTCCAGTCCAAAAAACGGGAGCAGTTCCATGGCTACCATGTCATAAAGGACATTGATGATGAAGAGGATGCTCTTTTAAAAGACGCTGACGCTGAACCAGAACGCGGTCCCGCCTTAAAAATGCTGAGTCCGACGTTTGAAGAACAGATGGACAAGCTAGTAAAGGAAGTGAGTCAAAAGGTTCGGAAAGACCACAACCGCGAAATGGCCATTTACGAGAAAGCCAAGATGCAACGCCTCCTTCAGCAGGCTACGGAGGATGAAAATTCCCTCCACCGTCAGCCCGCCATGCATTCCCAAGACGAGAAAATTGCCCGATGTAGAGGCAAAAACAGGTTGAAGAACGGAAAAAATGTTCGACAGCGGCAAAATGGATCCAAAAGGCCACGTGATCAAGAAAGGGTCAGCCGGAATCCGTCTCGTATGAAAAAGATGAGTCGAGCATATTCTTTCCCTCGAGACAAGACAAGGAGAATCTTTGACCTTGTCATGAAACATCAGATGATGAAAATCCCGGATTCTTGGCACCCCGATCAAGCAAACGAGGTTCATCACCTGGATTATTGTTCCTATCACCGAGCGATAGGACATCCTCTTGAAGACTGCTTCACCTTCAAAAATTGGGTCGAAGACCAATATTAACTCGATAGGTTCGCTCTATCCAACAGTTGAATGGTAGCCCCACCGCAAAGGCATGTGCCAAAAGCAACGTATATGGGGAGAGTAGAACCAGATCAACATCGTTCTTGGAAACGATCTCGTACCTGTCACGTGATAACGCTGTCGGAAGAAGAAGAGCGCGAGAATATGGATAACCTCACCCGGTGCTTCAAAAACGAGGATGAGGAGGAGTTGATCTCAGAATTTCCACCGGCGCCAAAAGAGTTGGAAGATGGAATACATACTACTGCAGACAACCTAAGGAAAATCGACTTAGGGACGACAAACGACCCACGGCCAACGTTCGTCAGTGAGCTGCTGTCTAAAGAACAGGTGGCTACGCTAAAAGACATGCTCATGTAGTATAAAGATTGCTTCGCATGGAACTATTCCGAGATGCCGGGACTAGACCCAAAAATAGCTGTGCATAAATTGGCGGTATCTCCGGACGTCAAGCCGGTCAAACAAGAGCCAAGAAGAATGCGGCTCGAACTTGAAATGAGTATCAATGCCGAATTCAAGAAGCTAATCGACTCCGGCTTCATCCAAGAAGTTCAATACCCTGACTGGATCGCCAACATTGTCCCAGTGATGAAGAAAAATGGGACGGTGCGCATCTGCGTGGACTTTCGGGACCTCAACAAAACCTGCCCGAAGGATGTTTTTCCTGTACTGGTTACCGAGTTGATGATAGATAACACGTCCACTCACGAAGTCTTCTCCTTCATGGACGGATCATCGGGGTACAATCAAATAAAGATGCATCCCGAAGACCAGAAGCATATCGCTTTCCGGACTCCTCTGGGTATATTCTGTTACAAAGTGATGTCATTCGGTCTGAAGAATGCCGACGCTACCTATCAGAGCGCCATGACGAAGATTTTCGATGACCTCATACATAAAATCGTCGAATGCTATATCGACGACCTCGTGGTGAAAAGCAAATCGCACGAGGAGCATTGGGAGCATCTGAAGATAGTGTTTCAGCGCCTTCAGAAGTACAACCTGAATATGAACCCTCTCAAATGCATGATTTCTAGGGAGAATTTGCACCTACAAGATCCTCTAGACTTGTAAGGAGAAAAGAAATCTTCTTGAGGCCCTTACGGCTCATGAAGATGAAAAGAGTCTTAGGCTACAAGGACCCTAAGCCTGTCTCCTAAGACCTCAATTCCATGGCCCTGCATAACTCTACACTACTTCACCTACGTACATACTTACATGGGCAAAAGTGGGGGCTTCGGCCAAAAGCTATTTGTTCCTGTTTACACCGGTTTAAGTTTCGTTTATAAATATGTGTGTGATCGGGCTCATTCATATACGCACATACACACATAAGAGGTAGAACAGGTGTTAGAAAGGGAGCACTTAGCGGTCAACGACAAAAAGAAAGAATTTAATTGAACATTTTATTCTACAGGAAATAGATCACCATACATGGGATCGAAAGTAAAGGGATTTACAAAACTATGGATAAAATTCTCTAATTCCCTCTCCGCCTTCTCCACCATATCAAAGAGGCGATCTTCACGAGGAGTCGCTCCCCATCGGTCAGCTCCATGCCCATTAGCGAAGGCAGACATGATGACCCGCTGAGCCCGTATCTAGCTTAGCAGCTGAACAGAGCAACCCCTCAGATCCGTGGTGATCAAAAGTGCCTTATGAAAGCACTCGATCTTGTCCTCCGCTGCATCGAGTATCGCCGGAGTCATCTCCGCTGGATGAGGGGGAATATCATCGAGCACGGACAAGAAGACTATTCGGAGCCAAATGGAGCCGATAGGGAGAGGAGATCCTCTACGAGTCAAGAGCTCGTACGTCACCATATCACATTGGTCATCTGTAAGAGTAGGGTTCACCAGACGGGCAACAAAACAAGGAACAATCTCCTCAATAGGCACTTCCTATGGCTGCCGGCGAGCATGTGGACGATTATAAGCCATAGCTCTTCTCTGTTAAAATAATTCTCTGAAAATGAGAGAGAAGAGAAGCATTGCTTCAAATTATAAAGGGAGACATTTAAGTCTAGGCACGGAAAATTTTGTGCACGATGGAACTGTTTCCAAGCTCTGTTAAGAGAAAAAATTGGGAAAGAGAAGTTTGACTCAGGAAAAGCAGAGAAAGAAGGTGAAAAGGCACCTTCAGTGTTAAGGCGGCACCTCATGTGCAAGGCACGAGAGCGCCAGCGCCAAGAGTTAAAAAACTCTGAGGCAGCGCCTCACGTGCAAATCACGAGAGCGCCATCGCCAGAACTAAAAGTTCTCCACCATTGGATCAAAAAGATCCAACAAATATGATGAATCATCAAATTATAGAATCAAATTCTATTGAGAAAATACTCCTCAAATCTTTCTAAATAAGAAAGATTGTGCTCTGTAAATCAGACCACCGTTGGATCAAAGATCCAATGGTGATTAAAAATCACCAAGATACAGAATAAGTTCTGTATGGGAAAATATTTTCACAATTTTGTTAAAAACAAGAAAAATGTCTTCTGTAAAACAAAAGCCCTTGAATCAAAGATCCAACGATGGATAAATTCCCTAAATCAATTAGAGATCTTTCAATGAGAGATTTCCTTAACCGATTCAACAAATCAGCCCCCCCTATATAAGGGACCCAAGACTTCAAGTCTTGTAGAGAAGAACCCCCCATAAATTTCAAACTTCAAAGACGAGAGCAATTTCTTCTCAAGGTAAATAACAGGAAGAGAGAACATAGCATCTCCTCCATATTTAAGAGTTTAACTCTCACATCAGAAGAACTTAGTTCTTTTTCTAGATCATAAATCGATAAGACAAAGTCTTTCATAAAAGTAAAAGAGATCATAGAATCACATAAAAAGAAAAAAGAACTTAGTTCTTAGATCCATGAGACAAAGTCTCTCACAAACGAGAATCTAATTCTCAAAGCACCGAACTGAGCAGAACAAAAAAAACACAGTGCGTGGCGCTCAACGTCGGGCGCTCTACGTGCCCCTCACGTGGACGCAACTTAAAGAGCGCTTAGCACTCAAAGTTTGGCGCTCAGCGCTGAGCGCTCCACGTGTCCCTCACGTGGGCGCTATTTAAAGAGCGCTTAGCACTCAAAATCTGGCGCTCAGCACCGAGTGCTCCACGTGCTCCTCACGTGGGCGCTACTTAATAAAAAGTACGTAGTACTCATTGCCTGGCGCTCAGCGCCAAGCACTTCACGTGTGCCTCATGTGAGCGCTATCAAGTGTTTAACACTCCATATAAAAGAATACATACGTCACATGTTAAACACGTGGGCTGATGCAGAAAGAATAAAGGGTGTCAGAACCCATTTCAAACGCTCAGCATTGCTGATGCAGAAAGGGGACCAAGCCCAAATAAATAATCAAATGGGCTAAGCCCAAGGTTGGTCAAATCCCAAATTAACCCAACCCATGTGCTTTTAAATTGGACTTAGTCCCAAACAAGATTATCAAGTCTTTGATGAACATTCACTGGTTCAAGGGGACATCTCTTCATACCTATGATACAAGTCGTCGTAATTCTTTAACGTCTTCAGAGAGATGGAAGGTCCCAATAACCAATAACTTTTGGCGCATCCCCAAAACTGTAAAACCAAAAATTTACAGACTATGATGTCTTTAAACCCTACAGAATATGATGTCTTTAAACACCGACTATGATGTCTTTAAACCCTACAGACTATGATGTCTTTAAACACAGACTATGATGTCTTTAAACCCTACAGACTATGATGTCTTTAAACCAAACTATGCTGTCTTTAAACCCTACAGACTATGATGTATTTAAACCCTACAGATTATGATGTCTTTAAACCCTACAGACTCTGATATCTTTAAACACAGACTATGATGTCTTTAAACCCTACAGACTATGACGTCATTAAACCCTACTGACTATGATGTCTTTAAACACAGACTATGATGTCTTTAAACCCTACAGACTATGATGTCTTTAAACCCTGCAGACTATGATTTCATTAAACACGGACTATGATGTCCATAAACCCAATGGACCGCAACATCCATAAACTAAACTCTATGGACTATGATGTCCTTAAACCTACATGGACTACGTTGTCCTTAAACCCAATGGACCGTAACGTCCTTAAACTAAAACGATAGTGCCCAAATGCTCTTTCGATGGATCAAAATGATCCTGAACCCCCGTTGAGTAGATCTTAGTCTAAAATTAGACTAACGTATCCTCAACAAATATTTAACTTGATCTTAATCTCAAACGAGATTAACGAGCCTTAAATCCATCAAACCCAAATCTAAGAAAATACGGATTTGGACTAATCCCCGCCCTACAGGCGACAACATAAATCAGTCTCCGTATACAATGCACGGGCAACCAAAAAGAAAAAAATACACACGACACGAAGTGAACATCTGGAGCAGGAGAAAGTGGTTATCTCTACGCGGAAACATAATTAAATGCAGAGGCTTGCGCCTGCAGGGAAGAGCGTTCCCACAATCAAAAAACCCCTCGCAAACGAGAGGGAATCTCACGAAGTCTGCTACAACGGCCGCATCTGTTTAAACCTTCGTTACACGGTGCCATAAATCAACTTGGCATCTTCGAAGAGGAAGACAGAAAAAACCAAATAGCATCTGCCCCCAAAATTCAGGCCAGACGTCCTAACATCCCGGTCGCGTCTTTCGGCGATAAACAATCACCTCAACATTCGTCTCATTACAATAGACGCGATGTCAACAAAAGACCCCAGGGTCAACAAAGTGGAGCCATGTCAAAGTCCCCAGTTCCAAATCTTGATGGTTCACAGATAATCCAGAGATCACCTTGACATTCGTCTTATTACAGCAGACACGACATCAACAAGCGACCCCAGGGTCAATAAAGCGGAGCCATGGCAAAGTCCCTAGTTCTAAATCTCGATGGTTCACAGATAATCTAGAGATCACCTCGACATTCGTCTCATTAGAGCAGACGTGACGTCAACAAGCGACCACAGGGTCAACAAAGCGGAGCCATGGTAAAGTCCCTAATTCCAAATCTCGATGGTTCACAGATAACCTAGAGATCACCTCGACATTCATCTCATTACTGCGACGCAACGTCAACAACCGACCCCAGGGTCAAAACAAAACGGAGCCATGGCAGAGTCCCTAGATCCAAGCCTCGACGGTTTACAAACAACCTAGAGACAACCTTGATATTCATCTCGTTACAGTGGACGCAATGCCAGCAAACGAAGCATAGGAAGATCCCTAGCTTCAGGGTCTTGACGACAACTCAGATAAAACCTGAAAGACTATCGGAGATCATCCCACACCAGCGCTGAGTGGTTATGACTCATCGGGGATCCCAAACTGAGCCTAACCTCAAGTAAAAAGCGGCATGGAAAATCCCTAACATTTTCTCTTCCGAAGGTAATATGACCAGGGAGATTAATTGAAGACGTCATGTCCAGCCCCTGAAGGGATCAGAGACACGACAGTCGCGGGGTTACTCGAACAGCAAGATTGCATATCAGGGAATGCATCAGCCAACGCGACGGTACGACGGACAAAACCCTAGTACTACAGACCCTAAAGGACCTCTGTCGTAATGAGCAGGGGTTAACTGTGACGTTAGGACATGTTTTCCTACAAGCCCAAGGGAGGCAAACTAAACAAGCTCCGAAATGAGTTCAAAAACTAGAGTCTCTGGGATGAATGAATTAGCTACAAACTCCGAAATGAGTGAATAAACTACAAACTCCGAAATGAGTATATAAACTACTTCACACCAGATTAAGAAATCGAAGAAGAAAGAAATGCCGGTATGAAATAAAATATGTCTTTTATTCATGAATTCAAGTGCGTGCAAGATACATTTCATTCAGGAATCAAAATGAATACATGTTATTCATGAATCATAAGTTTACAATCAGTACAAAGAAAGGGGTACAATGATAGCTATCAAGGAGGAGGCGTCTTCAACAAACTGACAAGCCGCTCGCACGCTCCCCACAATTCTTTCTCGTGCTCAGCTACAGCGGCCAACTCCGCCTCGACTTGAGTCCGTTGCTGCAAACAGGATGAAAGATTTTCATCGATTTCTTGCTCAGCAGATTCGCAATCCCGCGTGACTCGTTCGGTGAAGTCAATCTTCCTTCTTAGCGCCAACCCATCCGAAATACATCATTGGAGGTTGTCGAAAATAGATTTCAGCCGCGCAGCATTCGCTTCAACCTGGGCACATAACTGGACGGATTCACCGGAAACCGCTTCATGTTCCTTTCGCCTTAGAGCCTCCTCTTGTTCAAAATGGCGAATGAAAGGAACACTCTGCTCGACCCACGCAGCCCGCTGAGAGTTCAAGGCCAACACCTCAGGAGCAAAATGCTTAAGCTCAATCTCGTGCAACCAGGCCTCGATCTTCCTGCAATAATCAACCCAAGAAACAATGAGATCTTCATTATAGAAATTGCTCTCGTATTTCAATTCGTAAAACAAAGAAAACACTTGAGGGATGGAATCTATCATACCGGCTGTCGCAGGGGGCAGAATAGGGAGTACCAGAGGCGTGGTTATTCTTTCGTTTTCTCCCCCGGCCCGTGATACTGCAGTCAATATAAGAAAGGCTTAGCAACAATAAGTCTAAGGGGAAAGAAACATTGGGTGAAGAATATACTGACCAATACCAGAAGGCGGAACGATTTCCGACTGAAAGGAAAAATGCGGGTTTAACACCTGGTACAAATGATCAAGAAGTACTCCTGCATAGTTACGACAATATACAGTCAATAAAAGGAGGATCATATCCACAGTGAAGCAAATAAGTAAGAAACCCGTACCTTCCAAGATTTGAGGAGACGCAGAAGAAAGCAAAGGGACAACGACCGTCAAAGTGGCGGCCGACGACACTTCTTCAACCGGCACAACTTCAGGATTTATTGTGCCTATGTTTGAGACAAAAGAAATATCATCAGAGATGTTTAGCAGAGCTAATATATATATATATATATATATATATATATATATATAAGTAAAATAAAAATATATATACCTGGCAAGTTAGAACCCGAAATCGTGCCCGAAGCATCATCAGTCGTGATGGCTTCTTCAGTATCCATCGGGACAGCAGAGTCGATGCCCATAACTTCATCACCTGATTCGACAAGGGCTGTCGTAATGCTAGCGTCACCCGCTAATATCAAAGAGCCGCAAGAGGAAGGAGCAGCAGTTAGAACGGTCCCAGACTCCAGAAACAGATTGGCCACTTCGGGCTCTGTAATCATCGGCGTTTCACCTGCCATACCATCGCCAGGAATCGGCCCTGCTTAAAAGAAAATACGTATGTCAGAATTTGAGGATCAAGTTCTAATAAAGGACTGGGCATTACATTACCTTGAAGTAGCTTTTCAGTTTCTTCTCGAGCTGCACGTGCAAACTTTCTATGGGTGGTAGACAGGGCGGAAGGAATATCCGCCGAAGGAATATAAGCCGGCACACTTGAGCCTGCACCTGCGGCCAAAACAACATTTTATTCCCTCGCTGCGTGCTTCTTGCGCTTCCTTTCAGTTTGGGAAGTGAGAACTGACCTCCTTAAGACTTCCAATAGAGGGACGTTGTCGTCGGAACCGAGCCCTGCCTCCGGAGCCGCTACAGCGTCCATCATCGTCTGCTTCAGCAATGCATCTTGTGGTGGCTTTAGGATAGCCATGACTATAGCAGCTGGCTCTAGAAGCTTTACTGCACCGCCACTTAGGATTGACATTTCACTTGGAACGATCTGAGTTGCGGTAGTTCCTGCAATAGGGCGAAG
The DNA here is from genome assembly GCA_030015575.1 of Agapanthus africanus. NCBI lineage: Eukaryota > Viridiplantae > Streptophyta > Magnoliopsida > Asparagales > Amaryllidaceae > Agapanthus > Agapanthus africanus. The sequence goes on from JASDDO010000178.1 coordinate 287,972, forward strand.
AGAAGGGTCAGATCATGAATAAAACTAAAAGAGAGAGTAAAGACGTAATGAAACGAATTATACCAAGACCCAAAGAAGTGCGGAGCCTCTCTTCCTCCTCAAACGTTTTGAGGGAAGCCGGGAGAGCTTCTTCGGCAGAAATGCCTGTTGAAGAAGAAAGCGTTAATAAAAGCATAATAAAGAGAGAAGAGATAGGTACATAAGAATGCAAATGAAACATACCAGACGCTGCAATGGAGACCAACACCGCTTCCTCGCGAGCCAGTCGCGTAGAAGCTGTGAGGGCAGCTTCTAGATCAGTATCGGTTGCAGGCATGTCAAACAAACCTTCATTGGTGCCGTATTTGCACAATCCCTCGCTGTAGGGAGCATGAGGCTCCTGGCCTAATACGACGTCGGCAGAGAATAAGGACTTCTTCTTTTTCTGCTAACGGATGCCAGCGGCCGACAATAAAAGATTGCGCTTGACAGGCATCTTTGGGCGGCGGGTCCCAATTTCTGAACCAATGCTAGATTCCAGGGACGCCAAGGCTACCGCAGTTGCAGGAACACCCGATTGAAGCTTCTCAGGGAAAGCTCGAGGGACCACAGCCGTAGTATCCTCTCTCAAGGGGGGACGAACGGTAGTCCGTCGCTTTAAAGGAACCGATGGATTGCCAGCGGGTACTGCATCTGTAACAACCCAAACTTTCTGTAATTTTTTTTCAAAAGTACAGAAAGGAACACCTAAGCCTGAGCACAAGTTATAAGTTTGATTTGCTTTTGAACAGCAAGAAAGAGCTTGTAGCTCACTGGTAAGATCTTGCACTGCTGAACCATAGCACCAGAGTTCAAATCCCATCAGCCACACATTCTTTTTATTTAAAATTCTTTAATCTTTTTAGATGCCCAAGGGTCTACACATGCACTACACACAAAAATGAAAAGTCACAAAGAAAACAAACATGTGCACTGCAGAAGACTAAACGACCCCGATACGTGGCACCCAAACCCAACACCCCCTGTCGGTACAAATCTGGCGAAATGGCCAAAAACCCAGGTCCTGCCGGTCTAAACCATTGGGAATGCTCCAAAATTTCACCCTCTGCACCTGTTGACCTACCCCACTAACCCCACATTGCTTGTTTACTCTGAATATTTCTAGAGAGTAATAAAATACCCATTTAATCAAATTTTAATGCATATTTCAATGCATTCTTTAAACACCCTAAACCCTAATTTTTCCCTATAAATACCCACTTTGTTTTTTCACCCCTTAACACTGAAATTCTCTACAAAAGCTCTACAAAATTTTCAAGCCTCTTTTGTGTACAAGTGGAGTTAACAAAGGGTAAAGTTCCGGCGATGACCCAAGGAGTTTCCGGTGACGAAACGACGTCCCGATGAATCCCTAGCCTTCTCCTACCTCCCTTCTTTCCCAAAGCCAGTAAGTCCCCTTCCCCCCTCTCTTCTCCTATTCTACAAACTTTAAATTATAAAACCCGACGGAAGCGGAGTTAATCCGACTTCCGATTCGGTTTTTCTTCAAAACTCTACTTTTCTTAACCAAATAAATTACATACTCTTATATTTTATTAATAAACATCAACAAACTCAATAAAACAAGTTTCACATCAAAATAATCATTTATGTGACATTTATCACACTTTTACATAAAAATACCACAAACAATTCATTTCGACATTAAAACCTTGTTTCTTGCTATACCTTTAGATAGTTCAAGAGGCAATGACCTACCTCATCACAACACACATCTCTAATATGGCACGATGATGTTTGTTATCTTAGATTCGGGAAAATACAACATTGCAAATAAATACCATCAACTTATAAAACCTTTTTCTATAAAAAGTGTACTAAACAATTCTTTGCAATTACGCCTCTACAACCCACTTTTGGGGACCCCGTTCGAGATGGTGCGGTTTATCGCACATCTTCGGGCCTAGTAGAGCGAGATGCAGACCTCCTCACAGAGCATCCGATCTCGAAATAATTCTTATTACATTTTCTTTAGAAAATGATATTTCTATTATAAATAAAATTTATATTTTTAATAAATAATTATATATGTAAATAATATCAAAATATCTATTTTTAATATATATAATATTCCACACTTCCAAAATCCAAGAAAAACATCCCATTTACAAGAAAATACCATTACAATTCCAATATTGCAAATAAATAATATATACTTTGAAAATTAGGTTTTACTCCCTAGAAATTTCACATCTATAAAATATACATCTATGAAAACCCTAAAGATGATAATTAAATGCTTGAGGTGTATTTTGAAATAATGCCAAAACTATTTTTACATAAAACCCCCTCAAGTTATACTAAATTACAATAAGGACCCTAGTAAATATAGGTTTTAGCGGAACCAGTCTCTTGAGCCTCACGGAGCCGAAGATATGGGTGCTTGCCTATCTAATGTAGACAATATAACAAATGGTGTTATCAACACTGTAATTGTCTTGGAAAAGGACACAAATCCTGCCGTCCATGTGCAGCAGTTACCGATAACATCAAAACTAATTCAGGATTCAATTTCTTTACAAGTGTCTGACTCAGACCGAGTCTCAATCTAATCAATCTGACTTGAATGTGTTTCGGGTATATTATACAATACAATATTCAACCTAAAACCGTCTATTCAAGCTATAACAATCTATATAACTTGACCGAACCGAACCATGGATATATTCCGTTTACATGACTATCCATTATATCCATTTCCATTTACTGATATCATTGTTTCGACAAGTTTTCCATATACAATTTACAATACAAGCCAATACAATACAAACAGTACAATCAATACAAGCAATACAATAAACATCACGGGCTTATAAAGGGGTAGACTGGTACAGAACATGTTAAAGGTGGCACGAGATGGTCATTAAAAGACGTAATTACATACATGCCGTTGTTCTGTGGTATTATCGAAGGAGCCTTGTACTACGGGTTACCAAAGTCCACGGTGTAACTTGGACTCCTCTTGTATACACTGGCATATTCTGTACCAAGCTACAAACACTACGTTAGTATAGAAAATATAACATTAGCTGCTTCTCTGTCTATTCTTCTCCTTCTTTCTTTGGGACTTACCGAGCGATTGTTTGCTGACGACATTCCTATTTCTCTTCTTCTTTGGAATGTTGTAAGGAGGACCCGACGCTGAAGAGTTCGAGACCAAGCAGGAACACTTGGAGCATACCCCTGAGCAGTACCCTGAAGACCCTGAGCTGTAGTCACTTGTACATAGTTCATTTTCATTTCAGTTATGCCATTATTTAGGCATTGCTTTCTATTCCTGTATTTACATTTTCAGTTGTACTTGTAAAGAATTACTGAATAAATAAATTTGTTGTTCTTTTATATTCATGTCTCTTATGCACATTTACTTTATATTGCTTATTTACGCTTAGCGTATTTACTTCTGAGTAAGTACGTAGCGGGCCTCGCCGCGTCCTCTTTCCCGTAAACTGGGAAGTAGGGCATGACAAGTTTTGTTGGTGGTCCATTCAGGTCAGTTTTGCATGGACAATCTAAGCAATCTAACACAAGAACCAGCAACTAAAACAGTCTTTACAATTCATGTTCTTTGAATCTTCCAATTTCATATACTTTAAATCTATCTTAACCCTAATTTTACTTTCAAGGTTATGGATTCCCCACACAATACCAGCACCAACTTCAACAACACACCATCACCTCTACCGCTTATGCCTACCATCGCTACACCGATCAATGAGAATATGGTACTGCTTGAGGCAATTCGAAGCCTCCTGGAAGGACATCAGCAGCAGACTGCTATTCTCTTGACTTACCAGAAGTGGAAGCACCCGGAGTGAAGCAGTTCTGGGCACTGCACCCTAAGAACTTTTTAGGAAAAGAGAGCTCTCTGGAAGCGGAGGAATGGGCTCAAAGCATTGAAGATGATTTAACAGCGGCATAAGTGCTAGAGATAGCTTGGGTTCGAGTTGTGAAGCTGCAGCTCACTGACAATGCACGGGTTTGGTGGAAGGCAGAAGAGAGCCGTCTTAACCAGCCTATCGAATGGAAGACTTTCCATGACATGTTAAATGCAAAGTACTTCCCTGAAACTCCCCGCTTTGATATGGAGCAGCAATTCATCCATCTGCAACAGGGTTCGATGTGGACCAAATTTGTAGATGGGTATGATACTGAGTTTACCATGCTCAGCAGGTTTGCGGCCCATTTCATACCGACTGCTGAGATCAGGGTAAGAAGATTTCAGCAAGGGTTGGAACCGGAGATCCAAGCTTCCTTAGCTACAGGGGATTTCCCAACCTATGATTTGGCTTTGAAAGCTGCCCGAAGATATGAGGCAGTAGTTAAGAAGAAGGGCAGACCTCAAACTGCCGGTTTGAAATGCCCTGCCACTCAAATGGCAGGAGGTGCCTCTTCCAGGCAATCGTTCGAACCCAGGAGAACGGAAGAAACACTTAGCCAGTTAAGTCCCAATTTTTGTTTCTATTGCAAGAGAGAAGGAAACTTGTGGAAGGACTGTAGGCGTGCAAAAGGCCTGTGCTTAGTTTGTGGCGCATCCAATCACGAAATTGAAACATTTCCTAATAGACGAAACTCAGCTCCCACACACACCAACTACCCGCAGCGACCAGCTATCCAGGCTCCTGCACCTCGTCTTGCACTCCCAGCTCCACCTCCTGCACAGCCTAACCGCCAATTCCATCAGGCACTGAGGAACATGCCTCGAGGACAAAGAAATGTACCTCCAGCTAGGAGGAACGTGCTCCGGCGACAGGCTTACATTTTAAAGGCCGAAGAAACCGAGACTGTGGACCAAGATAACCCTGGTAATTTCCTCACAACCTTACCAAAACTTCTTTCAATCTTTCATTCTTTCAAATATTTTTATGCACTACCAATAATTTTATCACCAAACTTTCTTGAATCTGTTACATTTTCCTTCTATAAATTTCGAGGACAAATTTTTTTTAAGGAAGGTAGAATGTAACAACCCTAACTTTCTGTACAATTTTTTTTTCAAAAGTACAGAAAGGAACACCTAAGCCTGAGCATAAATTATAAGTTTGATTTTCTTTTGAACAGCAAGAAAGAGCTTGTAGCTCACTGATATGACCTTGCACTACTGAACCATAGCACCAGAGTTCAAATCCCATCAGCCATACATTCTTTTTATTTAAAATTCTTAAATCTTTTTAGAAACCCAAGGGTCTACACGTGCACTACACACAAAAATGAAAAGTCATAAATAAAACAAACATGTGCACTGCAGAAGACCAAACGACCTCGACACGTGGCACCCAAACCCAACACCCCCTGTCGTTAAAAATACGGCGAAATGGCCAAAAAATTCGGCGCCGCCGGTCTAAACCGTTAGGAATGCTCCAAAATTTCACCCCTGCACCTATTGACCTACCCTCACTAACCCCACATTGCTTGTTTACTCTGAATATTTCCAGAGAGCAATAAAATGCCCATTTAATCCCATTTTAATGCATATTTCAATGCATTCTTTAAATACCCTAAACCCTAATTTTTCCCTATAAATACCCACTTCATTTTTACACCCCTTCACACTGAAATTCTCTACAAAAGCTCTACAAAATTTTCATGCCTCTTTTGTGTACAAGTGGAGTTAACAAAGGGTGAAGTTCCGGCGACAACCCAATGAGTTTCTGGCGACGAAGAGACGTCCCGATGAGTCCCCAGCCTTCTCCTACCTCTCTTCTTTCCCTAAAGTAGTAAGTCCCCTTTTCCCCTCTCTTCTCCTATTCTACAAACTTTAAATTGTAAAACCCGACGGAAGCGGAGTTAATCCGACTTCCGATTCGGTTTTTCTTCAAAACTCTACTTTTCTTAACCAAATAAATTCCGTACTCTTATATGTTGTTTAATAAACAATAAAAAAACTCAATAAAACAAGTTTCACATCAAAATAATCATTTATGTGACATTTATCGCACTTTTACATAAAAATACCACAAACTATTCATTTCGACATTATAACCTTGTTTCTTGGTATACCTTTAGATAGTTCATGAGGTAATGACCTATCTCATCACAACACACATGTCTAATATAGAACGATGAAGTTTGTTACCTTAGATTCGTGAAAATACGATTTTGCAAATAAATACCATCAACTTATATAACATTTTTCTATAAAAAGTGTACTAAACAATTCATTGCAATTGAGCCTCTACAACCCACTTTTGGGGACCCCGTTCGGGATGGTGCGGGTTATCGTACATCCTCGGGCCTAGTAGAGCGAGATGCAGACCTCCTCACGGAGCATCCGATCTCGAAAGAATTCTTATTAGATTTTCTTTAGAAAATGATATTTCTATTATAAATAAAATTTATATTTTTAATAAATAATTATATATGTAAATAATATCAAAATATCTATTTTTAATATTTATACTATCCCACACTTCAAAAATCCAAGAAAAATATCCCATTTACAAGAAAATACCATTACAATTCCAATATTGCAAATAAATACCATATACTTTGAAAATTAGGTTTTACTCACTAGAAATTTCACATCTATAAAATATACATCTATGAAAACCCTAAAGATGATAATTAAATTATTGAGGTGTATTTTGAAATAATGCCAAAACTATTTTTACATAAGACCCCCTCAAGTTATACTAAATTACAATAAGGACCCTAGTAAATATAGGTTTAAGCGGAACCAGTGTCTTGAGCCTCAGGGAACTGGAGATATGGATGCTTTCCTATCTAATGTAGATAATCTAACAAATGGTGTTATCAACACGGTAATTGTCTTGGAAAAAGACACAAATCCTACCGTCCATATGCAGCAGTTACCGATAACATCAAAACTAATTCAGGATTCAATTTCTTTACAAATGTCTGACTCAGATTGAGTCTCAATCTAATCAATCTGAATTGAATGTGATTCGGGTATATTATACAATACAATATTCAACCTGAAACCGTCTATTCAAGTTATAACAATCTATATAACTTGACTGAACCGAACCATAGATATATTCCATTTACATGACTATCCATTATATCCATTTCCGTTTACTGATATCATGGTTTCGGCATGTCTTCCATATAAAATTTACAATACAATACAATACAAAACAAATAGTACAATCAATACAAGCAATACAATAAACATCACGGGGTTATAAAGGGGCAGACTGTTACGGAACATATTAAAGGTGGCACGAGATGGTCATTAAAAGACGTAATTACATCCATGCCGTTTTTACGTGGTATTATCGAGGGAGCCTTGTACTACGGGTTAGCAAAGTCTACGGTGTAAGTTGGACTCCTCTCGTATACACTGGCATATTCAGTACCAAGCTACAAACACTACGTTAGTATATAAAATATAACATTAGCTGCTTCTCTGTCTATTCTTATCCTTCTTTCTTTAGGACTTACCGAGCGATTGTTCGCCGACGACATTCCTATTTCTCTTCTTCTTTGGAATGTTATCAGGAGGACCCGACGCTGAAGAGTTCGAGACCAGCCAGGAACACTTGGAGCAGACCCCTGAGCAGTACCCTGAAGACCCTAAGCTGTAGTCACTTGTACATATTTCATTTTCATTTCAGTTATGCCATTGTTTAGGCATTGCTTTCTATTCCTGTATTTACATTTTCAGTTGTACTTGTAAAGAATTGCTGAATAAATAAAGTTGTTGTTCTTTTATATTCATGTCTCTTGTGCACATTTTCTTTATATTACTTATTTACGCTTAGCGTATTTACTTCTGAGTAAGTACGTAGCGGGCCTCGCCGCGTCCTCTTCCCCATACACTACGAAGTGGGGCGTGATAGCATCCTTGTGATCAAGCAATAGTTGCCTTTCTTCCCTAATAACAGCACCCGTCGCATGTTGATACCACGCCACGTAAGCGTTTGAAGCTTTCGACACATAGTTCGGCTCGCTAATGAGAAAACTAGACCCTGTATTTAATCGCATGAAGTGGTGCAGCGCGCTGCGAATACCCTCCTCTGTAGCAGCCAGATCGGCTAAGAAAGCCTCGAAAGGAACACCCTGGTTATAACCTGACTGTTGAGCGAAGCAGTGTGGGCTGTACTTCATGAATAGTACCGAGGCGCTTTGTCTGAATACTAAGAAACCCAGCCTGATTGAATATAAGTGTAGGATTTTCCGAGCCCTCAATGTGGAAGCCCCATCTTTGAAAGTATCACGCAACGGCTGCACTACCTTAGTAGATTACTTACCGATAGTTAAGACTCTATCGACAAAGGTTATGCTATCCCTAACCATGCGTAGGCGGAGGAACCGATCGCCAAGCTTCTCTCTATGACAGGTCTGTCGCAGAAGCGTCAATCAGATACATGACCCGAGGAAAGTTATAGCTGTCTTAGAAGCGGGGTCGTTTGTGAACACCAAAAGAATCGAGCACGTGCATCTCGATCCACGATGTGAAGTAGTGCAACGGAAGATGTATGGGCTTTACCCCCGGCTGAGTAGTGTCTGCCGCTAAGCTTAGGCCATGATGTAGATGAGCAAGCCCTGCGATCACAATAGCCACACGCGTCCCAGAAATCATGCGGTGGGCCGGATAAAAGACAGATGGCCTCATATAGTGAGGATGCGTCGGAAGCACAAACCAATTCAACCACAAGCTGATGAACCCAAGAAAAAACGTCTCTTCGTCGACGTCTGGAGCAGCGAGCTCTATGAAAGGGATGACCGGAACGTCTGGAATGAAGAAATTCTTCAAATCCGCCTCCGCCATCGGCAAGTTATCCAAACCAAACCCGAACGGATCGTCGAGTTTGGTGAACTTCGCAGTGTGTTTTGACAAGATTTCTGGGCGAAGAAAGCGAGCGATGAAATCTGCGAAGCCGACTCCGTGCCCTCCCGACTCCAAGAACAAACTCTCGTACATGTTCAACACCTTGATTAGGCTCGGGAATCAGTATTGAATGGCATTTTCTGAAGTGAGGCCCATCACCACTGGTTCGGTAGCAAAGATATACTCATCAGGGGGAAGTATCTCCTCATAATGTTCTCCTCTGACGGGTAAGCCGGAAATTTCCGCAAACTCTTCTAAGGAAATTGAGACCTCCCGGTCTGATAGAAGAAACATGTCGGTCGGGATGTTCCATTGTTCCGGAAAAGCTTTGAACCACCACACATGAGGCGCGGGATAATGAAAAGGGGATGCGTAGATGGCAGGATACAGCCCAAGCTTCAACAGCAGCGACTTCTTGGCTGACAGGATGTACCGAGCCTACTACAAATAGCCGGCTGAATGACGAGGAGTCAATCCTATCATATAGACTTGTCCCCAAGGGCGCGACTCGCCTTGACATATGCGCCATCCCAAAATATCCAAAGCCATTGGTGGCTGCACAGGTATCGATGCCATAGAAGGCTGAAGACGACCTTCCGAAGTCCAGTTGAGCACTTGTAAGGCATAAGTCACTTGAGGCATATCCGCGTAGTAATTGCTGAAATTGGCTCCGAGGGCGCTGCACAAGAAAAACTGCGTCGGCCCCGAATAATTTGGTTATACCACGATCCCCACGGATGAAGAGATTTCTGCTCTAGATTATGATCCTTGATAAGCGCGAAGACTTCCCGGTCTACGGGCGCGTTGGCAAAAGCGCTTGCCGGACGTACGAAGGGAAAAGAGGAGTCGGAAGCCATCGTACCTGCACAATAGGAGAACGGTCAGTTGTCGACATTACGTTTAGAACTCTGACACTCTTTAGTACTTAAAAATTTTTACTGCACTGCGGTGCAAAAGAAAGGGACAAAGGTGGGCCCACAAAATTAAGATAACAACCTATCAATGATGGGGCAGTGACTCATTTAAGAATAGAATCCAAAAAGGATTCTCATTTAATGAGAAGATATCATTAGACTTGGGAGTTAAACCTCCTCGAGAGAGCTGCACTCTGCAAACAGATTTCATATCTGTCAAGAAAATTAAAAGGGGAATAAAATTCCCCAAGAATTTTTTTAGAGCCATGCTTTGTAAAACAATGGGGTAATATCCCAGGACCCTAAAAAATCAAAGCTTTCTAACTGGGTAAAACCCCAAAGATCTTCAAGGTCTGCAAGGAGATTCTTATAACTCTAAGAGATCTTTCTAAAGATGAGCAATGCTATGTTAATGGGTAAAACCCTAAAACATTTTCAGATCTATGATCTAATCACCACAAAGATGAGCAAGGCTCTGTTAATGGGTAAAACCCTAGAACATGAAGAGAATCCTTCAAAGATCTGATCATAATCCGTACCAAAATTTTTGGCAAAGTTCTGACTCTAAAAGAGTTTCTTAAGGCAGAGATCTAAGCTCTGGAGAGAGATTTAAATTCACAGAAAGCAAGAAGATGAACGATAGTCATCTCAAAGGCCAAAGGCCCTACTTATAGGCACAAGAAGATGGTTCAACTTTCAAGAAGATCCAACGGTGAAAAAGGTGCCACCGCTGCACTCACGTGTAAGCCATGTGAGCGCAACGGTGGGGGGCATTTGTTTCCCCCAATAAAAGAGCAAAGCTCTGTTCAAAACTCAAGAGGCAGCGCTTCACGTGCACAGCACGTAAGCGCCAGCACCAGAGTTAAAAGCTCTGACTGGCGCCGCACGTGTTTCTCACGTGGGCGCCAATGTACAAAGCAAATGAAAGAATTAAGCAGCGCCCACGTGCACAGCACGTGAGCGCCAACGCCAGTGTTAAAAGCTCTTACTGGCGTCCCACGTGCACGACACGTGAGTGCCAACGCCAGTGTTAAAAGCTCTTACTGGCGCCCCACGTGCACAGCACGTGAGCGCCGGCGCCTTGTAGAATTAAATTCTACTCTCTGTTAAAAAGAGCCATTGGATCAAAGATCCAACGAAGATGACAAATCATCTGGATGAAGAATTAAATTCTGTGGAGAGAAAATATTCCTCAAATCTTTCTAACAAGAAAGATTGCCCTTGGATTAAAAAATCCAATGGTGATTAAAGAATCACCAATCTACAGAATAAATTCTGTATGGGAAAATATTTCCCTAATCTTGTTAAAAATAAGAAAATTCTTTCTGTAAAACAGAAGTCATTGGATCAAAGATCAAACGGTGGGCAAAATCCCCAAACCAATTAGAATCTCTTAATGAGAGATTTCTTCAACTGATCAACAAACTTGCCCCTACTATATAAACGATCCAAGACTTCAAGTCTGGAGAGGAGGAACCCCCCATAAACTTGTCAAAAACAAAAGAGAGAGAGGGGAGAGAGAGAGAGAGCTTCTAAACAGCAGAGAATCAAATTCTCGACGAGGAAGAACCATCTTCTTGAAAAATTTAGATAAATAAAGGTATGAAAGATCCTATGGATCATCCAAAAAGAAAAAGACAATAAGGGACGCTCAGCGCCCAGCGTCTCATGTGCTTCTCACGTGAGCGCCTTAAAATAAAAGAGTGCTTAGCACTCAGTGACTGGCACCCAGCGCATAGTGCCGCACGTGCTTCTCACGTGGACGCCTTAAAATAAAAAAGTGCTCAGCACTCAGTGACTGGCGCTCAGCGCCTAGCGCCGCACGTTCTTCTCATGTGGGCGCCTTAAAATAAAAAAGTGCTCAGTACTCAGCGACTGACGCCCAACGTCTGGCGTCGCACGTGTCTTTCACGTGGGCGCTCAGCCCCGAGCGTCGCACATGTTATTCTCGTGGGTGCTCAGCGCCCAGCGTCTCATGTGGGTGCTTCAAAATAAAAGAGTGCTCAGCACTCAACGACTGGCGTCCAGCGCCTAGTGTCGCACGTGTCCTCCACGTGGGCGCTGCAAAATAAAGGAGTGCTCAGCGCCTAGTGACGCTCAGCGCCTAGCGCCTCACGTGTCTCTTACGTGGGTGCCTTAAAAGAGCGCTCAGCATCCTAAATAAAGATAAAATAGGCAAAGTGTTCAACACTTGTTGAGCAGCGCTCATGACTGCATACCTCACATGATTACATGTGGGTATCAGAGCCCAAAGAAGTGCTCTGCACTTTCATAAAAAAGGAGGGACAAGGGGTTGCCTAAAGAAACAGAACTTAAACAAGTGCTCAGCACTTTTCGAAGAAAAGAAAAGACCAAGTTGACTGAGTCCAAATTGGCTAAAGTCCTAATAGCTTTGCTCAAATACTCTATTAAACTGAGTCTACTGGCTCACATATTCAAGTAATACGTCTCAATAGACTAACGATTCTTGGATAGTCCAATGCAAATCTTAAAAAAAATAGGATTTTGGTTCAAGGGTACATCTCTTTACACCTCTGATACATGTCGTAATTCCTCAACGTTTTCAGAGACGTGGCGGGTCCTGACAACCAATTGATTCCCAGTGCACTTCCCAAATTAACGTGCACATTCCAAATCAAGCCACATCCTAGAATGGATGCATCCCATATCATCGTCGTTCATCCTGTCACGTAACAAATACACGTGTACACAAGATGAACAATCGACCGTAACGTCCTTAAACTAACAACGGACCGTAACGTCCTTAAATTAAACTCTTACCCCTAAAACGGTGATCCACGGACCGTAACGTCCTTAAACTATCAACGGACCATAATGTCCTTAAACTGAAAGCTCACCTACAAAACGGAGATCTACGGACCGAAACGCCCTCAAACTATCTATGGATCGAAACATCCTCAAACTATCTACGGACCGTAACGTCCTTAAACTATCAACGGACCGTAACGTCCTTAAACTAAAACCTCACCCCCAAAATGGTGATCTACGGACTGTAATCTCCTTAAACTAAAACAACAGAGCCCAAGTGCTCTTTGGTTGGATCTGAAACAAAAATGATCTTAAACCCTTGTTAAGTAGATCTTAGTCTTAAATTGGGCTAACGTATCCTTAACAAAAGACCAACCGAGCTTCAACTGCTTGTATATATTTAAGTCGATCTTGGTCTCAAAATAGACCAGCGATCCTTAAATCAACTCAAACCCAAATCTAAGAAAATATATGGATTTGGACTAATCCACGCCCTACGGACGATGACATAAATTAGTCTCCGTATACAATCCACGGGCAACTAAAAATAAAACAAACACACACGACACGAAGTGAACTTCTGGAGCAGGAGAAAGTGTTTTTCGTAATGCGGTATTGTAATTAACTGTAGGGGCTTGCGCCTGCAGGGAAGAGCGTCCCCACAATCAAAAACCCCTCTCAAACGAGGGGGAATCTAATAAAGTCTGCTACAATGGCCGCATCCATCCAAACCTCCGGTACACGGTGCCATAAATCAACTTGGCATTTTCGGAGTGGTGGACGGATAAATCCAAATAGCATCTGCCCTCAGAATTCAGGCCAGACGTCCCAACGTCACGGTCGCGTCGTCTGGCGGTGAACAAGGGTAAGCTGGTCAAATTAAAGACGGAGAGCTAACGATCGGACAGATCATGGTCATCGCCGACTGACCCAAGTCCAAGCAACAGGGATTGCCTCCGAATCCGGTCATCCAACACATAAAAGTTTAATTGTAGCAATGAATTTGTATTTTTTTTAATAAAGATTCTTGCTTCCCTGCGATCTAAACCACTTACTTATATTTTCATGCTAAAAACATCCCGCAAGTCTGGTGGGTAGCTTTTTGCCCATTAAGCAAGAGCACGCCCTTCACTCAAGTAAAGCAAGCTCGGATGCGGGTATAAGTAGCATATCTAAAGCCCTCATCGCGAGGCGACCAAGTATCTTCCTGCTCGGTCATCCCTAGAGGGTAGCTTCCTACCCAACAATGCTAAGGATCAAAAGCACTCCTCTTGAAGCCGCTGAGCAGCTCCCTGCTCGGTCCATCTGCAGTGGGTAGCTTCCTGCCCAACTACGCTATGGATCGAAGCCCTCCTTGTAAGGCGACCGAGTAGCTTCCTGCTCAGTCATCCTTAGCGGGTATCTTCCTACCCAACAATGCTAAGGATCAAAAGCCCTCCTTTCGAGGCCGTCGAGCAGCTCCCTGCTCATTTCATCCGCAGTGGGTAGCTTCCTGCCCAACAATGCTGTGGATCGAAGCCCTCCTCACGAGGTGGCCGAGTAGCTTCCTGCTCGGTCATCCCTAGCGGGTAGCTTCCTACCCAACAATGCTAAGGATCAAAATCCCTCCTCTCGAGGCCACCGAGCAGCTTCCCTGCCCGATCCATCCCTAGCGGGTAGCTTCCTACCCATCTACACTAAAGATCTAAAGCCCTCCTCTTGAGGCCACCGAGCAGCGTCCCAGTCCGGTCCATCCCTAGCGGGTAGCTTCCTACCCATCAACGCTAAGGATCTAAAACCCTCTTAACGAGACCACTGAGCAGCTTTCCTATCCGGTCCATCCCTAGCGGGTAGCTTCCTACCCATCTACGCTAAGGATCTAAAGCCCTCCTCTCGAGGCCACCGAGCAGCTTCCCTGCCCGGTCCATCCCTAACGGGTAGTTTCCTATCCATCTACGCTAAGGATCTAAAGCCCTCCTATCGAGGCCACCGAGCAGCTTCCCTGCCCAGTCCATCCTTAGCGGGTAGCTTCCTACCCATCTACGCTAAGGATCTAAAGCCCTTCTCTCGAGTCCACCGAGCAGCTTCCCTACCCGGTCCATCCTAAGCGGGTAGCTTCTTACCCATCAACGCTAATGATCTAAAGCCCTCTTAACGAGGCCACCGAGCAGTGTCCCTGCCCGGTCCATCCTTAGCGGGTAGCTTCTTACCCATCAACGCTAAGGATCTAAAGCCCTCCTACAGAGGTCACCGTGCAGATTCCTGCTCGGCTAATCTCCGAAGGGTAGATTCCTACCCTACGAAAACGCGGATCTAGGACCCACATCAAGGAGGAATCGGTCAATGTTGACCTATTCTAGCTTGGCTGTTTTTCAACTCATGCTAAGACACGTGGTCATCACCTCGACTCTGAGGTATGGACTGATACTGACCTTCCTACTCGGGTGTTTTTTGACTCACGTTGTCACGCCCCACTTCCCAGTGTATGGGGAAGAGGACTCAGAAGTAAATACGCTAAGCGTAAATAATCAATATAAAGAAAAATGTACACAAGAGAGATGAATGTAAAAGAACAACAACATTTATTTATTTAACAATTCTTTACAAGTACATCTGGAAAAGTAAATACAGAAATAGAAAGCAATGCCTAAACAATGGTATAACAGAATAAAAAGTATGTATAAGTGCCTACAGCTCTGGATCTTCTGCGAACTGCTCCAAATCCTCAGTATTAGGCTTGATTTCTAGTGCGTCTGAACCACCTGACAACATTCCAAAGAAGAAGAGAGAAAGAATGTCGTCAGCGAACAATCGCTCGGTAAGTCCCAAAATTAGGTAAGAAATAGGAAGCAAAGACAGAAGGAATATAACTGTATATAATAAGATTGTTATGTTAACGCAGTTGTGTAGGGTTCCTATGAACGACAACAAGGTTTCAGGAGGTATCGTCCGTTCCATTTTCAAAATTTTGCCGTTTTAAAGAATCCTAAACAAGAATCTTTAACTAGAGAATCATACAAAATATATTGTAAACTACTTTATAACTAAGTGAACTAGGAATACAACCTTTGTAGACCGGTCCTTCACTTCAATAGCTCCGTGTAGTAGTCTCTTCGCTCCAAGTAGCGATCTTCCGGATTTTAGCATGGCTTCACAAGAAGAAAGGAACGAACTTGCTTGAAGTCTTCGAGACCGAAGATGATCTACGTCAAGAAGACACTAACCAAAGATACTACTTCACTAATGAGAGATTAGTGAAGCTAACAACACCCTATACTAAAATGCTAATCTAGTAGAGGATGAGGAAGTAGGATTTTTGCTCACTTTAGAATTGATTTTCTCACTAAAATTTCTCACTTGCTCAAAACCTAGAGAGCTCTTGAGCTTGAAGAAGAAGATGAAGAGAGATAATGTTGTGAGAGTGAATGGCAAACATGGGTGAGAAAATATCTAATATCACTCATGTAGAGACTTAACCATGAGTTTAGATAATGGTTGGGTTAACCAATATCTAGTGTAAGACAAAACTAGTGGACTAAGTCAATGGTTCTCTAAGCTTCTCAAAGCTTCATGCTACATGATAAATTTCCAACTAATAATTGAATTACAATAAATAAATAAATAAACCCTACATTATCTTTATCATGGTGTAAGTCTCATACACCTATGTTGCATGTATCATCAACTATGACACAAAATAATGTACATTAATATATATTACATATATATTACATGCACACAAGTGAGAAAAAGAAATGCTTAAGTGAGCTTATATTAGTTAATGTAATCTAGTATATCACATATACAATTATACATTAAATTATCAAATCAACACTTGATTTAATAATCCGGCTATATCACATACAACCGACCAATATAATCTGTATCAAATTATTGAATCAACACTTGATTCAATAACCCGGCTATATCCCATATAACCGACCGATAAAAATATCGCAAGAATAGAATACGGTATCACATACTCGTATTAATCTCGGTCCCGCACATATCACATATGTGCTCCTACTTCGTTTTGCCTGAGCCAGTAAAACCTCTGTGTAGGACTCTAAAGACTCGTCAATACGCCGGCAGTAGGTGATGATCATATCAAGCACCCACAAGCCGTCAGCGGTACTAGCTGTAGGGATGCAAGGCACACGCACAAAGGTCTAGAGACATCAACCATGCCTGATTTAAAAATTAGCCGTGCCGAACAACCCAAAACCGGATCTTTAAACTAGAGTTTATGCGAAACAATCATGTTAAACACTTTAACACTAAGTGAGAGGGATTACAACCTTTGTAGATCCGGTCCTTCACTTCTTAAGCTTCGTGTTGAAGTCCCTTCGCTGCGATCATCGTGTTCCGGACTCTCGAGAGGCTTCACGAAGAGAAAGATGCAGTCTTGCTTCCGATCTTCGATAACAAAGATGATCTACCTTGAAGTTTCATTAACACAAGCTAACACTCACTAAATGAAGTGAACACTCTCATCTAAAGGGCAAGGATAGATGAGAATGATGAAGTAGGATTTTTGCTCTCATTTATAATCTTTTTCTCACATATTTTCATCACTTAGCAAAAAGCTAGAAAGCTTTTTCCAAGAAGGAACTCAAGAAAGAAGATGATAGAATCCTTTTGTGATGAACAATGAAAGAAGATAATGATCAATAATGCAACCATGGTTGCTAAACCTTTGTAGAGAATTAACCAAGGGTGTAGGGTTTGGGTTAGGTTAAAGATGAGTCATTTGTAAATATCTTTTCCATGACAAAATAAAACCTTCTAGAAACTTCTAGAAAGCATAAACCCAAATCAAACCCTAATCTTGTTTATCATGTTACAATATTATATATCACATATATAATATTTATTGTAACAAAATAAAATAATACAATTAACATATATCGTATATATATCAATGTATTACCAGAGTGAGAAAAAGAATCTTTTAGTGAGCTAATATTAGTTAATGTAATTTAATATATCATATATATTATTATACATTAAATTATCGAATCAACACTTGATCCGACAATCCGGCTATATCGCATATAACTGACTAATACGATGACCCGGCTATATCACATATACCCGGCCGATATCTCATATCGCGAGAATCCAATACGGTATCACATACCGCATTATCCTCGGTCACGCACATATCACATATGTGCTCCTACTCCATTTTACCTGAGCCAAGAAACCTCTGTGTAGGACTCTAAAGAATCGTCAATACACCGGCAGTAGGTGATGATCATATCAAACACCCACAAGCTGCAAGCGGTCAGCTAAATATAACAGCCACCCAGGTATTGAGCGCTCAGAAGATCAACAAGCAAGCCTGTACATTCTCCTGTGAATCCAATCAGTAACACTCCCGTACAGTCCGGTCTCGTCGTCTGATATGTCGCATATCTCGCCTAGGGGTGGTAAACGTCAGACCCCAGTAGCTTGTTAAGTCGTATCGATATGAGTTCTATAACAGTTCGAGAAACTACTGATAACACTTACCAGTAAATCTCAGCAACCCTGGCCAGGGATTTCCGGTTATAGCCAATCGAACACAGCACAACATCAACTCCCTATACCGGGAGAGACGAATCCCCTCCTATCGCTCATTGCCTCCATGTGATTCGGGACTGTACCCAAAAGCCACCTTTTTGCACGCCCTCTTGGATGTGGTATGATGGGAATAAAAGCACAGTGGGAATCACACAAGACTCTATGACGATCTCGGGTCAACAGACTACTCTGTACCAGTGTCACCGGAGAACTGCCATCTGACGTGAGGTATAATACCATCTGGGAGTTCTCGGCGAGTCCGTCCAGTGTATCCAGTCTCCACTGAGCACCCGTACACCATCCTTGATTTCAAACACCGATGGATATGGGATCATCCATCGCCCATCATATGGGTCAAGATGCGTATACGCTAGTCTACTCTGGTACATCGATACCCTGTCTCGATACACCCTCGGCTAGGAACAGTTATAGGATGTACTCGTCGACTACCGTGGCCCCACTAGTATGATCTCATCATAGTCCCAGTAGTCGAGTACATATCCTTAGGTCTTTATCAACATGTAACATAGAGACAATCAGAGTACATGTTAAGATAAAGTACAACCAGATAGCATACTATCATGTCGAGCAAGAAAGTCCTCCCTATATATGTCCAAGCATCCACTACAATATACATCGTATGTACAGTAATGGCCTCTAGGGCATACATATAACTAACAATCTCCCACTTGCACTAGGGCCATCTGTTGTGGTATCGCATACCCAACAATTAGCTGTGGTTGAAGTATCTCATACTCAACCATCCCATAAAAGTCTCTATTGGGAAAAAGGCCTTTGTGAGTGGATCCACGCTGTTGTCCTCTGTGTCTACTCTCCTAACATCGATCTCCCTGGAGATCAACCATCTCCATGATCAGGTGATACTGCCTAAGAATTATATCTGGATTTCTGATGGGACGGTAGTTCCTTGGCTAAAGCCATAACTCCATTGTCACACAATGGTAGGAACGAAGTTCATCTCATGAACTTATATATCCAGACTGCCTCTTTGGTAGCATCCTTGGTAACGATGTATCTTGCCTTTAATCGTCTAGTAAGTCACGGTATCTAGCTTGGAACTCTTCCAACATACCGTCCTTCTACTGAGGGTAAATACAATGCCTGCGACTGACATTCAGTCGTCCTTATCACCCTGGAACCTTTCCAGTGATTCTCCCCAGGATCGATTGATACCATCTCACTACAACTAGTGAGAATCCTAACATCCATTTAGATCTATCTCATAGATATAAAACCTAGGATTTAGGAGGTATCACCTTGATCGTATATGGAGAATCATTTGTGATAAGAGGAGATTGACCGAGCGTAGCATAGGAAGCTCCTTCCCTATCAAGAGTATGTCATCCACGTACTCTACGAGGATCATCACCATACTCTCTACTACCTTTTTGTATATACATGGTTCATCTACCATTTTGTTGAAGTCAAACTCTTTGACTATTACATCAAAACAGATGTTCCAACTCCGCGATGCCTGTTTTATCATATAAAATATCTTGCACACGTTTCCGCTGCTCCCACTGTCTATGAAGCCCTCTGGCCGTGTACTTATAGACGCTCTCTTCTAAAACATCATTTTAGAAAAGCAGTCATGACACCCAACCACCAGATATCGTAGCCGCGGTAAGTAGCCGTGGTAAGTAGGATCTGGATGGACTTAAGCATAGCTTTGAAAGTCTCAACTTTTCCATGTACACCAAGTAATCTTCTCAAGATATACTCGCTCCTGATGGGGATTTAACCCTTCCGATAAAGCAACCGAAGTCCATATTTTGTTGGTGTATAAGGATTCCATCTCAGATCGCTAAGCATCCAGCCATTCTTACAGAGTCCCACTCCTGATGGCCAGCTCGAAACTAGTTGGGTCATCATATCATGATGTAATCCTCGCTCCCACTGTCATAGAGAAACCGAAGTATCTCTTAGGTGGGTGAGGAACCCTACTAGATCGGCGGAGAGGCTGAGGTTCATTGGTTACTATTGAATCCTTTGGTTCTACCAAATCATCAGCTGCGGTTTGTATAGCTGGAACTGTTTCCAGTTCTACCTCATGACCACTAATTTCTTCACAAGAAATTCCCTTTCACAAAGGTGGCATGCTGAGAAACAAAACATCTTTTGTTCCTCGGTTTGGTAGAAGATATTCCCTTGCGAATGCTTGGGATATCTAACAAACTTCCACAGAACTGACTTTGATTTGAACCCTATTCAATAGGTATGCAGCTTCTCAAGTGCATAACTCCCAAAAGAAAATAGGAAACTCAGTAGTACTCATCATAGAGCACACCATATCACATAGGGTGCTATTGCTCCGCCCCGATACACCGACGTGCTGTGGTGTATACGGAGGAGTAATACTGAGAGAGAATCTTATTCTCCTTTAGAATAGTCCAGGAATTCCGTGCTCAAGTATTCTCCTCCATGATCTCATCAAAGGACATAATACTTATACCCGTATTTTGGTTCTCTACTTCTAACTTACATTTTGTGAATATCTCAAATGGTTCAGACTTGTGTTTCAACAGGAACATATGTCTGAATCTTGAGAGATCATCAGAGAATGTAATGAAGTACAAAGAACCGGTCGCGGCATGTGTAGACAGGAGACTTTCATACATCAGCTTGTATCAATCCCAAGAGTTCAGTAACTCTTTCTCTGTTTCCAATAAACAGAGCTATGGTCATCTTATCTTTGTGACATGACCGGCAAGTTTCACAAGATGTAAATTCAAACAGATTTAAATATGCATCTAAATGTAACTCAGCTAGTTGGGTCGCATTGATATGACCTAGTCTACAATGCCTCAAGAAGGATTCGTTCATTTCTGAACTCTTCCTCTCGTATGTGTTCTGTATACTAAGAACTGTAGTTTGATTTAGAACGTCAATGCTTTTAGATAACGTGCCTGAACCGATCAACTTTTGATATAGGAAATGTTCAAAATATTATCCAATAATACAAAATTATATCCTTTCTTTACCAATAAAGAGACTGATATGATGTTGTATAGCAGGTTCAGTATCTAATAACATTTGTTCAGAATCAATGTATTCTGGTAATACAGGGTGATAGTGACCAACAGACTTGGCTGCAACACTTGCACCGTTTTCTGTCTCATGAAACTTATCACCCGTTCTCAGTTCTCTGCCTTTCTGTAGCCCATGTAACAGATTACATATGCGGGATCCTGATCCGGTATCTCATACCCAGGACGTAAAGGA
This sequence comes from Agapanthus africanus, assembly GCA_030015575.1. Classification (NCBI taxonomy): domain Eukaryota; kingdom Viridiplantae; phylum Streptophyta; class Magnoliopsida; order Asparagales; family Amaryllidaceae; genus Agapanthus; species Agapanthus africanus. The sequence continues at coordinate 309,275 of JASDDO010000178.1, forward strand.
TACTGAGAAACAGTTCTCTGTAATGAACACACCCGAAGAAGATGCATCAGCATGCACTTTCTTCGTTTGGGCGGCACGGGAAATCTGGTATTCCTCAATTTCCTGCTCTATCTTATAACAATTATAAGTTAGAGCGGGACCAACGTTCCCCAGCTCAGTATAACAAGCGGGTTCGGTCAATTCATCCGTTTTATTATCTTGATTACGGCGTGATATGGTCGCTACCTGGAGAGAGAGAGAGAAGAAAACACTCAGCGTATGCTCTTGCAAGATTAGATTGGTTATCTAATATATCTAATCAGGATATCTCCTACTGTTTTAGTCAAATCTTCCTTCAAACCCTAAAAGGAAAGACTAGTCGGGATTAATTACATGCTACAAGTTCGCCAATCTTTCAGCCAGGCCAGTGCCGGTACTTTGAGGGAGGTCCCCCGTACTTTCGCACGAACCTAATTAAAGTAAACCTCATTTTCCCAGGGGCGTAACCCCGTTAACACCTTTCTAGACACTACTCGATCGGTTAATTGTAATGTGTAAAATTCTCCCAGGAGTAACTCTTACTCGCAGCGGGTATCAGGATCCATCTATCTCATAGAAGGTATGCAATCTCATTGCAAATTTCAACACTTGAAATTCCCAATGGTATATTACCCCTAGTACTTATGACCTTAACTAAGGTTAACATATCATAAGCACTAGTCAAGTTCTATCCGTTATTTCATGATTAATCAGACCCACCCTATATGACCCTCAACTATGGTCGACATAATCACATGAATGTCCTAACTAATCGGATCATATGCTGTGTAGGAAGACATCACTTAGCTACCATACACTACGCCTCAACTAAAGTCGACATACGCAGCACGAATACTAAGTACTCTACTTCCTAAAATGACGGAGGGCTACGACAGGTTTTTAAGAAAACCTTTTGCGTAATGAACTTGATATCGTTGTAGAATCGAGTGATTTTAAATGGAATGTTTTTGAGGCCTTTTCTAGTTTTTCTAAAGAGGTCACTCCCGGTGAAGGGATCGTCGGCTCTTTCCTCATCGAATAAGGTGCAGGATATTTCACAAATATCACTATACAAAGCAAAAACTATAGAAACAATCAAAAGACAAACCGAGTTTGTAGCATCTGCTAGTTTCACTAAAGTGGTCACTCCCGGTGAAGGGATCTCGGCTCTTTCCTTATCGAATAAGGTGCTGGATGTTCTACAAGGAACACCGCTATGCAAAGAAAGAACTAGAGCTACCAGTTTTTAAACAAGTTTCTACAACATCTTTAGATTTCTTTTAGTTTCATTAATCTCATTAATGAAGTCCCATTTTGTTATGATTCACAAGCATCTCTTTTGAAACGAAATCTGCAATATAGCATATATCTCATATATATAATATAAACATTCGTCTCAGGCAATAATATGATCTCATCACAGATCATTGCAGCAGAAGAACATATATGAAATATTGGATATACTAGGACGTCTGTGTTTTCAATACGAGCCTGTATAAACCACGGATTCCACGGTCGCGATGAATAGCCAAACCCACATCCCTAGACCCCTACGAGAGCGGCAAGCAACACTGCCAATTCTAGGGTTAGGAGACCCGGTCTCGACTCCTCGAGATGGTCTCCCACTGGACCCTAGAACCCGGTTACTTGTGCTCCCCTCCTTGGGTCTACCTAATGCGGAAAAGTAAATAATATACAATGGTGACATCATCCTCAGCCCGGAAGTTCCCCAATAAAACAATATTACATACAAATGAATTTTACATGAATGAAAAAGAAAAACTCTCATCTTACATAAAACCCCCGGCTATTCAGAACGCGACGATTCAATATAACATCTCACAGCAACACATAATATCTCATATCATCAACGTAAGCAAGTATGCGTATCCCGATTGTCGTTGATGTATAGCAACGAAGACGGCGATACACCACATACTACGCTTACGGTCACAGAAAAGAAAGTGTAAAACTACAACAGTTGGAATCCGCAACCTCCTTAGACATCGCATGCCTAACCAAATGAATTCCTTAGACATCGCATGCCTAACAATTATAAACCCCGCATTTTAGTCTCATTATCGAAAACTCTTTTCAATATCAAATCGGGCAAGTCAACAAGATTCCTGACATTCTGATCGAATGCTCGTCGCAAACTTTAGTAGACGGCCGCACCCCCGGATGCCGTCGACGAAGTGCACAAAGGCGGAACAACGCTGCCGCGAGCACCCGAACGGATGCTTTTAGCGACGGGGTTCTCCTACAGTCACTTGGTCGGGGCTATGGGGCATGGCTATCTGTTAAGTTTACCCGGCGAGTATCCGCGTACGCTACGTGATTGCGACGGACTATTGATCACATCAAAATTCCGAGGCAATTGATCATCTGAGACTGAACTGCTAGATTTATAACATTCAAATTAGTTATCTCATAACTACTTGTGGATTCCAAATATTGTATCACAATCTAGATAAATAGACAATGTTAAACTTTCCGATCGAATAATCAAACATTCAAGTTTTCCCAAATAGTTCTCAACACTTAAAATTAGTTTAAAAACATCCATCACATGCTACAGTACCAATGGTCCAGCCTAGAAGGGTCAAGCCAACGCCTCACATGTGGCACGCCGTACTGCCACAAACCCTAAGGTTCAGAGGCAGTTCAAGACGGTCACATAATCGAGTTAAGGTTTATTGTCTTCTAAAGGGTCCACCGCGTTACTTGCATGACTTAGAACGTTCTTAAACTACGAAAAGATCCAACGCTTGGAAATTTTCCGGCAGGGGAAAAAGTGAGTTATTGATATCCGTTCGAACTTTTTAACACGTTCTAAAAATTACCCGGACAAACTAAACAAAGTTAAATTATCCAATCGAATCAACGAGTCCCCAATACAACCCTAGAAAACTCAACACTTGAGTGGAATTAAAATATTACCAGAAAAAATTGACAAGAAAGGACCTAAGAATAAATATATGAAGTTTCAGGGACTAATTCAAAATTTTAGCCACGGAACCTCGGCCAAACCAAGGGTTTGGCGGCGGTTCCACGGCCGAATCAGCGAATTAGTTGGTCGTACTTCACAGTAAGTCTTAGTTTTTCCTGCTTGTTTTTCTGAGTATTTTTAATGCAGAAAATATCACATTTTTAGAAAATGTCCAGAGAGGGGTATACTCGGGTGTGTCGGAGTTCGATCGGACTTTAAACTTCGTCTAGACTTCGCATAAAACTCTAACTTGGTTCTAATACCACTGTAGGGATGCTAGGCACACGTACAAGGGTCTAGAGGCATCAACCATGCCCGATTTAAAAATTAGCCGTGCCGAACAACCCAAAACCAGATCTTTAAACTAGAGTTTATGCGAAACAATCATGTTAAACACTTTAACACTAAGTGAGAGGGATTACAACCTTTGTAGATCCGGTCCTTCACTTCTTAAGCTCCGTGTTGAAATTCCTTCGCTGCGATCATCGTGTTCCGGACTCTCGAGAGGCTTCACGAAGAGAAAGATGCAGTCTTGCTTCCGATCTTCGATAACAAAGATGATCTACCTTGAAGTTTCATTAACACAAGCTAACACTCACTAAATGAAGTGAACACTCTCATCTAAAGGGCAAGGATAGATGAGAATGATGAAGTAGGATTTTTGCTCTCATTTATAATCTTTTTCTCACATATTTTCATCACTCAGCAAAAAGCTAGAAAGCTTTTTTCAAGAAGGAACTCAAGGAAGAAGATGATAGAATCCTTTTGTGATGAACAATGAAAGAAGATAATGATCAATAATGCAACCATGGTTGCTAAACCTTTGTAGAGAATTAACCAAGGGTGTAGGGTTTGGGTTAGGTTAAAGATGAGTCATTTGTAAATATCTTTTCCATGACAAAATAAAAACCTTTTAGAAACTTCTAGAAAGCATTAACCCAAATCAAACCCTAATCTTGTTTAATCTCCACTAATCATGTTGCATTAGTTATCATATCATGTTACAATATTATATATCACATATATAATATTTATTGTAACAAAATAAAATAAAACAATTAACATATATCACATATATATCAATGTATTACCCGAGTGAGAAAAAGAATCTTTTAGTGAGCAATTATTAGTTAATGTAATTTAATATATCATATATATTATTATACATTAAATTATCGAATCAACACTTGATCCGACAATCCGGCTATATCGCATATAATCGACTAATACGATGACCCGGCTATATCACATATACCCGGCCGATATCTCATATCGCGAGAATCCAATACGGTATCACATACCGCATTATTCTCGGTCACACACATATCACATATGTGCTCCTACTCCGTTTTGCCTGAGCCAAGAAACCTCTGTGTAGGACTCTAAAGAATCGTCTATACGCCGGCAGTAGGTGATGATCATATCAAACACCCACAAGCTGCAAGCGGTCAGCTAAACGTAACAGCCACCCAGGTATTGAGCGCTGAGAAGATCAACAAGCAAGCCTGTACATTCTCCTGTGAATCCAATCAGTAACACTCCCGTACAGTCCGGTCTCGTCGTTTGATATGTCGCATATCTCGCCTAGGGGTGGTAAACGTCAAACCCCAGTAGCTTGATAAGTCGTGTCGATATGAGGTCTATAACAGTTCGAGAAACTACTGATAACACTTACCAGTAAATCTCAGCAACCCTGGACAGGGATTTCCGGTTATAGCCAATCGAACACAGCACAACATCAACTCCCTATACCGGGAGAGACGAATCCCCTCCTATCGCTCATTGCCTCCATGTGATTCGGGACTGTACCCAAAAGCCACCTTTTTGCACGCCCTCTTGGATGTGGTATGATGGAAATCAAAGCACAGTGGGAATCACACAAGACTCTATGATGATCTCGGGTCAATAGACTACACTGTACCAGTGTCACCGGAGAACTGCCATCTGACGTGAGGTATAATACCATCTGGGAGTTCTCGGCGAGTCCGTCCAGTGTACCCAGTCTCTACTGAGCACTCGTACACCATCCTTGATGTCAAACACTGATGGATATGGGATCATCCATCGCCCATGATATGGGTCAAGATGCGTATACGCTAGTCTACTCTGGTGCATCGATACCCTTTCTCGATACACCCTCGACTAGGAACAGTTATAGGATGTACTCGTCGACTACCGTGGCCCCACTAGTATGATCTCATCATAGTCCCAGTAGTCGAGTACATATCCTAAGGGCTTTATCAACATGTAACATAGAGACAATCAGAGTACATGTTAAGATAAAGTACAACCAGATAGCATACTATCATGTCGAGCAAGAAAGACCTCCCTATATATGTCCAAGCATCCACTACAATATACATCGTATGTACAGTAGTGGCCTCTAGGACATACATATAACTAACACTAGCTGGACGTAATGGATACCCGGGAATTGAGCGATCAGAAGATCAACAAGCAAGCCCGCTCTGGCTCCTGTAAAGTCTATCAGTAACACTACCGTACAGTCCGGACTCTTCGTCTGATATGTCGCATATCAAGTTTAGGGGTGGTAAACGTAAGACCCCAATAACTCGATAAGTCATGCCGATATGAGGCTCATAACGGGTTGAGAAACTACTGATAACACTTACCAGTAAATCTCTAAATCAGCCCTGGTCAGGGACTTCCCTGTTATGGCCAATCGTGCACAGCGCAGCATCAACCTCCAATACCGGGAGAGATGAAACCCCTCATATCGCTCATTGCCTCCATGTGATTCGGGACTGTACCCAAAATCCACCGTTTTGCACGTCCTCTTGAACGTGATAAGGTGGAAATCAAAGCACAGTGGGAATCACACAAGACTCTATGACGATCTCGGGTCTACAGACTAATCTGTACCGGTGTCACTAGAGAACTGCTGTCTGACAATAGGTATAATACCAACTAGGAGTTCTCGGCGAGTCCATCCAGTGTATCGAGTCTCCACTGAGCACCCGTATACCATCTCTGATGTCAAACACCAATAGATATGGGATCATCCATCTCCCATCTCATGGGTCGAGAAGCGTATACGCTAGTCTACTCTGGTGTATCGATGTCCCATCTCGATACACCCACGACTAGGAACATTAAAGGATGAACTTATGGACTACCATGGCCCCACTAGTATGATCTGCATCATAATCCTGGTAGTCAAGTACACATCCTAAGGGCTTTACCAACATGTGACCATAAGACAGTATCAAGAGACAAATGTACATGTTAAGATAAAGAGCAACCAGATAGCATACTATCATGTCGAGCAAGAAACTCCTCTCTATATATGTTCAAGCATCCAATATAATATATATCATATGTACAATAATGGCCTCTAGGGTGTCACGCCCCGCTTCCCAAAATACGGAATACAAAGGTAACAAGGCCAGCCATGCTCCTACGATCAAGGAAAAATCCTGTCGTAGTCACATTTCGGCTTCTAGCATTATATGGTAATCAGTAAAATACAGTACGGGTAAAGAGAATGCAGTCACTAAAACTATCGAATATAAAGAAATCTGAGCTCAATGGAAACAAACAAGAGGACAACTAACCAGGGATATCAGTGGAGAAATGTAACTGGGTCACTGGTCTGGATCTTCACGGTCTTCTCGAGATCAGGCGAATCCACCTCTATTACTGAGCATGCATACTCAGGTCGTCAGAGCGACCAAATAGCAATATTATAATAATCATGAAAGACAAGAAAATAAAGCAATAACAGTGGTGGTAATAAATGCAGGCAATCAATATGTCATGAACTGATGTAAGGTATGCTCTGTGTCCCTATCTGTCTCTAAGTCATTTTGAAATCGAAATGCGGAAAGGAGTGATCATGTTTAATGAGGGTCTCGTACGTACCCGAGACTACGGCCCGCTGTTGCTCGGGACATAACCCTGTCAGCCGGACCGCTAGGTCCAAACCTAATATATAAGAGTCGTTCGAATGATCATCCTCTAAATCACTGACCTCACTAAATACAATTTCCTTTCCACTTCAATTTCCCCCTTTTCCCCAGGTTTCACTATTTATGATTTTGATTTAGTCGTGTACAAGTATACCAATGGCACGGTTTTATCACTGTTCACTGTATCAATCACTATCACGAATCATTCACTTTCCATTGGTGTACTTGACACTTCTAAACCAATATCATTCACGCACGATAATGCAATGTCCACTGATCACTAACACGCACTAACACTATGTATATGGCAATTGGGTAAGAGATGTGTATGTATGCTGTTAACAAGTCATGTATGTTATGAACCAATATGCACGTGATAAACTTAAAAAAATTGCAGTAATTCATATGTTCAGAATTCAACGAAATGATACAAATACGATAATAAGTAAACTCTATCAGCAGTTCATTAAAATTGGTTTCAGTTCAATCGGGTTTCCGGTATTCAAGTTGCAGCCGTTTCATTTTAAGTGCTCGCTGCAGGAAATTCAGTTTCTGAACTGAACGTCCGATTCGCGACACGAATTTCACCCAGTTGGGATCAGAATTAGGCGACACTATAGTTGAACAATTTTTAGGGTTATCAGTTATGTTTCCAACGCAATTGGAGTATCCATAATATTCTATTTCAACATGGAGTTATGGTCAGGTTAAGTTCAATGTGTAAAATCTGCCGCTGCAGAATTCAGCAGAACACATCGTCGTTATAAAATATGTTAAAAATATCATACAGTTAAGGAATCCAGTGAAACTAGTGGGGTAAGAAAACTAACTAAATTTTCTACGTAACGATATAGGGTTCCTCACATTTTCACATTTGAGCAAAGATATACAGTGATTTAAAAACAGGGGTTAACTGGGATTACTACTCTGGACTGCAGTCCAGAATCGTAATTCTCCTCAGTTAGCATTATCATAACACATTAAAATTCAGTAAATATTTCCATAGATTTATAGATTATTCAGTCATATTCATAACGAGCCTTAGCATTCCACGATACGATTTACATATGATTTATTATGAATTTTACGGGATATCATGTATGGGATTTCCAGATTTTGAGTCGGTTGTCGAAAATGTCATTTCATGTGTGAAATGACATTATTTTACATTAAAATTTTCACAAGATAGTCATAAACAGTAAATAGATTTATTTATCATGAGTTACTCCATATTTGATTTGGTTTTTGCAAAGAGTTCCATATCGAATACCTAGACAAAGCAATCGTTTATCGATCGAAATGTCGATTTCGTTCACTCAATCCACATGTAATAATTTAAGAACTTCTATACGAAATTAACTTGAGATATTTGACTCGATTAATACCCAAATCCAAATTAACTTAAATTAATACGGTCTATTATTAATCACGAGATATTATCGGACGATATATCAATATATATATATATTTTAGCATGTAAGCAAGTAATTAAACTTGCCTATGATGATGTGTCGATGGTGCCGCAGTGATGATGACGGTGATGGCATGCACGGGCAAGACACATACGGGCAACGACGACAAGGGTTTTTTTTTGGGCTTGAACTTGGCCTTGGATTGAGCTCTGTGCAATGGCTCAGCGGCGACGATGGGCTCCGGCTTGGATGCTGGAATTGGCTTGGTCTGAAGGTCGGCTGCTCGAGCTTCAGAGGAGGTGAGCGCAGCGACAGGTGGCCGAAGCTTGGAGGTTGGGCCGGCAAGGGAAGGCTCAGGTTGAGTCGTGAGGAAGGAGAGAGAAGAGGTTGGAGATGCTGGTGCCCACGGAGGTGTGGTGAGCAAGGGGCTGCCGTTGGCAAGGTAGCCGGCGGTCGACGATGATGGTCGGCGGTGCTCAAGTCGAGGGTTGAAGGCTGGAGTTGAGCTCGGCAAGATGGATTGCAATGACGAGGTGCTCGGGAGGGAGTTGACGAGAGAGTTTGAGAGGGTGAACGCCGACGATGTGGGATGTGGTGGCCGGAGGAGGTTGATGGCAAGGGAGGAGCTCGAGTTGGAGGTGAAGGGGAGCTCAGGGGTCGGGTGGAGGATGTGGAGAGCAGCAGTTGGAGGCGGGGAAGTCACGATGGCGAGGGTGACGGCTGGTGAGCACCGATGGTGGAGGTGGTGGCTGGCGTGCAGTGGAGGGGAGCTCGGGCGGTGGTTGTCGGAGTTGGAGGTGGTAGAGGGGGTTGAAGGGAAAGGGAGGCGGTGGAGAGACCGAAGAGGAGGTGAGGTGGCGACGGCGACGAGGCGATCGCGGGCGTGGGCGTGGGTAAGGGTTCGAGATGAAGAGAGGGGAGGAGAAGAATGGAAGAAAGAGAGGGAGAGAGAGGTAACGGGGGAAAGAAATTTTTAAATAGAGAGAGAGAGACGTGTGAAAGGGAGGAAGAGAGAGAAGAGAGAGAACGTGAGTAATACTGAAAAGGGATTAAAAGAAGAGAGAGAGAAATAATCATGGGGATTATTAATAATTAAGGAAATTAAAGGAGAGAGGAAACAGTGAGTAACGGGGAGGTAAAATTAATAGGATTTTAATGATAATTTAATTGGGTAAGATTTGGGTTTAATTGAGGGTATAAAATTTGAATTTTGAAAAGGGAGGAAAGAGTAGATAATTTGAATATAATTGTTGTTTTTGAAATAAGGATTTGGGTTGTTGGGCTTGGGCTCAATAAAATTTAAAAGAAAAGTGTGGGATTTAGATTGGACTTGGGCTTAGGGTTGGATTCATAGGAAAGCAAAATAATTATAACTTAATATAAAACGTAAAATGGGTACAGTATTTTGTTTTGAATACAGGTATTGGCGTAGATGAAGATCGGATATTACATAGGGCATACATACAACTAACAAGTTGTTTTTAGCCTGGTATAGAATATGCCAGTGTATACGAAAGGAGTCCCACTATCCGGAGACTAAGGTATACGGAGCACAAGGAACTGTTCAGCCACGGTACAATGGTAATGGATATTCAGGTTAGTGTATTAAAGTGATCGTCTCGTGCCACTTCTAACACATTTCGTACCAGTCTACCCTTTTAATAAACCCCGTAATGTATTTTGTATTGTTTTGTGTAATAGATTGTTCGACTTGCCAAAACCATGATATCATGTAACTGGAATGGATATAAATGGATAGACATGTAAATAGAGTATATCTATGGTTCGGTTCGGTCGAGTCAGATTGATATAAATTGAATTCTAGTATAGACGGTTTCAGATTGAATTGCAGTTATGCTTGAATCAAATTCAAGCCAGATTGATTTCATATTTGACCGTGACTCGAACTGAGTGAGACCTTTAAAACAGTATTGAAGTCCTGAGTTAGTTTTATTGTTATCGGTAACTGCTGCACATGAACGACCGAATTAGTGACTTTTTTCCAAGCCAATTACCGTATGATAACACCATTATTGGATTGTCTACCTTAGATGGGCAAGCACTCTCATTCTCCAGCTCCCTAAGGCTCAAGAGAACGGATTCCGCTTAAACCGATATTTACTAGTGTCCTTATTGTAAAGTGATAAACTTGAGGGGGTTTTATGTAAAAATAATTTTGATATATTTTCAAAATACATCTCAATTATTTAATTATCGTCTTTAGGGTTTTTATAGATGTATATTTTATAAAAGTAAAATTTTCTAGTGAGTAGATCCTAGTTTTCATTGTATAGGGTATTTTAATGTAATAGTGGAATTGCTTTAAAGTGTAATAGTAGTTTCGTGAAATTTGTGATTCTTGTCTTGGATTTTGGAAACATGGAATTTTATAAATATTTAAAATAGATATTTTGATAGTATTTACATATATACTTACTTATTTAAAAATATAATTTTATTTATTAATAGAAATCACGTTTTTTCTTTAAAAATGCATTATAAATTCTTTCGAGATCGGATGCTCCATGAGGAGGTCTGCATCTCACTCTACCAGGCACGAGGATATGCGATAACCTGCACCATACCAATCGGGGCCACCAAAATGGGTTGTAGAGACGCATTTGTAAAGAATTAGAAAACACACTTTTTAAAGAAAACGGTTTTGTAATAATTTAGGGTATTTTATTGTAACTCGTAATATTCTCACAAATATTGTCCAAAAGTAAATCGTGCTATGTTATGAATGTGTGTTGTGATGAAGTAGGTCATTACCTCGTAAGTTTTGCAAGGAAATATGTGAATTATGTCGAAATGTAAAGTATATGGTATTTTTCCGTAAAATACGATAAAAGTTGCATAAAAGAAATGTGTTTATTTATGTTTATTAAACATTATATGAGAGTATGGTATTTGATGGTTTAAGAAAAATAGAATTTCAAGGAAAAACGAAACGGAAGTTGGATTAACACCGCTTCCGTCGTGTTTTAAAAATGAAAGTTTTTAGAATAGAAAAAGAGAGGGGAAAATGAGACTTACAAGTTGTAAAGAAATATGGGAGAAAAGGGAAGCTCTCGGATCCGTCGGGGTATCGTTTCGTTGCTGGAATCTCCTTGGAACATCATCGGAATTTTGCCTTTTGCTAACTCCACTTGCACAACTTGAGACTTGAGAATTTTTGAGAGTTTTGGCAGGGAATTTCTGAGTGAGGAGGTGTAAAATATGGTGTGGTATTTATAGGGAAAATTAGGGTTTTGGGGTAATGAAGAATGAATTAAAAATGCATTAAAATTTTGGTTTAATGCCATTTTTTAATTCTCTATTCATTTTTAATAAAAATAAACAGTACATGAGTTAAGGGAGGCCAAAGGGTGTGGAGTATAAAATTGGGGAACAACCCCTACGGAGGGCCGGCGACGCTGGCCAAGGAGCAATCTCGCCAGTTGGATGGCAGGGTATGGGGCTTGGATCTTGGACACGTGTCCCTGTCGCCTCATATACCCCAGTACACATGTTTGTTTATTCTGTGTCTCTTCATTTTACGTATAGTGCACGCGCAAACTGTTGGGCTTCTAAAAGATTAAAAGAAAATAAAATAAAAAGATAATGTGGCGGGGGGATTCGATCACATAGGCTACGTCACAGCAGTGAAAGGCTTTACCAATGTGCTACAAGTGTTTTCTTACTATTTAAAAGCAAATCAAATAATTATAGTGTACACAGGATTGCAATTACTCCTTCTGTACATTAAATTTTAATTAAATTTTCTGTACATTGAAATTGGAGTTGTTACATTCTACCCTCCTTACAAAAAATTCGTTCTCGAAATTTACATTTATTTTAAGGACCAGTTTACAACAAATGAGGGTATCTTACACGCATCTCATCTTCTTTTTCCCACGTTGATTCTCCTGGTGTGTGTTTTCTCCACATCACTCGAACCAAGTTGACTTCCTTGTTCCGAAGTGACTTTACTTTTTTATCCCGGATTTCAACAGGTTGTTGCTCACAGGATAAATCTGGCTGTACAGTGAGCTCGGAGTGATCAAGAATATGGCTGGGATCACTCATATATCTTTTGAGTTGGGATATGTGGAACACATTATGCACTCCTTCTAATGAAGGTGAAAGTGACAAGCGATAGGCCACTTCTCCTACTCGTTCGAGTATGCCGAACGGTCTAATATATCTCGGACTTAACTTACCCTGTCTTCCAAAACGAATCACTCCACGGCTTGGAGATATCTTCAAAAATACATGATCTCCCGGTTGGAACTCCAAGTGACAGCGCTTTGCATTAGCCCAGTGCTTCTGTCGATCTTGGGCTATGTCATGCTCTGCTTCCCAAAATACGGAATACAGGGGTGACAAAGACAGCCATGCTCCTACGATCAAGGAAATATCCTGTCGTAGTCACATTTCGGCTTCTAGCATTATATGGTAATCATTGAAACTCAGCATGGATAAAGAAAATGCAGTCACTAAACCATCGGATATAAAGGAAACTGAACGCAATAGGAGTAAACCGGAGGGCAACTAACCAGGGATATCAATGGAGAAAGGTAACTGGTCCACTGGTCTGGATCTTCACAGTCTTCTCGAGATCAGGCGAATCCACCTCTATCACTGAGCATGCATACTTAGGTCGTCAGAGCGACACAATAGCCATATTATAGTAATAACAAAGAGACAAGGAAAATAAAGTAAAATGGTGGAGACAATAAATGCAGGCAATCAATATGTCAATAACTGATGCAATATATGATCCATGTCCCTATCGGTCTATAAGTCACTTTGAAATCGAGTTGCGGAAAGGAGTGATCATGTTTAACGAGGGTCTCGTACATATCTGAGACTACGGCCCATGATACCCGGGACATAAACCTGTCAGCCACACCCCTAGGTCCAACCTAATATATAAGAGTCGCTGTTCGAATGATCATCCTCTAAATCACAGACCTCGCTAAATACAATTTCCTTTCCATTTCAATTTCCCCCTTTTCCCCAGGTTTCACTATTTATGAGTATTGTCTATTTGTGTACAAGTGCGCATCAATAACACGGCTATATTCACTATTCACTATATTGTCACTATCATGAACCATTCACTTTTCACTGGCGTACTTGACACTCCTAAACCGATACCATTCACACTCGACAATGCATTATACACTGAAAATTAATAATAATACTCACTATCACTAGAGGTATTACAGTCGAGTAAAACTGTGAATCATGCCGCTAAACAATTTATATGCAATACAAGTCATTATGCAACTCATGAACTTATAAAAACCGCATTAAATCATACGTTCAGAATTAAGTAAAATGATACAAAAGCGGTAACAAGTAAACTCAGTCGGAAGTTCAACGAAATTTGTTTCAAGTCAATCGGGTTGCGGGTTTTCCAATTTCAGTCGTTTCATTTTAAGTGTTCTCGGCTGGAAATTCAGTTCTTGAACTGAAAGTCCATTTCGTAACACAGTTTTCACCCTGTTGGGATCAAAATCAGGTGAAGCTATAGTTGAACAATATTTAGGTTTATCAGTTAGCTTTCCAATTCACCAGACGGATCGATAAAATCGATAGTGTACTGGAAGGTATACATTATATAGGATTGGGGTATACGTTCTGTCCCTGCTTGGGACTGCCGTATGTACTGATGGTTTAAATTTTGATTAAAATAGTAAACGATGGTAAAAACGAATGAAATCACTTCCAATATTTAGCTAACAGATTTGTTTTCGCTGCGGTATAGGATTCTGCATAAAAACACTTTAATACAGAAACATGGAAGCATTTCTATTCTAGTATCAACAGCCAGCGCTTCTATGGACTGCAGTCCAGGGCCATAATCCTCCCCTATTTTCATTATCATGACCCATTAAAATTTAATGGAAAGAATATATTACAGTAGGTTATAAAGTTAGCTTCAATATAAGTCCTGAAACGCCTCAATCCGATCTATACATAATTTATTATAAATTTTATGGTTTAGCATGTACGAAAGTTTTCAGGTTTTACGACAGAAATTGGGACACCATTTTACATGAGAAAACGACATTGTTTTGTAACCAAAATCTTAAAGGATATTCATTATTACTCGGTCCATCTGTTATGTTTACTTTCCGTCATTTTAAGGGGGTTTTTAAAGCATGGTTTGCATCGAACACTTACAATAATATTGAATTAGAATCGAAAAGATTGTATGATAGCATGAAGCAAGTATGTAAAACTTGCCTGACGACGTATCGATGATGGTATGGCAGCGACACGGCACAGTGGTGAACTACGGCTATGGCAGCAATGGCTCGGGTAATGCTACGGTGACGATGACGCAGAGCACGGTGTGCCATTGGCAAGGTCGTCGGCGTGGGGTTGGCCGGAGGCAGTGATGGGTGCTCGTCGGAGGAGGGTTGCAGCGAGGGTTTCTCATCATGGATGAGAGGCGAGGTGAGGAGGTCGACGGCATGGGTTAGGCAGTGGGGTAGCTGATTGGGTTTGGTGATGACTAGGGGATGCTGGGGTTCTTGGTGTCGGGGATGAAGGTGATGGTGGTGTCGGGCGGTCGGGGAAGAGGGACGTGAGGGAAGTGGCGACGGGAAGGTGAGGGATGGTCGGCGGTGAGGTGGCAACAGCGAGGCCGGATTTGCAGGGGAAAGGGTGGTGTTGGGTTGGCCAGATCTTGGAGTCGGGGCTTGGGGTTGCGATGGCCGGAGCTGCAGTGGTAAAGGGTGGTCGGGAGCTCGGAAAGGAGAGTGGATGGGGTCACCGATGGCGTGATGAAGGTCGGAGTAGTGGGCGTCGGTGGAAGTAGGGAAGGCTTGGTGCTCGCGGTGCAGTGGTGAGATGGAGGCGGTGAGGTGTTGGCGAGAGTGGCGAGGTCGTGATGGCACCGGCGGTGAGTTTCGGTGGACGGAGCTTGCAGGTGGAGGCGAGGGCGAGGCGGCGACGAGAGGCGAGCGCGGGGGCGTTTGGGCATGGGTTCTCGTAGGGGAGAGGAGGGTGATGAGAGAGGGGGGGAGAGAGAGAATGATCGAGAGGGGAGAGAAAGAGAGAGAGAAACGTGGTTTTTTTTAAAATAATAAAGGAAAAATAAAGGAGAGAGAGTAATGAGGAATTTGAATGATTAACCGGATTAAAGGATATTAATGAGGAATCAATGGGGATTTTAATGGCTAATCTTCAGGTTATTTTCTTTGAGGGAGCTTAAGAAAACAAAGAAAGGGACATAACTGTTGGGGTGAAAGAAAGGGTCGGCCTGGGCAAAAATAAGAGGTTGAGCGGGCTTGGGCCTTGAGCAATTGTTAGGGTATTAAAATTTTTGAGGAATATTGGGAAAAATATTTGGATGGAACAAATTAAATAGAATAATATAGGAAAAATTATTATTAGAATACGGCTAATGGAGTACAAATAAACTGGGTATTATATCATATCACCCTTACAAAAATTTCATCCTTGAAATTAAAGAACGAAAAGAGAGAGAAAAAACGGCGATACAAATGGCTACCCGAAAAGATGTGGGAACCTTGAACGTATATCCTCCTCACGTTCCCAGGTAGATTCCCCAGATGAACGGCCACCCCAAGACACTCGGACTAACGGAATGACTTTTTTCAGCTCTTTCTCTCTACGGTCGAGTATGGTTGTAGGCTGCTCCACATAAGTCAAATCGGTACCTGATTTCAAATCTGAAAGATCGAGAACATGACTGTTGTCTCAAACGTAGCGCTGCAACTGTAACACATGAAATGTGTCGTGCACGCCCGCCAACGATGGGGGTAAGGCTAGACGATAAGCCACTTCTCCGACTTGCTCCAATACCTCGAATGGCCCGATGAATCGGGACTGAGTTTCCCACGACTTCCAAACCTGATAACACTGCGGATAGGAGAAATCTTCAGAAACACATGATCACCGACTTCGAATTCTAGTGCTCTCTTGCTGGCATCCGTCTAACTCTTCTGTCGGTCTTGAGCCGTCTGAATAGTATGCTCGGACTGTCCGTCCGTCTGTGGATGATAAGCCATGCTGAACTTGAGACGGGTATCCAGACTCTCCTGTAAGATTTTCCAAAAGTGTAAAATGAATCTAGTGTCCCGATCTGATACTATACTTACCGGAACTCCGTGAAGTCGCACTACCACTTG
Organism: Agapanthus africanus; assembly: GCA_030015575.1. NCBI lineage: Eukaryota > Viridiplantae > Streptophyta > Magnoliopsida > Asparagales > Amaryllidaceae > Agapanthus > Agapanthus africanus. Next base: position 325,773 of record JASDDO010000178.1, read on the forward strand.
CATGCATTTCTCCGCAGCGACTCTGTCGACTGTCCTACCCGGAAGGGTATAAAGTATGCTGCTTTCGTAAGACGGTCGATGATAATCCAAACGGCGTTGTTGCCTCTTGGACTCCGTGGTAAAGCTGTCGCAAAATCCATAGTGATGTGCTCCTACTTCCACTCGGAGTTCTCCGTTACCATACACCAAGAGCATATCTTTAGTCCTTCTCAAGTACTTGAGAATGCTCTTCACAGCTGTCCAGTGACTCTCGCCAGGATCTGCTTGATACCTACTCACTACACTTAATAAGTATTCTACATCGGGTCTGGTACATAGCATCGCGTACATGATAGAGCCTACTGCCAAAGCATAGGGTATCCCTTGCTTGCGAGCTCTCTCCAAATCAGGCTTGGGAGACATCTTTTTCGAGAGAGTGAGTCCTGAGATCGTGGGTAAAAACCAACGCTTGGATTCTTCTATACTAAACCTCTTTATTATGGTGTCAATGTGCCTGGACTGGGACAATCCCAGTATCCGTTTAGATCTATCTCTATAGATCTTAATCCCCAAGATGTAGGAGGCATCACCTAGATCTTTCATTGAGAATCTTTGTGATAAGAAGAGCTTGACCAATTGCAGCATAGGAATGTCATTTCCTATCAAGAGTATGTCATCCACGTACAATACGAGGAAGACGACCTTACTCTCTGCCACCTTGTTGTATATACAAGGTTCATCTATGTTTATGACGAAGTCAAACTCTTTGACAGCGGCATCAAAATAGATGTTCCAACTCCACGATGCCTTCTTTAACCGGTACATGGATTTAAGCAGCTTGCACACCTTTCCGCTGCTCCCACTGTCTACGAAGCCCTCTGGCTGAGTCATGTACACGCACTCGTCCAAATCACCATTTAGAAAGACGGCCTTAACATCCATTTGCCAGATTTCGTAGTCATGGTATGCAACAATGGCAAGTAGGATCCGGATGGACTTAAGCATAGCCACTGGAGAAAAGGTTTCGTCATAATCTACACCTGGTCGTTGACGAAAACCCTTTGCAACAAGTCTAGCTTTGAAAGTCTCAACTTTTCCATCTACACCAAGTTTCTTCTTAAAGATCCATTTGCGCCCAATGGATTTTACCCCTTCAGGAGCAACTTCCAAAGTCCATACTTTGTTGGTGTACATGGATTCTATCTCAGATCGCATTGCATCCAGCCACTTCACTGAGTCCCCACTCGTGATGGCCTATGTTCTCCGCCGAAAGATGCGACCGGGACGTTGGGACGTCAGGACTGAATTTTGGGGGCAGATGCTATTTGTTTTTATCCGTCCACCTCTCCGAAGATTCCAAGTTGATTTATGGCACCATGTATCAAAGGTTTAGACGGATGCGGCCGATATAGCAGACTTCGTCAGATTCCCCTTCATGGTGAGGGTTTTTGATTGTGGGGACGCTCTTTCCTGCAGGCGCAAGCCTCTGCAGTTAATTACGCTACCGCATCGCGGTAACCACTTTCTCCTTCTCCAGATGGTCACTTTGAGTCGTGGGTTTTTGTTTTGTTTTTGGTTGCCCGTGGATTGTATACGGAGACTAATTTATGTTGTCGCCTGTAGGGCGTGGATTAGTCTAAATCCGTATTTTCTTAGATTTGGGTTTGGGTTGGGTTTAAAGATCGTTAATCTCATTTGAAAGTAAGATCAACTTAAACGTTTGTTAAGAATACGTTAGTCTAATTTTAGACTAAGATCTACTTAACGGGATCATTTAGATCCAACAAAAGAGCATTTAGGCTCTATTGTTTTAGTTTAGGGACATTGCGGTCCAAAAGTTTAAGGACGTCATAGTCTGTGACAGTTTAAAAACGTCATAGTCTGTGAAGTTTAAAGGCATCATAGTCTATGAGTTTAAGGACTTCACAGTCCGTAAAGTTTAAGGACATCATAGTCCATGAGTTTAAGGACCCCACAGTCCGTAAAGTTTAAGGACATCATAGTCCAGTTTAAAGACGTCATAGTTGTGTGATTTTGGTTCAACCGTTTGGGGGCATACCAGAAGTTATTGGTTATTGGGACCCTCCATCTCTCTGAAGACGTTGAAGAATTACAACGACATATATCAGAGGTGTGAAGAGATGTACCCTTGAACCAATGTTGGTTTGGAGATCTGTAGTCAAGTTTGGGACTAAGATCTGTTAAAATATTTATGAGCATATGGGCTCAATTAATCTAAGGTAGGGTTCTGTGGCCACTTTGGGCTCGGCCCATTTAGTTAAATTGTTAAACATTTAACAATGATGAGCACTGGTTTGGGTTCTGACAGCATTTTTGTCTTTTATTGAGTGCCGAGCACTCATCATAGCTCTGGGGCTTTATTTGCAGAACAATTTATGTTCTCTTAGCGGCCACGTGAGGAGCACGTGGTGCGGTTGGCGCTGTGTGCCAGTCAATGAGCGCAAATCGCTTCTGTTAAGTGACGCACACGTGAGGAGCACATGGTGCGCTTGGCGCTGTGTGCCGGTCCATGAGCGCAAAGCGCTTCTGTCAAGTAGCGCACATGTGAGGAGCACGTGGCGTGCTTGGTGCTGTGCGCCAGAAAATGAGCGCAAAGTACTTCTGTCAAGTAGCGCACACGTGAGGAGCACGTGGCGCTGAGCGCCAGACAATGAGCGCAGAGCGCCTCTTATGAAATTTGGAGCACCAAAGCTCTGCAATGCTGCGCGTTAGTTTTGGAATGCTGAAGCGCTTCTTTTAATTGGAGCGCTAGGGCTCTTTTTAGGAAGTTTTGCGCTCTGAGAATTAAATTCTCTCTTATAAGAGATTTTGTCTCATGGATCTAAGAACAAAGTTCTTATTTTATAGGATATATTTCAATCTCTTATGTTTTTGGTGAAAGGCTTTGCCTTTATGGATCTGTGATCCAAAGAGAATTGAATTATTCTCCCCTCTTTTTATAATGAGATATATTGATCTCTTTGTGAGAGACAATTTGTCTTAAAGATCTATGATCTGGCATAAGAACTAAGTTCTTTTCTGATGAGTTGTTTTTTGATCTCTTTATTTTACCTTGAAGAAATTCTTCTTCTGCCAAGAGCTTGCTCTTCTCTCTGAAAAATCTCAAAGTTTATAGGGGGGTTCCTCTATATCAGACTTGAAGTCTTCGGTCCTTTTTATAGTGAAGGTTGATCATTTAAAGAGATCTTTTCTCTAATTGATTTGGGGATTTCCCCACCGTTGGATCTTTGATCCTAGGGCTTCTGTTTTACAGAAGGCAATTTTCTTGTTTTTAACAAGACTAGGAAATCTTTCTATATAGAATTTATTCTGTATTTTGGTGATTTTTAATCACCATTGGATCATTGATCCAACGGTGCTCTGATTTTCAGAGCACAATCTTTCCTGTTTGGAAAGATTGTGAGGAATGTTTCCTTAACAGAATTTTACTCAGGTTAATTGATGATTTTTAATCATGTTCGTTGGATCTTTGATCCAATGGTTGGGAACATTTAGTTCCAGCGCTAGCGCTGCGCTGCTTAGAGTGCAGCGCACTTAGCGCCAGCGCTCACGTGCTTTGCACGTGGTGTGCTGCTTAGAGTGTAGCGCTCTTAGCGTTAGAGCTCACGTGCTTTGCACGTGGTGCGCTGCTATGAAGCGCTGTTTCATTTCAAATTTTGAAAATTTGAACAGAGCTTTGCTCTGATTGGGGAAACAATTTCCCCCCCACCGTTGCGCTCACGTAGCCTATACGTGAGTGCAGCGGTGGCAGCATCTGCACCATTGGATCAACTCAAAAAGAAGTTGAAACGGCTCTCAGTGCCTATAAATAGGGCCTTTGGCCCTTGAGATGACTTCTGTTCATTTTCTTTCTTTCTGAGAATTTTTACTCTCTTCTTCAGAGCATAGCTCTTTGTCTTAAGAGTTTTCTTAAGGACAGAACTCTGTCAAAATTTTAGGTAAAGATTAAATCTTTGAAGGGATTAGTTAATAATCTAGGGTTTCACCCATTAACAGAGCTTTGATCTTTTCAGATCATAGATCTAAAGAAAACCATTTTAGGGTTTTGTTAATAGAGTTTTACTCTTTCAAATCATGTAGATTTGTTACTCTTTTATGAAGAACTCTTAGAGTTTGTTCATGGATCTTGAAGATCTCAGAATTTTAATTCATTACAAACTTTAGTTTAAGTTTTCTGATAGGTTATTCCATCAATCTTACAGAGCACGGCTCTTCAGAATTCTCGGGGAATTTTTTTATTCCCCTCATAATTGATTTTGACAAGTGTCATTCCTGTCTGCAGAGCATTGCTCTCGAGGAGTTTAACTCCTTGGCCCGAGGAGCCTCTCATTAAATGAGAAATCCTTTTAGGATTCCCTCCTTAATTGCAAAAAATTAAATTCGTCGGATGATTTAATCAGTACTCGTTTAAATCCCCGTGTCTGTTTCGATAAGCTTTTTTTTTAAAATTAGCATGTCTACTAATTCTCACTGATTTTCTTTTTCAGACGCTATGGCCGATCATTTGTATGATCTCGATGAGATTATTTCTTACGGAGACATCCGCTCACTCGGCCGTTCATAAAACCAAGAATTCACAGACGCCCAGTGCGCTGAAATCATGGGTCGCTTTGATGCGTACAATGGTCGACTGCTTCCTCATCGTTCCTCTCTTTTGAAGGTCATTGTGGGAGCGATTTGGGAAGCACTTCCTTTATTTTATCAAGGCATGCCGCTTAAAGCGTTGGATAGTGCCGAAGACAAGGTGCATTCGGTGTACCTGATGAGCCTAATTTCAAAGAAAAGGTGAAGCAATCTTGTTGATATTCTGCATCAAACTGTTCAAAAGGCGTCGATACTCGCTGTCTATCGAAGGACGGAGGACATCAGTGAGGACCCCGACGCTTGTGATCGCAAGAGGAAGCATACGAGGATGGTCCGAGAGGCCCGAAACATTTTAGATGGCCTTACTTTTGAATTTCTCAATTTATGTCCTGAATTTGATATCTTGCCATTGTAATCATTTTGATGATGTTTACTGTTTTCATCGCTGTAAGAACCATTTGATGTATGAATAGCAAATTTCTCGTTTCCGTGAGTTTATTTTATGTACTAAATCTTTCGCAAACTCATGAGTGGGTACGCTTTGAACGCTTAAACGGATGCGAATCAAATGTTCTTTTTACTGTCTTGCATAGTATGTGGTTGATGTCAGTAGGTTATGCTCTTTTTGTTTTGACTTGGTGCAAAGCAGCTTACGCACTCTTGAGTAGCACCTCCATTTCTCTGGCATGTAATTTTGGCAAATATGGTTTGTAGATAATAAGTGATAGTTCGTCTTGAACTCTTTGCGGGGTGGCGATGGCTTAGGAAATAGGTTCAGATCTGTTGCCTAAGGCTTTTCAACTTTATGAGCCGTGAAGGTCTCATAAAGACTTTTCTCCCTACAAGTCGAGAGGATCTTGTAGGTGTATTTTCTCCTTAGAAATCGTGAGGATTCCTAAGTGTGTTTTTCCTTTTGAGAGTCGTAAGGATCTCCTAAGAGAATTTTCCCGCTTATAAGTCGAGAGGACTCGTAAGTGGTTGTTTCCCTCCTTGTTGAGATTCGACTTCGAAAAGTGTGGCCCGTGAATAGTATGCAAGAGTCCATCTTGGACCAACTTGCAGGGCCCCGGTGCTTAGGTAACATGTCCTTATCCCCATTGCCTAAGGCTTTTCCCTACGAGTCGAGACGAATCGAGAAGTTCTCGCAAGGATTTCCTAACGTCACAGTTAACCTCTGCTCTTTACGACAGAGGTCTGTTAGGGTCTGTGGTACTAGGGTTTTGTCCGTCGTACCGTCGCGTTGGATGATGTATTCCTCGATAGGCAATCTTGCTGTTCGAGTAGCCTTGCGACTGTCGTGTCTCTGATCCCTTCGGGGGCTAAACAAGACGTCTTCAATCAATCTTCCAGGTTGTATTACCGTCGAAAGAGCAAGCGTTAGGGATATTCCATGTCGCTTTTTACTTGAGGTTAGGCTCAGTTTGGGAGCCCCGATGAGTCATAACCACTCCACGCTGGTGTGGGATGATCTCCGATAGTCTTTCAGGTTTTATATGAGTTGCCGTCAAGACCCTGAAGCTAGGAATATTGCCTTCGCTTCATTTGCTGACATCGCGTCTGCTGTATCGAGATGAATGTCGCGGTTGTCTCTAGGTTGTTGGTGATCCGTCGAGACTTGGAACTAGGGACTTTGCCATGGCTCCGTTGTTGGTTGTCGCATCTGCATCCTGCTGGGGGAAGAACGCTAGGGTGATATCGTGTCTGCTATATCGAGACGGATGTCGCGGTAGTCTCTAGGTTGTTGGTGAACCGTCGGGACCTGGAACTAGGAACTTTGCCATGGCTCCGTTGCTTTTTGTCGCGTCTGCATCCTGTTGGGAGAAGAACGCTGGGGTGACATCGCGTCTGCTGTATCGAGACGAACGACGAGGTGGTCCCTAGGTTATTGGTGAACCGTTGGGGCCTGGAACTAGGGACTTTGCCATGGCTCCATTGCTTTGTGTCGGGATCACTTATTGACGTCACCGTTGTTGACACTGCATCTGCTGTAACGAGACAAGTGTCGATGTGGTCTCTTGGTTGTTTGTGAACCGTCGAGACTTGGAACTAGAGACTTTGCCATGGCTCCGTTGTTGGTGTCGCGTTTGCATTCTATTGGGGAAGAACGCTGGGGTGACATCACGTATGTTGTATCGAGACGAACGTCGAGGTGGTCCCTAGGTTATTGGTGAACCGTCGGGACCTGGAACTAGGGACTTTGCTATGGCTCCGTTGCTTTGTGTCGGGATCGCTTGTTGACGTCGCCGTTTTTGACACTACGTCCACTGTAACGAGACGAGTGTCGAGGTGGTCTCTAGGTTGTTTGTGAACCGTCAATACTTGGAACTAGGACTTTTCCATAGCTCTAAGAATTATTGTCGCGTCCGAATCCTGCTGGAATGAGGAGAAATGCTGTTGTGGGTCTCCAGGCTGTAGATGCGGCCGTCGAGACCTAGAACTAGGGACTTTGCCATGGTTCTGAGGTTGATAGTCGCGTCCGAATCCTGCAAGAATGAGGAGGAACGCTTTTGTGGGTCTCCAGGCTGTAGATGCGGCCATCGAGACTTGGCTCTCTTTCTGATGGAGCCTGGTGGGAAGATATGGTTCCCTCTTTGTTTGTGCCCTTGGATTGTATACAGGGATCGATATGATCTCTCCTGTAGGGCAAAACTTTCATTTCATAAAAAATTTTCTTTCCGCGATGCTCTATCATTTCAGTTTTTTGTATCGCGAAAGTCGCGATTGCCCAATCATTTCGGCTATTTTTCGCGGTGCCGAATCATTTCGGCTATTTGTTTTGTATACTTGCAGATTTTTATTGCGAGATGCCCAATTATTTCGGCTATTTTTTATTTACTCGCTGCTTTTTATTGCGAGTTGCCTAATCATTTCAGCTATTTTTTAATGCATATATTTTACTTGCTGATTTTTTTGCAAGTTGCCCTATCATTTCGGCTATTTGATATGCATTTTGGCTCGCTGATCATTGCAGTGAGTAAGGGACTTGGGATCTGATGCCAGTTTAGGCATCAACATCGCTACAACTGGGATATTGACAGGAGCGAATCATCATTTTCCTTTGTCGGTTTGAAAAAAGGTGGCTTAGTTATCAGTCGAAAATAATGTATTTTTAACACGTCAATTTCCCTATCATTTGCATTCATCTAAAGGTATTCAGGTTAAGTATTGCACATATTAGCAAAACAGCCATAAAATACCAAATTACCTGTGTTATACCTTAAAACCGACACTTTGAGGGAAATTGAGTGTTTATCATGGCATCGCATCATCTTTGTATAGCGCAACACTTGTTTTGAGAATCTGTGCAGGAAATTCCAGGAGAAAAGCAAAATCTGTGAAAAAGTGCTGATAAAAATACGCCAACTCTAAGACTTGAGATCTGGCAATGAACTGAAGATAATTAAAAGATTCCAAACATCAGAAGATACACCTAAAGTCAGAATAAAGCACTACAGAGAAATTGATGCAACAAGGCACCAGAACGGCCGCGGATCCGCGGCCGGAGCAGGCTTGCGCGGCGGATCCGCGGCCACGTAGGGGTGACGTCATCTGAAATCTGCTGCAGTATTCTTCTTTCACGACCCACATTCATTAAATATACTCCAAACTCCAGAAATCTCCAGAATTTTCTGCCAGATCAGCAAGCTCCTTAATCAAGCTAATCATGTTCAAGCTTCCAAAGCAAGCTACTTAACAAACTAAGCCTAGAAGCTTCTCCCTAACCTCCAAGCTTACAAAGGAAGCTAAAGCATAACTAACTACCTTTAGAAGCTTCTACCTAACTACCTAGCTTACAAGGGAAGCTAACCTAAACCTAGCTTCTAAAGGAAGCCAAAGCTAGTGAAGGCTATAAAAGGAACCCTAAGGCTTCACTTCTAAGGTGGTTCGGTTGTTCATTACATCCATCTGCAATACAAGTTGAGTGACACAACTTGTAAACCCTAAATCCCCAATTCAAATTCCAAAGCCAAAATCAAGAACTTCGAGTACCAAATCAAGCATGAAGCCTTCGATCCTTTAGAAAGCGACGCCGGACTTCATCGGAGCAAGCGATCTACGGAGATCCGCGACTCAAGGAGACGAGCGAAGCCGAAATCGACGATCAATTTCTTTTCCCTTGTAGATCGAGTGAATTGTAACAAAATTGTTGATAAATAAAGGTGAAGATCTTTAATCTTGCTTTCTTTACATTCTTGCATCATGATTCAATCTCAATTCTTGATTATGTTTCGTGTCATGTTGTTTGAGTAAAACTCCGCTCGTGGAGGAATTGAGACGATCAATAGATGATGATGTTACAAATTTCGAAACGATTCTTAATTCCTATAAGTTTTGTAAACTCTTGTAAATTGAAGAATCGGCAACCTAGTTTCGAGCGATGCTTTCTTGATTGTGTTCGCTCTTAATTAGGGATCACCGATCGATTCTTAAATTTACTCGAGGCTAGAATTCGAATTAGATTCATCGAAAGGACAAAGGATGAGATGAAGAAACCCTAGTTTCTTTAAAAGATAGTTTCTTTAAAAGATCCTTAAACCTCGATTAATCGTCATCGATCTAGTATCAACTCATTAATGGATAAGAATACGTAATTAATAGATTTCATCACGTCTATAGATCCGATCGATTCCTACGAGCCTCACTTCGATTCTTGATTCTTGGATTGGATATCATCACTTCTTGATTCTTGATTTTTAATGTTTTCTTGTTAATTAGATTAGATCTAGATGATTCTTGAATTCAATTTACAAATCTTGAATTGAATTGTCTTTTCTCTTTTTCTTTAATTTTCAATTCATATAATTCGAAATACGAACGGATTACACTTTCCCTTTGGGCGATCCGCACTTACTAACGCGCTACAAATCGATACCGTTATTGATTGCGGTCGAAATATTTTTGGTTGTGATTTCTACATATTTTCTACATACACGAACCGGAAAGCGTATCAATCAAATGGCGCCGTTGCCGGGGATAGTGCGCTAATTCGTTTTTTTTTTGAAATTTGAGTTGAAAAGTTTATTCCATTATAATTTTGAGATCAAAATTCGCACAAAACACTAAACAATTCGTTGTGATTTGTTGCAAGGAAATATGGAGTGTGCGGAGCAATTGGAAAAAGATTTGGGAAATTCTAGAAAGCTGAGGAAGTGAACAGGGGCTTGCTGTGAATTTTTTGTGCAGGGAACTGTTCAAACCGCCGTGGATCCGCGGTGTAAGCTTGTCATTGCGGCGGAACCGCGGTCCTACTGTAGCATCTCTACACGAAAATTGCTCTGTAAAATTCCCACTTTCTTATCTTCTCCTCAATCTGCTCCATTAACAATTTGCTGCAGGTTTCTTTGCAAAATTCGCAGTGCCGCAAAAAGCAATAAAAATTGTGCGTGTTTTGATTTTTGGTTGTTTGCATATTAATACGGAATTTAAGGGGCATGGCCAAATCCAGATTAGGTGGGGAGTTCATTACCCTTCCTAAGCCCCAAAAATCACAAACTTGCATCCGCATTACCCTCATTAACTAAAAGAAATCTAGAGATGACTCTAAGGACCGTCGCGCTCATTTAGGACAAGAGAAGGCCGTGGGTAATTCATTGCTTATCCGTGTTTCTTTTGGGATGTCTAAGGCAAGTGTGTCTAAGGCAAGTGGTTACTTAATTAGGCCCACTACTTACGTAGTGGAGAACCTCCCACTTACCTGGCACTTACCTGGCCACAGGAGAGACAAAGAGGCAGTGAAGGATTGATCCTGCGACTTGCCTTTTGGCAGTTATTAGTGGTCTAGAGCCTTGACCTAGGTGACCACTAGACTTAGGGTTGCTTGTTGCATTTGTTGTGATTTGCATTATTTTTTTTAAAAATCCGTATATTTTTCAAAACAAACACCAATCACATCATTTTCTCTAATTATATTCACGCTGCCATTTGTACTAAACCCTTTTAGTGCAAGATAGGCTGGACACGGGATTCTAGTGCCCGTTTAAGCCGCGTTCCCCGATCGACCCAAAAGTCGGTATTTCTACATTTACTTCTTCTTTACCCACCACCACACCCATATCGATGGATCCTTCTCCATCGAACTTCTTTACCACTAATCTGCCGCCGTCCGTAGGTGCGCAGAATCCACCCCACATCTCTCTCCAGGAGAGATGCTATCCTATGCGAGGTCCTCTTTCGACCTGCTTATCCATTCCACCAGCCAACGGGGATAATTTTGAGATTAAACCCCAATACATCAATCTTCTACCCAAATATCACGGTCTCGAGTCTGAAGACGCATATGTCTTTATCACCAAATTTGAAAATGTATGCGCAATGATGGGTACGTCACAACTTTCTGTGGATGCTATGCGTCTACGTCTTCTTCCATTTACCTTGTGCGATATAGCCGAGAAGTGGCTGTATAACACTACCGCACATTCCATTACGAATTGGGAAGAATTTGTTGCAGCATTCCTTAAGAAATTCTACCCTAATCAGAAGACAGCTCGAGTCCGTAGCGAAATAAATCAATTCACCCAGCTTCCAAATGAACCATTTTCAAAATGTCTTGACCGCTTCAAGGATCTGTTGGTTCAATGTCCACATCACGGAATCCCTAGATGGGAACTGTGCCGAATCATATATGAGGGCAGTAACCCTACCACTAAACAGAGCCTTGAAAACATGTGTCAAGGCAATTTTATGACCAAAGACGATGGGGAAGCTTGGAAATACTTAGAAGATTTCGCTGAAAAATCTTTATAGTGGGAGAGTCCATCGTTTAGGGGTGGCAATAACCAATCGGATGTTTCCATAGGAGTTAGAGTTGAAATTTCAGCTATACACAAGAAACTCGATACTATGGAAAACAAATTTTTAGCTGCCGCCCTAAATCAAATGTCACTCTCCAAAACTGTATGTGGATGCTGTTCTGATCCTTCTCATTTAACGGAAGAATGTCCATTGAATTCTCCATTTCAAGGTCAAGAGCATACCAATGCCGCATTTCAAAGACCTAGAAACAATCCATATTCTTCCACATACAATCCGGGTTGGAGGAATCACCCTAACTTTGCTTGGAACCAACAACAAACTCAAAACAGGTTCCAAACCAAAACAATTTCCAAAGGGCTCTTCCACCGCAACAGCAACCACTTCCACTCACTCAGCACCCCTACCAGTCACAAAATTTTTAAAACCAGGTCAACACACCTGCACCCTCTAATCTTTTGCAGTTGACCTGTTCTGACGAGTTCTCTACATTCACACAAACCATGAAGTCACTCTTGTCAAATTTCATGGAAGTGTCGGCTGAGGTTAGATCTTCCGTCGGTGAGATAAAGAAAAACTCAGCGTCCCAAGCTGAGAGTATCAAATCGATGGAAGCAGAAATTGCACGACTAAAAGCCGAAATGAGTGCGAGAGAAAAAGGGAAACTTCCGTCTCAACCCCTACCGAATCCTGGGCATTACAATGTAAATGCCATCACAACGTTGAGATCAGGAAGAGTGCTGAATAATCATGTTGGGGAAGAGTTTGATGATACTGAAAAATCTATCAATAACACCCCGGCTGAGACCTTTCCTCACACACACACTTCTACTTCTGATCCTTGTTCTTCTACCCCTCCGCCTTCTCACGAGCCTATTCTCCGTTTCCCACAAGGCTCGTTACCTCAGCAACCCTCTTCTAGTACACTACAGACGATCCCCACTCCTATTCTGGGATCACGTCTACACACACCACCTTCTCCTATGATGGACCCAGCGCTTATTACTAAAGCTCCTTATCCGAATCGGTTAAGGGGTAACAAATCGAGTCCACATATGGAGAAAATTATGGAAATGTTCAAACAGGTTAACAACAACATCCCTCTCCTAGATGCTATTCAGCAAGTCCCCGCTTATGCGAAAATTCTTAAAGACTTGTGCACTAGGAAGAGGAAGACTCAAGTGCTAAAGAAAGTCTTCATGTCTAATAATATTAGCACTACTTTTATCCCACAGCTACCAAAGAAACGTAAGGACCCAGGATGTCCTACGATATCAATTTCTATTGGGGGTAAAAACATCAACCGTTCTCTTCTTGACCTTGGCGCAAGTGTTAACCTACTTCCATACTCTGTTTATGAGCAGTTAGGGATTGGAGAGTTGAAACCAGCTCACTGCACTCTCCAAATGGCAGACCGTTCAATCACCAAACCTAGGGGTGAACTAGAGGATGTGTTAATAAAAGTCGGGGAATTTGTATTCCCTGTGGACTTCATTGTTCTCGATACACAACCTGTAGCAAACCCACGGAGTCAAATTCCGGTGATTTTGGGTCGACCATTCCTTGCCACTTCCAATGCTGTCATCAACTGTATAAACGGTTCAATGAACTTATCATTTGGAAATATGACAATTGAACTGAACATCTACAAAATTGGAAGTCAGCCATCTGAACCCTCTGCTCATATACTTGATGTGTGCTCTGTCCACGAGATTTCTCCCAAATGTTGCGGAGTTGATGAACTTTGCTTTGAAGATCTCGACGACACTACCACATCAATGTTTGATCTTACACATCTTAGCGAGAACACATTTTCCACGCTTGAGTCCGACACTCCTGACTCATCACCATCCGAGTCTGTATCTTTCACAGGCTTTGAGCTTCTTTGTAACTCCGAAAATCATTCGATGATCCCACCTTCTATTATTTCTCCGCCAGCATTAGATCTCAAACTTTTACCTTCTCATCTTAAATATGCATATTTAGGTGAGAATGAGTCTTTACCGGTTATCATATCCGCTTCTCTAGCATCAGAGCAAGAGAATGCACTTTTGACGGTATTGAGATCTAATAGGCAGGCGTTTGGTTGGACTATGGCAGACATCAAAGGGATTAGTCCCTTGATTGTAGAACATCATATACACTTGATGGATGATGCCAAACCAACCCGAGAACCACAGAGACGGTTGAACCCCGTCATGAAGGATGCGGTGAAGAAAGAGATCGTCAAATGCCTTGACAATGGTATTATTTACCCAATCTCCGATAGCCAATGGGTGAGTCCAATTCATGTCGTCCCTAAGAAATCTAGCATCACAGTTGTTACCAATGAGGCAAATGAGTTAATTCAGACACGCGCCCAAACTGGGTGGCGTGTATGTATTGATTATAGAAAACTCAATACCGCTACGAGGAAAGACCACTTTCCTCTACCTTTTATTGATCAGATGCTGGAACGCTTAGCCGGACGTGAGTATTATTGCTTTATGGATGGATACTCTAGCTATAATCAGGTCCCCATTGCCAAAAAGGATCAAGATAAAACCACATTTACTTGTCCTTTTGGTACCTTTGCTTATAGTCGCATGCCCTTTGGGTTATGCAATGCTCCTGCTACATTTCAGCGGTGTATGATGGGGATATTCTCGGATATGGTCGAGAATTTTTTGGAGATTTTCATGGACGATTTCTCGATTTTCGGAGACTCTTTTTCTGACTGCCTATCGAATCTTGACGCAGTTCTTACTCGTTGCAAAGAGAAGAACTTAACCTTGAATTGGGAAAAATGCCATTTCATGGTCCAAGAAGGAATTGTGCTTGGACATGTTATTTCACGAAAAGGCATTGAGGTTGACAGAGCTAAGATAGATGTCATTCAAAACCTTCCTCATCCCAAAAGCGTCAAGGATATCCGATCATTTCTTGGCCATGCGGGCTTTTACAGGAGATTCATTAAGGATTTTAGCAAAATTGCTAGACCCTTAACTCTTCTCTTGGCCAAGGATACGACCTTCCACTTTGACTCGGATTGTGAGGCAGCATTCGACTCACTCAAACACTCCCTCACTACAGCCCCCATTCTATCGTCTCCAGATTGGGACCGCCCTTTTGAGCTTATGTGTGATGCATTAGATTTTGCAGTTGGTGCAGTCTTAGGACAGCACATTGAAAAGATGCCAAACGTGATCTATTATGCAAGTAAGACCCTGAACGATGCTCAAATTAACTATACAACTACCGAAAAAGAAATTTTGGCTGTTGTATTTGCATTAGAAAAATTTAGGCCTTACTTGATTGGCTCACCAATAGTTGTGTACATTGACCACTCTGCCTTGAAACATCTTTTGGAAAAGAAAGATGCAAAAGGTAGGCTAATACGTTGGATCCTTCTATTACAAGAATTTGATCTTGTTATCAAAGATAAGAAAGGATGTGAAAACGTTGTAGCCGACCATCTTTCACACATCTCTTCTTCACCTGTGACCCTGCCGATCAATGATTCTTTTCCGGACGAACAACTCTTGAACGTATCCGATGAACCTTGGTTCAGGAATATTATGAACTATCTTGTCACGGGACTTATACCAAGCGATTGGTCAAAACAGGACAAACATCGTTTTCTATCCCAAGTAAAACACTTTTACTGGAATGATCCATATCTGTTTAAGTATTGTCCTGACCAGATCATTCGCCGGTGTGTCCCGAATGAGGAATTCAAGAGTGTTCTATCTTTTAGTCATGATCAGGCATGTGGGGGTCACTTCGGTCCTAAAAAGACGGCGGAGAAGGTTTTGCAATACGGTTTTTATTGGCCGACCTTGTTCAAAGACGCATTTGATCATTGCAACACCTGTATACAGTGTCAACACACGGGTAGGATTTCCCGGAGAAATGAGATGCCACAGCAACCCATCTTAGTGGTTGAAATTTTCGATGTTTGGGGCATTGACTTTATGGGTCCTTTTCCCAACTCTTTTGGGAATCTATACATACTGCTTGCGGTTGATTACGTCTCAAAGTGGGTTAAAGCTATTCCATGTCGCACTAATGACAAAAAGGTTGTCATTAAGTTAAAAGAAAACATCTTTTCGCGATTTGGACACCCACGCGCTATCATTAGCGATAACGGGACGCATTTCTGCAACAGGTCTTTCGAGACTTTGATGCAGAAATACGCAATCAACCACAAACTTTCCACACCCTATCATCGCCAAACGAGCGGGCAGGCTGAGATTTCAAATAGACAGATCAAACAAATCCTGGAGAAGACTGTTGCGAAGAATAGAAAAGATTGGTCGATCAAATTGACGGATGCTCTTTGGGCATTCCGAACTGCATATAAAACCGATCTAGGGATGTCTCCTTATAGGTTAGTGTTTGAGAAGGCTTGTCACTTGCCAGTCGAGATTGAGCACAAAGCAATGTGGGCTATTAAAGAAATCAACTTTGACTTAAATCAAGCCTGCAACTTTCGGAAGCTGCAATTAAATGAGCTAAGCGAACTCTGCGATGAAGCTTATGATAACGTTGTAATCGTAAATAATCGGACTAAGGTATTCCACGATAAAAACATTTTGAGGAAAACATTTTCACCTGGTCAACAAGTCCTTCTTTATGATTCACGACTACACCTTCACGCGGGTAAGCTACGATCTCGGTGGAAGGGACCTTTTATTGTGCGGTCTGTATACCCGAACGGGGCAGTTGAGGTAGAAAATGTTAAAAACGGCACATTTTTCAAAGTAAATGGACATAGACTAAAACCGTATTTTTCCACTGACCCCACGGAGGAGCTCCTATTCTTACAGGAGCCATTTTATCTTGATTAAAATTCCTCCGTCTCACCTCCATGTCCAGTAAATTACTGCATTATCTTTTGAATGGAGGTGAGTGAAAAGAATAAGTTTGGGGGAGGATCTTCACTTATATATTTTGCCCGCGCTAATAATTTTCCTCCCATGCTTACAGTTTTTCGAGATTTAGCAGATGGCAACAGTGAGGACATTGTTGAAAACAAGTTTGGGGGAGGTTTGTGCTTATTTTCGTATCATTTGCATCATACTTTGCATAAGCACAAAACATTTTGAAAAAAAAAACCTATAAAAATTTTTAAAAAAAATTTCAAAAAAAAAGTTTTTGTACATAAATAAGATAACAAAAGATTAGATAGTGAAAAAATTACATCCAAAAGATTGGAAAAATTTAAGAAAACCTAGAAAATTAGAAGTTTTCTTATACGAACTAGTAATAAGTAGTTATGAGCCGTTGTCCCAAGGGTTAGTAAGATGAGAGAAGTCACTAATCTGAGGATAAAAATAAGTCTGAAAAATAGTTCATATTCTGGAAGCCAAACATTTTGAACGTTGATACCCTGCTATTCGCACTTACGCACATCTTGAAGCTCGGGATATTATAGGATACCTCGAAAAGCTCTTGTCTAAAAGCCAAAGTATGAAGGAAATAAAAATATGAATAAAATATAAAATGGTGAGAAAAATGGACACTGGTTTTGTTATCGTCAAGGTAGAAATAAAAAAATATAGTGAGGGTGCCTCTTCACCTAGTGCCTTAGACCAACTGGTCTGGGAGTCACTGCTAAGCCTTAGGTGGTGCAAGACGAGAAAAAACACCGTATAAGTAAGCACATGAGTAATCGGTCGGTTAATACCTCAAGAAGTGTTAACGGTCGCATGAAAGCGTGTGAGCAAATTCATCTAAATATTCATTAATTAAAAAGTACTGAGGCAGATGGACAAGAGTATGATAGCTTGAATTGAATTCTCCGGGTGTAGGGATATATATTACACACACGTAGGGTGATATGATCGATGTTTGGAAGAAAGATAGGAATGAAGAATAAAGATGATGTTTTATTGAGGGATGATGTGATTTCTGACATCTTTTCATGACTATTAAGATAGGGCTCATGACAACCGAAAAGCTAGCATAGTTGGAAACCCTAATTTTCAAAGTCTTTCTTTTACAATTCTTATCTTTATATGTAATATTCACGGTCTTCCTTTTATTATTGGATTTTGTGGGTGCAATCTACTGAAAACCCTCAGGAGACAACACTCCTCCTACTAGGGACACCTAGAGGTTTAAAGGCTTGTTGCACGTGCTCAGTGCAATCGTGTTGCCTACGAAAGTGTGCTAGTTAGTTTTTCTCTTTCTTTATTTTCTCCTTCTCTTTTTAATAAAACAATTCGCTCGAGACGACCGAAAATAAGTTTGGGGGAATTTGATCAGTCGAAAATAATGTATTTTTAACACGTCAATTTCCCTATCATTTGCATTCATCTAAAGGTATTCAGGTTAAGTATTGCACATATTAGCAAAACAGCCGTAAAATACCAAATTTCCTGTGTTATACCTTAAAATCGACACTTTGAGGGAAATTGAGTGTTTATCATGGCATCACATCATCTTTGTATAACGCAACACTTGTTTCGAGAATCTGTGCAGGAAATTCCAGGAGAAAAGCAAAATCTATGAAAAAGTGCTGATAAAAATACGCCAACTCCAAGACTTGAGATCTGGCAATGAACTGAAGATAATTAAAAGATTCCACACATCAGAAGATACACCTAAAGTCAGAATAAAACACCACAGAGAAATTGATGCACCAAGGCACCAGAACGGCCGCGGATCCGCGGCCGGAGCAGGCTTGCTCGGCGGATCCGCGGCCACGTAGGGGTGACGTCATCTGAAATCTGCTGCAGTATTCTTCTTTTAGGACCCACATTCATTAAATATACTCCAAACTCCAGAAATCTCCAGAATCTTTTTCCAGATCAGCAAGCTCCTTAATCAAGCTAATCATGTTCAAGCTTCCAAAGAAAGCTACTTAACAAACTAAGCCTGGAAGCTTCTCCCTAACCTCCAAGCTTACAAAGGAAGCTAAAGCCTAACTAACTACCTCTAGAAGCTTCTACCTAACTACCTAGCTTACAAGGGAAGCTAACCTAAACCTAGCTTCTAAAGGAAGCCAAAGCTAGTGAAGGCTATAAAAGGAACCCTAAGACTTCACTTCTAAGGTGGTTCGGTTGTTCATTACATCCATCTCCAATACAAGTTGAGTGACACAACTTGTAAACCCTAAATCCCCAATTCAAATTCCAAAGCCAAAATCAAGAACTTCGAGTACCAAATCAAGCATGAAGCCTTCGATCCTTTAGAAAGCGACGCCGGACTTCATCGGAGCAAGCGATCCACGGAGATCTGCGACTCAAGGAGACGAGCGAAGCCGAAATCGATGATCAAGTTCTTTTCTCTTATAGATCGAGTGAATTGTAACAAAATTGTTGATAAATAAAGGTGAAGATCTTTAATCTTGCTTTCTTTACATTCTCGTATCATGATTCAGTCTCAATTCTTGATTATGTTTCGTGTCATGATGTTTGAGTAAAACTCCGCTCGTGGAGGAATCGAGACGATCAATAGATGATGATGTTACAAATTTCGAAACGATTCTTAATTCCTATAAGTTTTGTAAGCTCTTGTAAATTGAAGAATCGATAACCTAGTTTCGAGCGATGCTTTCTTGATTGTGTTCGCTCTTAATTAGGGATCACCGATCGATTCTTGAATTTACTCGAGGCTAGAATTTGAATGAGATTCATCGAAAGGACAAAGGATGAGATGACGAAACCCTAGTTTCTTTAAAAGATCCTTAAACCTCGATTAATCGTCATCGATCTAGTATCAACTCATTAATGGATAAGAATACGTAATTAATAGATTTCATCACGTCTATAGATCCGATCGATTCCTATGAGCCTCACTTCGATTCTTGATTCTTGGATTGGATATCATCACTTCTTGATTCTTGATTTTTAATGTTTTCTTGTTAATTAGATTAGATCTAGATGATTCTTGAATTCAATTTACAAATCTTGAATTGAATTGTCTTTTCTCTTTTTCTTTAATTTTCAATTCATATAATTCGAAATACGAACGGATTACACTTTCCCTTTGGACGATCCGCACTTACTAACGAGCTACAAATCGACACCGTTATTGATTGCGGTCAAAATATTTTTGGTTGTGATTTCTACACATTTTCTACATACACGAACCGGAAAGCGTATCAATCACTTAGTAAACAGGGTTAGGGTCCTGTTGACTAAGACTTTTTGACTTTACGAGCTTAAGGGTCTCATAAAGGTATTTATCCCTACGAGTCATGAGGCTCTCGTAAGTGCGTTTTCTCCTTAAGAATCGTGGGGATTCCCAAGTGTATAGTCTCTCGTAAGTTGTAAGAATCTTACAAGAGTGTTTTCTCCTTATAAGTCGAGAGGAATTATAAGTGATTTTCTCCTGATGAGGATATTCCTAGTCGTTGGTGGGACTCTGTTAGGGAAATGTTTATTCATGCTCGTGGATTGTATACAAGAGTCAATATTGAACCGCTTGTAGGGGAATATTGGAGTGTATAACGGCTTAAGAACAGGTTCAGATCCCTGTAGCTTAAGTCTTTTGAATCCTATGAGCCGTGAGGGTCTCAAAGGGGAATTCTCCTTACGAGTCGTGAGGATCTCATAAGTGTAGTTTTTCCTTAGGAATCGTAGGGATCCCTAAGTGTGTTGCTCCCTTGTGAGTCGTAAGGATCTCACACAGGTATTTTCTCCTTACAAGGTCGAGAGGACCTTGCAAGTGTCTCTTAGCGAGATTGCGCCCTTTCGGATTTTCACAAACTCGCTGGTAGCCCTGCTGTTTTTACTCACGGAGCCTTTTCGGGTTTTCATCCATGCCCATCTCGCTTATGGACATACCGTTTTATTTTCTTTTTCTTTCTTTTTTTTTTGTTTGTCGTCGTCGTCGGCCTTGGGATGTTGCGGTTCGTAGTAATTTAAGGACGTTCCGGTCAGGCGCTAGTTTCAGGACATAGTTGTCCATTGTTAGTTTAAGGACGTTTCGGTCTATTTGCCAGTTACTACTTATAGAGTTTGGGCTTAGGAAGATAGCGAGCGGACATAGGCGTCTTCATCTATCGTTGACCTAAGCCGTGACCCGTCAGGCGTAGTATTTTTTCAGAAACCGACCGTTTATTGGCTTGAAAGGTCTTTCGCCATGCATATCCATGAGTAGATAGGCTCCTCCTTGGTAGACCTTGTCTATGATGTATAGGCCTTCATAGTTCGGCTTGAATTTCCCCCGTTTTGCACGATTGGGGATCATAGGTCTCTTGACTACTAGCACGAGTTCGCCTTGGCGGAATGTCCTCGACCTAGTCAATCTCTCGTATGAGTGCGTCATTTTTGCTTTATAAGCCTTCAGGTTTTGTTGCGCCATGAGACGGGTTTCATCAAGAGCGTCGAGCTCCTCAAGCCGAAGGTGAGCATTTTCTTCGTCTGTTAGCTCGTAGTGAACCGCCACTCGTAGAGAGGATAACTCTATCTCGAGGGGGAGTACCGCTTCTGTGCCGAATACCAATGCATACGGCGTTGTGTTTGTGGCTGTTTTGAACGTAGATCGATACGCCCAGAGAGCTTCATGCAGTCTCTCATGCCAGTCCTTCTTATTTTTGGACACCGTCTTTTTCACGATCTTCGTCAAGGTCTTGTTGAAAGCCTCAGCTATACCGTTAGCTCGGGGATTATAGACCGAAGAGTATCTCCATTCTATATTATGCTGCTGTGCGAAGCGGCTGAGTTTGTGGCTTCTGTAAGCTAGCCCGTTATCGAAGATAATCTGTCGCGAAGTGCCGAACCGATAGATGACGTGTGTCTTGAAGAAATGGAAGATGGTCTCCGTCTTCACTTCTCTTAGCGGTATGGCTTCTGCCCACTTGGAGAAGTAATCAGTCGTCGCCAATACGAACCGGTGTCCCCTAGACGATGCCGGCTCGATGTGCCCGATTATGTCGGCTCCCCACATTTCGAATGGCCAGCTAGCCACCGTTGGGTATAGCGGATTTGGATGTTGGTGGATGAAATCACCGTGAATCTGGCACGAGTGGCACTTCTTTGCGTATTCGAGGCAGTCTTGAATCATCGTGGGCCAGTAATAGCCCATCCTTTTGATCTTCAGCTTCATCTTTGGGCCGACTTGATGAGAACCGCAGAGTCCGTCATGAGTTTCTTGGATGACTCTCCTTGCTTCTTCCGTCCCTAGGCATCTTAGCCATAGAGAGTCGAATGATCTCTTATACAGAGTCTCATTGATGAGGGCGAAAGACAGAGCTCGTTTCATGAGCTGATGTCTTGAGGATGCATCTTCAGGTGTTCGACGAGATTTGAAGTAATCTATGAAGACTTCTCTCCAATCCTTATCCTTTTCCTGGTCTTTTATTTGTAGGGCCGTTTGCTTGGCCGCTTCCTTTTCTTCAGACGACTCCGGCGATATTTCCGTTGGTGCGAGGACCCGACGGCTTTGCACAACGATCCTCATGTCATCGAGGTTTTCGTCAGCCAGTTCTTTAGCGAGTTTGGCTAACGCGTCCGCCTTGCTATTCTCTGCTCGTGGTATGCTTTCCAGAATGTAGGAGGGAACTTGAGTCAGCAACTAATGCACTCTCTCACCGTACTTTACCAATTCTGGTTTGCACGTTTGATAATCGTCGTTTACTTGACTAACGACCAGTTGGGAGTCTCCGTATATGTGGAGGTTTTCGATTCCCATATCGACAACGATCTCAAGACCTACTATTAAAGCTCCATACTCGGCTTCATTGTTTGTCCTTGGCTCTGTTAAAGAGAAGGAAAAGCGTATAATCCCTCTTTGTGGAGTCACGAAGATGAGGCCCACCCCGGATTTGATTATGGGGGTGCTTTGTTTGCGCTTCTTCATGGAAGATGCTCCATCGAAGTAGATTTTCCATCGGGTATCACTCTCTCTTATCTTCCCGTCGATCGTGTCAAACGCGTGCTCGTCTAGAAATTCGCAATTTAGGGGTGAATCGGCAGGTATCGGATGCTCAGCGAGGAAGTCGGCGATGGCCTGGCCTTTCACTACCTTGAGCGGTCGATATGTTATCGAGAATTCCATCAAGAGTAGGGCCCATTTTGCGAGCCATCCCGTTAATATGGCCTTTGACATCAAATATTTGAGAGAATCCACCTTTGATATGAGATGGACTTCATGCGCCAACGCATAGTGTCTGAGCTTCGTTATCGCGAAGATCAACGCCGGGCGGTGTTTTTCGATAGGGGAGTAGTTGCTTTCTGCCCCCAGGAGAACTCAACTCAAATAGTAAAGGGCTCTCTCCTTCCCTTGGTCGTTTTCTTATGCCCATAATGCGCCTAGAAAACCCTTAAGGATGGTTGTATGCATAATGAGAGGCTTTCCCTTGACCGGAGCGGTTAGCACCGGAGGATTCTGCAGGTATTACTTGATTTCGTCCAGTACGCTTTGGCATTTGCGATCCCAAACTAACGGGGTCCCCTTCTTCATCAGGTGACTATAGGGACGACATTTACCGGAGAGGTTGACTTAGAGTTTGACACCTGTTTAGGCATCAGTATCGCTACAACTAGGATATTGCCAGGAGCGACTCATCATTTGCCCCCATCGATTTGGACAAAGGTGGCTTAGTAGACAAGGTTAGGACTCTGTCGCTAAGACTTTTGACTTTACGAGCCGTAAGGGTCTCATAAAGGCATTTCTCCTTACGAGTCGTGAGGATCTCGTAGGTGTATGTTCTCCTTAGAAGTCGTGAGGATTTCTAAGTGGTGTTTTCTCTTATAAGTCGTGAGGATCTCATAAGAGTGTTTTCTCCTTATAAGTCGAGAGGACCTACAAGTGTTATTCACCATATGAGGACATTTCTTGCCATTTGTAGAAATTGGCAAAGAAATATTTATTCGTGCCCCTGGATTGTATACAAGGGTCAATATGGACCGCCTGTAGGGCAATTTGAGAGATATGACGGCTTAAGAACAGGTCTAGATCCCTGTAACTTAAGGCTTTCGAATCCTATGATCCGTGAGGGTCTCACAGGGGGATTCTCCTTACGAGTCTTGAGGATCTCGTAAGTGTATTTATTTTAACGAGGTTGCGCCCTTCTGGGTTTTCATAAGCTCGCCGGCAGTCCTGCTGTTTTTACTCACGGCGCCCTTTCGGGTTTTCATCCATGCCCATTTTTCTTGTTGACATACCATTTTTTTTTGTTTTTTTGAGAGCGTGATTTAGGAAATCAATATCCAATTCGTTCTCTGTTCTTTCTCCAGGTGCATCTTCGGGATTTGCCTTAGACGATGGATTAGCGAGTGATGCTGCCTAAGCAATCATCTCCTGCAGATTTTCACGTTGCAATTGAACTTTTGTCAAGGACCGAGTTTGAGGTCGGTGACTAGTAGAAGCTCGAACTTCGTCTTTGGAATCCACCACATAGACTATGTGAACTACCATGCCCCTAGGCTTGTGATGTTTGGAGTTTTGGCCTTTGGAGTTTGCTCCGGGCATTTGAGCTTTATTAGGCCTCTTGTTGTGAAAAGCCGCTTTGGTTTTGGGAGGAACCGCTGTATCAGGATCTGTCCTGGGGTGTGTCCCCTTCACCCGCTTCCACACCTTATATATAGATGAGGAAAATTGTCACAGGGAGCGAACTGGTTTCTGCTCTCGTGGAATTTCCATGAGCTGCGAAGACTTCTTCAATATTGCGGTAGGAGAATTTTGTCTGGCCCTTCACATCAATTTGAAGCTGTTCCCAGTTGGAACAACAACATTCACCACAGGGGTTGAAACATGACCATACAGAGAACTGCCCCCAGCTCCTTTTGTATGACGTTGATATCGACGTCGACTGTTTTTTATAGCCGGGATTTGATTGGTTTCAGGATTTTGCCGAGCCTGCCCCATGTTTCCTTTGAGAGCTTGAATATCCTTCCCCCTGCGTTAGCAAAGCTGTAGCTTGGGGAACCAGCCTGTGGATGGAAGACTTCCTTTGGGCTTCCTCTATCGGCGTTGAGGCACAGAGGGTGGGAGGTGGGAGCACTGATCCAAAGAGAAGCCCATTGATTTCTTGAAGAGCCGGATTGCAGAGATTTGAGGCTGCAAGTAGCCCATACTTGACTCCACCAGATGTCACAGAGCCTGAGTTGGGGTGAGTAAAAGCAAACGCCATTCTTGGAAAAGATGAAATGCCGGCTTCAGTATCCACTCCCCTAAGGGCAACCACAAACATACATACCGCGATTATCTGATCGCGGAAAAACACGACATACGAAGTGTGGAGTGGAATGAGGAAAAGGTCCCACCGGGCGTGCCAGAATCTGTTCTCCGCCGAAAGATGCGACCGGGACGTTGGGACATCAGGCCTGAATTTTGGGGGCATATGCTATTTGGTTTTATCCGTCCACCTCTCCGAAGATGCCAAGTTGATTTATGGCACCATGTATCGAAGGTTTAGACAGATGCGGCCGATGTAGCAGATTTCGTCAGATTCCCCCTCATGGTGAGGGGTTTTTGATTGTGGGGACGCTCTTCCCTGCAGGCGCAAGCCCCTGCAGTTAATTACGCTACCGCATCGCGGTAACCACTTTCTCCTTCTCCAGATGGTCACTTCGTGTCGTGGATGTTTGTTTTGTTTTTGGTTGCCCATGGATTGTATACGGAGACTAATTTATGTTGTCGCCCGTAGGGCGTGGATTAGTCCAAATCCGTATTTTGTTAGATTTGGGTTTGGGTTGGGTTTAAATATCGTTAATCTCATTTGAAACTAAGATCAAGTTAAACGTTTGTTAAGGATATGTTAGTCTAATTTTAGACTAAGATCTACATAACAGGATCATTTAGATCCAACAAAAGAGCATTTGGGCTCTATTGTTTTAGTTTAGGGACATTGCGGTCTAAAAGTTTAAGGACGTCATAGTCCATGACAGTTTAAAGACGTCATAGTCTATGAAGTTTAAAGACATCATAGTCTATGAGTTTAAGGACCTCACAGTCCGTAAAGTTTAAGGACATCATAGTCCATGAGTTTAAGGACCCCACAGTTCGTAAAGTTTAAGGACATCATAGTCCAGTTTAAAGACGTCATAGTCTGTGTGATTTTGGTTCCACCGTTTGGGGACGTACCAGAAGTTATTGGTTATTGGGACCCTCCATCTTTCTGAAGACGTTGAATATTACAACGACATATATCAGAGGTGTGAAGAGATGTACCCTTGAATCAATATTGGTTGGAAGATCTGTAGTCAAGTTTGGAACTAAGATCCGTTAAAAGATTTATGAGCATATGGGCTCAATTAATTTAAGGTAGGGTTCTGTGGCCACTTTGGGCTCGGTCCATTTAGTTAAAATGTTAAATATTTAACAATGCTGAGCATTGGTTTAGGTTCTGACAGCATTTTTGTCTTTTATTGAGTGCTGGGTACTCATCATAGCTCTGGGGCTTTATTTGTAGAAAAATTTATGTTCTCTTAGCGTCCACATGAGAAGCACGTGGTGCGCTTGGCGCTGTGCACCGGTCAATGAGCGCAAAGCGCTTCTGTTAAGTGGCGCACACGTGAGGTGCGCTTGGCGCTGTGCGCCAGTCCATGAGCGCAAAGCGCTTTTGTCAAGTAGCGCATACGTGAGGAGCACATGGCACGCTTGGCACTGTGTGCCAGACAATGAGCGCAAAGCGCTTCTGTCAAGTAGCGCACACGTGAGGAGCACGTGGCGCGCTTGACGCTGTGTGCCAGATAATGAGCGCAGAGCGCTTCTTATGAAATTTGGAGCGCTAAGGCTCTGCAACGCTGCACGTTAGTTTTGGAGCGCTGAAGCACTTCTTTTAATTGGAGCGCTAGGGATCTTTTTAGGCATCTTTGCGCTCTGAGAATTAAATTCTCTCTTATAAGAGACTTTGTCTCATGGATCTAAGAACAAAGTTCTTATTTTATAGGAGATGTTTCAATCTCTTATGTTTTTGGTGAAAGGCTTTGCCTTTATGGATTTGTGATTCTAAAAGAATTGAAATATTCTCCCCCCTTTTATAATGAGATATATTGATCTCTTTGTGAAAGACAATTTGTCTTAAAGATCTATGATCTGGCATAAGAACTAAGTTTTTTTTTCTGATGAGATGTTTTTTGATCTCTTTATTTTACCTTGAAGAAATTCTTCTTCTTCCAAGAGCTTGCTCTTTTCTATGAAAAATCTCAAAGTTTATAGGGGGGTTCCTCTATATCAGACTTGAAGTCTTCGGTCCTTTTTATAGTGAAGGCTGATTAGTTAACGAGATCTTTTCTCTAATTGATTTGGGGATTTCCCCACCGTTGGATCTTTGATCCTAGGGCTTCTATTTTACAGAAGGCAATCTTCTTGTTTTTAACAAGATTATGAAATCTTTCTATATAGAATTTATTCTGTATTTTGGTGATTTTTAATCACCATTGGATCATTGATCCAACAGTGCTCTGATTTTCAGAGCACAATCTTTCCTGTTTGGAAAGATTGTGAGGAATGTTTCCTTAACAGAATTTTACTCTGGTTAATTGATGATTTTTAATCATGTTCGTTGGATCTTTGATCCAATGGTTGGGAATATTTAGTTCCAGCGCTAGCGCTCTCGTGCTTTGCACGCGGTGCGCTGCTTTACACGTGGTGCGCTCTTAGCGCTAGCGCTCACGTGCTTTGCACGTGGTGCACTGCTTATAGTGCAGTGCTCTTAGCGCTAGCGCTCACGTGCTTCGCACGTGGTGCGCTGCTATGAAGCGCTGCTTCATTTCAAATTTTGAAAATTTGAACAGAGCTTTGCTCTGATTGGGGAAATAGCCTGCTCGAAGCTAGTTAGGTCATCATCCTTCATGATGCAATCCTCTCTTTCACCATCAATGAGAAAACCATAGTATCTCTCAGGTGGATAAGGAACCCTACTAGATCGGCGGAGAGGCTGGGGTTCGTTGGGCACTATCGAATCCTCTGGTTCTACTAAATCTTCAGTTATAGTTTGTGTATCTGGAACTTCTTCCAATTCTACCTCTTTACCATTAATTTCTTTTACAAGAAATTCCTTTTCTAAAAAGGTGGCATGTTGATCAACAAACACCTTTTGTTCCTCACCGTGGTAGAAAAAATATCAATATAAATTCTTTGGTTATCCCACAAACTTGGAAAGAACTGATCGTGCCTCGAGTTTGTCCGGATTTTGCCTTTTGACATAGGCCAGACAACCTCATATCTTAACTCGTTTAATATATGGTCTCTTCCCTCTCCATATCTCATATAGTGTGGTAGGTACAGATTTAGATGGAACTTGATTCAATAGGTATGCTGTTGTCTCAAGCGCAAAACCCCAAAAGGAAATAGGCAACTCAGTAGTGCTCATCATAGAGCGCACTATATCTAATAGGGTGCGATTCCTCCATTCAAATACACCGTTGTGCTATGGTGTATACGAAGGAGTAAGCTGAGAGAGAATCCCATTCTCTTTTAGAAAGTCCAGGAACTCCATGCTCAAGTATTCACCTCCTCGATCAGATCGTAGGATTTTAATACTTTTACCCGTTTGGTTCTTGACTTCGGATTTATATTCCTTGAATTTCTCAAAAGCTTCAGACTTGTGTTTCATCAGGAACACATGTCCGTATCTTGAGAGATCGTCAGTGAATGTAATGAAGTACGAAGAACCATTCCTGGCATATGTAGACATGGGACCGCATACATCACTATGTATCAGTCCCAAGAGTTCCGTAACTTTTTTTCCGTGTCTACTAAACGGAGTTTTGGTCATTTTTCCTTTGAGACAAGACTGGCAAGTTTCATAAGATGAAAATTCAAACGGATAAAAATAGCCATCTTTATGTAACTTAGCTAGTCGTGTCGCATTGATATGACCTAGTCTTCAATGCCACAAGAAGGATTCGTTCATTTCTGGACTCTTCCTCTTGTGTGTGTTTTGTATGTTAAGAACTGTGGTTTGATTTAGAACATATATGCCATTATTTAACGAGTCTGATCCAATCAACTTTTGATTCAGGAATATGTTCATAACATTATCCTGTACTACAAAATTATATCCTTCTTTACTTAATAAAGAAACTGATATAAGATTGCATATCAGGGTCGGAATGTAATAGCATTCGGTCAGAATCAATGTATTACCATTTGGTAGT
Source organism: Agapanthus africanus (assembly GCA_030015575.1). NCBI lineage: Eukaryota > Viridiplantae > Streptophyta > Magnoliopsida > Asparagales > Amaryllidaceae > Agapanthus > Agapanthus africanus. The sequence goes on from JASDDO010000178.1 coordinate 354,146, forward strand.
ACAAGGTGATATTCTCCAACTGCTTTGGCTGCAACATTTGCACCATTCCCTACTCTTACGGAATGATCATCCATTCCCAGTTCTCTACCTTTCCTTAGCCCATGTAACATATTACATATGTGTGATCCCGATCCGGTATCTAATACCCAGGATGTAGAGTGAACTGAGAAACAGTTCTCAATAACTAACACACCCGAAGAAAATGCATCAACATGCTTATTCTTCGTTTAGGTAGCGTGGGAATCCGGATATTCCCCTATTTCCTGCTCAATCTTATAAAAATATAAGAAAGAACGGAACCAACGTTCCCCTGCTCAGTATAACAAGCGGATTCAGTCAATACATCCATATTATTATCTTGATTAAGGCCTGACATGGTCGCTACCTGGAGAGAGAGAGAGAAGAAAATATTTTAGCGTATGCTCTTGCAAGATCAGATTGGTTATTATTTTATCTAATCAGGATAGCTCCCATTGTTTTTATCAAATCTTCCTTCAAACCCTAAAAGGAAAGACTAGCCGGGATTAATTACACTCTACAATTTTGCCAATCTTTCAGCCAGGCCAGTGCCGGTACTTTGAAGGAGGTTCCCCGTGCTTTCGCACGGACCTAATTAAAATAAATCTCATTTTCCCAGAGGCATAACCCCGTTGAAACCTTTCTAGAAACCTACTTGATCGGCTAATTGTCTTGTGTAAAACTCTCCCAGGAGTAACTCTTACTCGCAGTAGGTATCGGGATCCAACTATCTCATAGAAGGTATGCAATCTTATTGCAAATTTCAACACTTGAAATTCCCGATAATATTTTGCCCCAAGCAATCTATGACCTTGACAAGGTCAACAAACCATAAACCGCAAGTCAAGTTCAACTCGTCATTTCTTTATTGAATTAAACCCACCCGCACGACCCTTGACAAGGTCAACAAGACCGTACGACTACCCTAATCCAGTCGCATCATATGCTAGCAGATAAGCACTAAATAGCTACCGCACACTATGCCTTGACAAGGTCAACAAACGCAACACGAATACTAAATACTACTTATCTGAAATGACGGAGGGCTACGACAGGTTTTTATAAAAATCTTTTGTGTAATGAACTTGATATCGTTGTAGAATCAAGTGATTTTGAAAATGAGTGTTTTTTAGGCTTTTACTAGTTTCGCTAAAGAGTTCACTCCCGGTGAAGGGATCTCGGCTCTTTTCTTATCGAATAAGGTGCAGGATATTTCATAAATACCGCTATGCAAAGCAAAAAACTATAGAAGCAATCAAAAACAAAACCAAGTGAGTTGTAGCATCTGCTAGTTTCGCTAAAGAGGTCACTCCCGGTGAAGGGATCTCGGCTCTTTCCTTATCGAATAAGGTGTTGGATATTCTACAAGGAATACCTCTATGCAAAGAAAAACCTAGAGCTACCCTTTTTGAAAATTTGATTCTACAACATCTTTTAGGTTTCTTTTCTTTCATTAATCTCATTAATGAAGTCCCATCATTTATGCTTCCTAAGCATCACAGAAGAAACGAAAATACAATATACGCTTATACCATCCGCATTTGCCACAGTGTCCCGTTATACACAGTTAGGTTACTTAACTAACGGCATACCGAGGCGGGACTAGCGCGGGTGCAAAATATAAGCAACGTTTATTATATATCATATATATAATAATAAAGCAATCGTCTCAAACATATAAAGTGATCACATCACAGAATATCAGCAGCAGAAGATAACATATGAAATATTGGATATATTAGGAGGTCCGTGTTTTATTTTGAGCCTGTATAAAACACGGATTCTACAGTCGCGATGAATAGCGAAACCTACATCCCTAGACCCCTACGAGAGCGGCAAGCAATCCTACAAATTCTAGAGTTAGGAGATCCGGACTCGACTCCTCGAGTTGTCTCCCACTGGACTCTAGAACCCGGTTACTTATGCTCCCCTCCTTGGGTCTATTCTAATGCGGAAAAGTAAATAATATACAATAATGGTGACATCAATCTCGACCCGGAAGTGCCCCAATAAAAGAATATCACATACATTTAATTTTACATGAATGAAAATAAAAACTCTCATCTCACATAAAACCCCCGGCTATTCAAAAAGCGACGATCCAATATAACATATCACAACAACACATAACATCACATGTCATCAACGTAAGTAAATATGCATATTCCAATTGTCGTTGACATATAGCAACGAAACCGGCTATACACTACATATTACACTTACGGTTGCAGAAAAGAAAATATCAAACTACAACATTTGGAATGTATAATAATCTTAGACATCATAAACCCAAAATATCACATACTTCGGATTTCATGCCTAACTATATGAATTCCACATATTGTATAACATTCCACAAATAGCTAGACGATGTTAAACATTCCGATCGAATTATTAAACACCCAAAATTACCCAAAAAGCACAACACTTGTGCGTAGTTTAAAAATATTCAGCACATGCCACAGTATCAATGAACCAGCCGTAGAAGGGTCAACCAAAGCCTCACATGTGGCACCGCTGAACTACCACAAACCCTAGAGTTTAGTGGCGGTTCTGACGGTCACATAATCGATTTAGGGTTTCGTTCTTCTAGAGGGTCCATCGCTTTACTTGCATGATGTTTGAATGTTCTTTAACTCGGAAAAAATCCAACACTTGGAAAATTTTTCGGCAAGGGAAAAAGTGGGTATTTGATATCCGTTCGAACTTTTTAACACCGTCTAAAATAACCCGAAAAACTGTTAGAATTACGACTATGAAACACTATGAGTTTCCTTTGCAGAAAGTTAACATCGCATGAAAAATTAGCAAAAACAAACAACACCTGAAACACAAAAACCCAGAGCCTGAAGCACAGTACAAATTTCAACCCAGAACACCATAGTAAAATCGAGCTGGCCGGTTATCAAGCCTCTCTGGCCAGCCAAAATCCAAGGTCTGAGGCTAAATTTTGTACTGTGTTCATGTTGCATCTCATACAACATTCTGCAGTTATTTAAAAAAAATTTTGAGCTCATTTTAAAATCGACAGAAACTGGGTAATCTTGTTTCAAGTTTCGGAGTTGTTTCGGTTTCGTAATCCTACACAATCCGTCTAATTCTCTAATCTGGCTCTGATACCACTGTAGGGTTCCTATGAACGACAGCAAGGTTTCGGGAGGTATCGTCCATGCCATTTTCAAAAATTTTCCATTTTAAAGAATCCTAAACTAGAATCTTTAACTAGAGAATCATACGAAATATATTGTAAACTACTTTACAACTAAGTGAACTAGGAATACAACCTTTGTAGACCGGTCATTCACTTCAATAGCTCCGTGTAGTAGTCCCTTCGCTCCAAGTAGTGATCTTCCAAACTCTAGCATGGCTTCACAAGAAGAAAGTAACGAACTTGCTTGAAGTCTTCGAGGCCGAAGATGATCTACGTCGAGGAGACACTAACCCAAGCTACTACTTCACTAATGAGAGATTAGTGAAGCTAACACCCTATACTAAACTGTTAATCTAGTAGAGGATGAGGAAGTAGGATTTTTGCTCACTTTAGAATTGATTTTCTCACTAAAATTTCTCACTTGCTCAAAACCTAGAGAGCTCTTGAGCTTGAAGAAGAAGATGAAGAGAGATAACGTTGTGAGAGTGAATGGCAACCATGGATGAGAAAATATCGAATATCACACATGTAGATACTTAACCATGAGTTTAGATAATGGTTGGGTTAACAAATATCTAGTGTAAGACAAAAGTAGTGGACTAAGTCAATGGTTCTCCAAGCTTCATGCCACATGACAAATTTCCAACTAATAATTGAATTACAATAAATAAATAAACCCTACATTATCTTTATCATGGTGTAAGTCTTATACACCCATGTTGCATGTATCATCAACCATGACACAAAATAATGTACATTAATATATATCACATATATATTACATGCACACAAGTGAGAAAAAGAAATGCTTAAGTGAGCTTATATTAGTTAATGTAATCTAGTATATCACATATACAATTATACATTAAATTATCAAATCAACACTTGATTTAATAATCCGGCTATATCACATACAACAGACCAATATAATCTGTTTCAAATTATCGAATCAACAATTGATTCGATAACCTGGCTATATCCCATATAACCGACCGATACAAATATCGCAAGAATAGAATACGGTATCACATACTCGTATTAATCTTGGTCCCGCACATATCACATATGTGCTCCTAATTCGTTTTTCCTGAGCCAGTAAAACCTCTGTGTATGACTCTAAAGACTCGTCAATATGCCAGCAGTAGGTGATGATCATATCAAGCACCCACAAGCCGTCAGCTGTATTAGCTGGACGTAACGGATACCCGGGAATTGAGTGATCAGAAGATCAATAAGCAAGCCCGCTCTAGGTCCTGTAAAGCCTATCAGTAACACTACCGTACAGTCCGGTCTCTTCGTCTGATATGTCGCATTTCAAGTTTAGGGGTGGTAAACATCAAACCCCAATAACTCGATAAGTCATGCCGATACGAGGCTCATAACGGGTTGAGAAACTACTGATAACACTTACTAGTACATCTCTAAATCAGCCATGGCCAGGGACTTCCCTGTTATGGCCAATCGTGCACAGCGCAGCATCAACCCCCAATACCGGGAGAGACGAAACCCCTCATATCGCTCATTGCCTCTATGTGATTCGGGACTGTACCCAAAAGCCACCATTTTGCACGTCTTCTTGAACGTGGTAAGGTGGAAATCAAAGCACAGTGGGAATCACACAAGACTCTATGACGATCTCGGGTCTAAAGACTAACCTGTACCGGTGTCACTAGAGAACTGCTATCTGACGATAGGTATAATACCAACTAGGAGTTCTCAGCGAGTCCGTCCAGTGTATCGAGTCTCCACTGAGCACCCGTATACCATCTCTGATGTCAAACACCAACGGATATGGGATCATCCATTGCCCATCTCATGGGTCGAGAAGCGTATATGCTAGTCTACTCTGGTGTATCGATGACCCATCTCGATACACCCACGACTAGGAACATTGAAGGGTGAACTTATAAACTACCATGGCCCCACTAGTATGATCTGCATCATAATCCTGGTAGTCAAGTACACATCCTAAGGGCTTTACCAACATGTGACCATAAGACAGTATCAAGAGACAAATGTACATGTTAAGATAAAGAGCAACCAGATAGCATACTATCATGTCGAGAAAGAAACTCCTCTCTATATATGTTCAAGCATCCAATATAATATACATCATATGTACAATAATGGCCTCTAGGGCATACATACAACTAACAAGTTGTTTTTAGCTTGGTACAGAATATGCCAGTGTATACGAAAGGAGTCCCACTATCCGGAGACTAAGGTATACGGAGCACAAGGAACTGTTCAGCCACGGTACAACGGCAATGGATATTCAGGTTAGTGTATTAAAGTGACCGTCTCGTGCCACTTCTAACACATTCCGTACCAGTCTACCCTTTTAATAAACCCCGTAACGTATTTTGTATTGTTTTGAATTGTTTTGTGTAATAGATTGTTTGACTTGCCAAAACCATGATATCATGTAACTGGAATGGATATAAATGGATAGACTTGTAAATAGAGTATATCTATGGTTCGGTTCGCTCGAGTCAGATTGATATAATTTGAATTCTGGTATAGACGGTTTCAGATTGAATTGCAGTTATACTTGAATCAAATTCAAGCCAGAATGATTTCATATTTGACCGCGACTCGAACTGAGTGAGACCTTTAAAACAGTATTGAAGTCCTGAGTTAGTTTTAGTGTTATCGGTAACTGCTGCATATGAACGGCCGAATTTATGACTTTTTTCCAAGCCAATTACTGTATGATAACACCATTATTAGATTGTCTACCTTAGATAGGCAAGCGCTCTCATTCTCCAGCTGCCTAAGGCTCAAGAGAACGGATTCCGCTTAAACCTATATTTACTAGTGTCCTTATTGTAAAGTGATAAACTTGAGGGGGTTTTATGTAAAAATAATTTTGATATATTTTCAAAATACACCTCAATTATTTAATTATCGTCTTTAGGGTTTTCATAGATGTATATTTTATAAAAGTGAAATTTTCTAGTGAGTAGATCCTAGTTTTCATTGTATAGGGTATTTTAATGTAATATTGGAATTGCTTTAAAGTGTAATAGTAGTTTCGTGAAATTTATGATTCTTGTCTTGGATTTTGGAAACATGGAATATTATAAATATTTAAAATAGATATTTTGATAGTATTTACATATATACTTACTTATTTAAAAATATAATTTTATTTATTAATAGAAATCACGTTTTTTCTTAAAAAAATGCATTATAAATTCTTTCGAGTTCGGATGCTCTGTGAGGAGGTCTGCATCTCGCTCTACTAGGCACGAGGATGTGCGATAACCTGCACCATACCGACCGGGGCCACCAAAATAGCTTGTAGAGACGCATTTGTAAAGAATTAGAAAACACACTTTTTAAAGAAAACGGTTTTGTAATAATTTAGGGTATTTTATTGTAACTCGTAATATTCCCACAAATATTGTCCAAAAGTAAATCGTGCTATGTTATGAATGTGTGTTGTGATGAAGTAGGTCATTACCTTGTAAGTTTTGCAAGGAAATATGTGAATTATGTCGAGATGTAAAGTATATGGTATTTTTCCGTAAAATACGATAAAAGTTGCATAATAGAAATGTGTTTATTTATGTTTATTAAACATTATATGAGAGTATGGTATTTGATGGTTTAAGAAAAATAGAATTTCAAGGAAAAACGAAACGGAAGTTGGATTAACTCCGCTTCCGTCGTGTTTTAAAAATGAAAATTTTTAGAATAGAAAAAAAGAGGGGAAAATGAGACTTACAAGTTGTAAAGAAATATGGGAGAAAAGGGAAGCACTCGGATCTGTCGGGGTATCGTTTCGTTGCTGGAATCTCCTTGGAACATCGTCAGAATCTTGCCCTTTGCTAACTCCACTTGCACAACTTGAGACTTGAGAATTTTTGAGAGTTTTAGCAGGGAATTTCTGAGTGAGGAGGTGTAAAATATGGTGTGGTATTTATAGGGAAAATTAGGGTTTTGGGGTAATGAAGAATGAATTAAAAATGCATTAAAATTTTGTTTTAATGCCATTTTTTAATTCTCTATTCATTTCTAATAAAAATGAACAGTACATGAGTTAAGGGGGAGGCTAAGGGGTGTGGAGTATAAAATTAGGGAACAACCCCTACGGAGGGCCGGCGACGCCGGCCAAGGAGCAATCTCGCCAGTTGGATGGTAGGGTATGGGGCTTGGATCTTGGACACGTGTCCCTGTCGCCTCATATACCCCAGTGCACATGTTTGTTTATTCTGTGTCTCTTCATTTTACGTATAGTACACGTGCAAACTGTTGGGCTTCTAAAAGATTAAAAGAAAATAAAATAAAAAGATAATGTGCCAGGGGGATTCGATCACATAGGCTACGTCACAGCACTGAAAGGCTTTACCAATGTGCTACAAGTGTTTTCTTGCTATTTAAAAGCAAATCAAATAATTATAGTGTACATAGGATTGCAATTACTCCTTCTGTACATTAAATTTAATTAATTTTTCTGTACATTGAAATTGGAGTTGTTACATTCTACCCTCGTTACAAAAAATTCGTTCTCGAAATTTACATTTATTTTAAGGACCAGTTTACAACAAATGAGGGTATCTTACACGCATCTCATCTTCTCTTTCCCACGTTGATTCTCCTGGTGTGTCTTTTCTCCACATCACTCGAACCAAGTTGACTTCCTTGTTCCGAAGCGACTTTACTTTTTTATCCCGGATTTCAACAGGTTGTTGCTCACAGGATAAATCTGGCTGTACAGTGAGCTCGGAGTGATCAAGAATATGGCTGGGGTCACTCACATACCTTTTGAGTTGGGATATGTGGAACACATTGTGCACTCCTTCTAATGAAGGTGGAAGTGACAAGCGATAGGCCACTTCTCCGACTTGTTCGAGTATGCCAAACGGTCCAATATACCTCGGACTTAACTTACCCCGTCTTCCAAAACGAATCACTCCACGGTTTGGAGATATCTTCAAAAATACATGATCTCCCGGTTGGAACTCCAAGTGACAGCGCTTTGCATCAGCCCAGTGCTTCTGTCGATCTTGGGCTATGTCACGCTCCGCTTCCCAAAATACGGAATGCAGGGGTGACAAGGACAGCCATGCTCCTACGATCAAGGAAAAATCCTGTCGTAGTCACATTTCGGCTTCTAGCATTATATGGTCATCATTGAAACTCAGCATGGATAAAGAAAATGCAGTCACTAAATCATCGGATATAAAGGAAACTGAACGCAATAGGAGTAAACCGGAGGGCAACTAACCAGGGATATCAATGGAGAAAGGTAACTGGTCCACTGGTCTGGATCTTCACAGTCTTCTCGAGATCAGGCAAATCCACCTCTATCACTGAGCATGCATACTCAGGTCGTCAGAGCGACACAATAGCCATATTATAGTAATAAAAAAGAGACAAGGAAAATAAAGTAAAATGGTGGAGACAATAAATGCAGGCAATCAATATGTCAATAACTGATGCAATGTATGATCCATGTCCCTATCGGTCTCTAAGTCACATTGAAATCGAGTTGCGGAAAGGAGTGATCATGTTTAACGAGGGTCTCGTACATACCCGAGACTACGGCCCATGATGCCCGAGACATAACCCTGTCAGCCAGACCCCTAGGTCCAACCTAATATATAAGAGTCGCTATTCGAATGATCATCCTCTAAATCTCTGACCTCGCTAAATACAATTTCCTTACCACTTCGATTTCCCCCTTTTCCCCAAGTTTCACTATTTATGAGTATTGGCTTTTGTGTACAAGTACACATCAATAACATGGCTATATTCACTATTCACTATATTGTCACTATCATGAACCATTCACTTTTCACTGGCGTACTTGACACTCCTAATCCTATACCATTCACACTCGACAATGCATTGTACACTGAAAATTAATAATAATACACACTATCGCTAGAGGTATTACAGTTGGGTAAAACTGTGAATCATGCCGCTAAACAATTTATATGCAATACAAGTCATTATGCAACTCATGAACTTATAAAAAACGCATTAAATCATACGTTCAGAATTAAGTAAAATGATACAAAAGCGGTAACAAGTAAACTCAGTCGGAAGTTCAACAAAATTTGTTTCAAGTCAATCGGGTTGCGGGTTTGCTAATTTCAGTCGTTTCATGTTAAGTGTTCTCGGCTGGAAATTCAGTTTCTGAACTGAAAGTCTATTTCGTAACACAGTTTTCACCCTGTTGGGATCAAAATCAGGTGAATCTATAGTTGAACAATATTTAGGTTTATCAGTCAGGTTTCCAAATCACCATACAGATCGATAATATCGATAGTGTACTGGAAGGTATACATTATATAGTATTGTGGTATACGTTCTGTCCCTGCTTGGGACTGCCGTATGTACTGATGGTTTAAAATATGATTAAAATAGTAAACGATGGTAAAAATGAATGAAATCACTTCCAATATTTATATAACAGATTTTTCTTCGTTGCGGTATAGGATTCTGCATAAAAACACTTTAACACAGAAACATGGAAGCATTTCGATTCTAGTATCGACAGCCAGAGCTGCTCTGGACTGCAGTCCAGGTCCGCAATCCTCCCTGATTTTCATTATCATGACCCATTAAAATTTAATGGAAAGAATATATTACAGTAGGTTATAAAGTTAGCTTCAATATGAGTCCTGAAATGCCTCAATCCGATCTATACATAATTTATTATAAATTTTATGGTTTAGCATGTACGAAAGTTTTCAGGTTTTACGACAGAAATCGGGACACCATTTTACATGAGAAAACGACATTGTTTTGTAACCAAAATCTTAAAGGATATTCATTATTACTCGGTCCATCTGTTATGTTTACTTTCCGTCATTTTAAGGGGTTTTTTAAAGCATGGTTTGCATCGAACACTTACAATAATATTGAATCAGAATGGAAAAGATTATATGGTAGCATGAAGCAAGTATGTAAAACTTGCCTGACGACGTATCGATGATGGTATGGCAGCGACGCGACACAGTGGTGAACTATGGCTATGGCAGTGATGGCTCGGGTGATGCTACGGTGACGATGCCGCAGAGCACGGTGTGCCGTTGGCAAGGTCGTCGGCGTGGGGTTGGCCGGAGGTAGTGATGGGTGCTCGTCAGAGGAGGGTTGCAGCGAGGGTTTCTCGTCATGGATGAGAGGCGAGGCGAGGAGGTCGACGGCGTGGGTTAGGCAGTGGGGTAGCTGACGGGGTTTGGTGATGGCTAGGGGATGCTGGGGTTCTTGGTGTCGGGGATGAAGGTGATGGTGGTGTCGGGCGGTCGGGGAAGAGGGAAGTGAGGGGAGTGGTGACGGGAAGGTGAGGGATGGTCGACGGTGAGGTGGCGACAGCGAGGCTGGATTTGCAGGGGAAAGGGTGGTGTTGGGTCGGCCAGAGCTTAGAGTCGGGGCTTGGGGTTGCGATGGCCAGAGCTGCAGTGGTAAAGGGTGGTCGGGAGCTCGGAGAGGAGAGTGGATGGGGTCGCCGATGGCGTGATGAAGGTCGGAGCAGTGGGCGTCGGTGGAAGTATGGAAGGCTTGGTGCTCGCGGTGCAGTGGTGAGATGGAGGCGGTGAGGTGTTGGCGAGAGTGGCGAGGTCGTGACAGCACCGGCGGTGAGTTTCGGTCGACGGAGCTTGGAGGTGGAGGCGAGGGCGAGGCGGCGACGAGAGGCGAGTGCGGGGGCGTTTAGGCATGGGTTCTCGTAGGGGAGAGGAGGGTGACGAGAGAGGGGGGGAGAGAGAGAGGGGAGAGAAAGAGAGAGAAACATGGTTTTTTTTAAAAAAATAATAAAGGAAAAATAAAGGGGAGAGAGTAATGAGGAATTTGAAGGATTAATCGGATTAAAGGATATTAATGAGGAATCAATGGGGATTTTAATGGCTAATCTTCAGGTTATTTTCTTTGAGGGAGTTTAAGAAAACAAAGAAAGGCACATAACTGTTGGGGTGAAAGAAGGGGTCATCCTGGGCAAAAATAAAGGGTTGAGCGGGCTTGGGCCATGGGCAATTGTTAGGGTATTAAAATTTTTGAGGAATATTAGGAAAAATATTTGGATGGAACAAATTAAATAGAATAATATAGGAAAAATTATTATTAGAATACGGATAGTAGAGTACAAATAAACTGGGTATTACATCATATCACCCTTACAAAAATTTCGTCCTCGAAATTAAAGAACGAAAAGAGAGAGAGAAAACGGCGATACAAATGGCTACCCGAAAAGATGTGGGAACCTTGAACGTATATCCTCCTCAGGTTCCCAGGTAGATTCCCCAGGTGAACGGCCACCCCAAGACACTCGGACTAACGGAATCACTTTTTTCAGCTCTTTCTCTCTACGGTCGAGTATGGTAGTAGACTGCTCCACATAAGTCAAATCGGTACCCGATTTCAAATCTGAAAGATCGAGAACGTGACTGTCGTCTCGAACGTAGCGCCGCAACTGTGACACATGAAATGTGTCGTGCACACTCGCTAACGATGGGGGTAAGGCTAGACGATAAGCCACTTCTCCGACTTGCTCCAATACCTTGAATGGCCCGATGAATCGGGACTGAGTTTCCCATGACTTCCAAACCTGATAACACCGCGGATAGGAGAAATCTTCAGTAACACATGATCACCGACTTCGAATTCTAGTGCTCTCCTGCTGGCATCCGTCCAACTCTTCTGTCGGTCTTGAGCCGTCTGAATAGTACGCTCGGACTGTCCGTCCGTCTGTGGATGATAAGCCATGCTGAACTTGAGACGGGTATCCAGACTCTCCTGTAAGCTTTTCCAAAGTGTAAAATGAATCTAGTGTCCCGATCTGATACTATACTTACCGGAACTCCGTGAAGTCGCACTACCTCTTGCATGTATTTCTTCGCAGCGACTCTGTCGACTGTCCCACCCGGAAGGGTATAAAGTATGCTGCTTTCGTAAGACGGTCGATGATAATCCAAACGGCGTTGTTGCCTCTTGGACTCCGTGGTAAAGCTGTCGCAAAATCCATAGTGATGTGCTCCCACTTCCACTCGGGTATCGGAAGTGGTTGCAACAGTCCAGCTGTTCTCTGCTGTCCTGCCTTTACTTGCTGACATACTAAGCACTTGGATATAAACCGTGCAGTCTCTCGCTTCATCCCGTTCCGCCAATAGTGTTGCCTCAGATTTCGATACATTTTTGTGCCTCCCGGATGCACATAATGAGCTGAACTATGAGCCTCAGCTAGTACTTCTTTTTGAACATCCCCCCTTAGGAATGCTGAGTCTGCTACCGAATTTCAAAGAACTATCTCGATGTAGGAGTAAGTATGTCCTCAGTCCGGCTTCCGCTTGCTCTCTGAACTTCTGCAGTCGAGGATCGTCAGTTTGCGCAGCCTTAATGCGTTCTACAAGTGAAGACTGCACCTGTAACTGCCAAAACTGCCTGATTGCACTCGGTGTAACAACCTTTAGTTCGAGCTTCTGAAAATCCTCAATGATACCCCTTTGACTGGTCAGCATCATGACCGTTGGCTTGCGACTAAGAGCGTCGGGTACGATATTTGCTTTCCCCGGGTGGTACTGTAAGTCCAAGTCGTAGTCCACCATTAGTTCTAGCCATCGGCGTTGTCTTATATTCAATTCCTTCTGAGAGAATACGTATTTCAGACTCTTGTGATCCGTGTACACTCCTACCTTTCCGCCCAATAAGTAATGTCTCCAGATCTTTAATGTGAAAATCACTGTGGCTAACTCCAAGTCGTATGTTGGGTAGTTCTTTTCGTGATCCTTCAGCTGCCCTGAGGCATAAGCAACTACCCGACCGTATTGCATCATAATGCAGCTTAAATCTTTACCCGAATCATCGTTGTGTATCACCAGACCACCTGAATTGTCTGGCATTGTAAGAATTGGGGCCGTGATCAACTTTTGTTTTAGTACCTCAAAAGCCTGAGTACACTCCTCTGTCCATACGTATGGCACTTCCTTCTGTATCAGCTAAATTGAGGTCAGGTGATGACAAGGTTCAAGGAGGGGATAAAGTAATTACTGGTAATAAGGGAAAGAAATGTTGTAAGAAGGATCAATTTATGAATCAAGCAGGCTTTAAAGTACAATATTTTAGGAAAAATTTGATCGAACCAGAACTTTATTAATCAAAAATTTGACAGAGTACAACCGAGAGATAAACGTGGACCTAAACTATACATCGTTTTTATTTGGCCCGAAGAAAAGAAAAATAAGTTGCGTCAGTCGCGATTGTGGAAATTCAACAAGTTGCGATACGTTCTCGCGCTAAGATGAGGGCGTCCATTCCCATAGTGTCTTGCCTGAATATCTGCTTGAGGTTCTTCAACCTCAAGTTCCTCTTCACTCGAGGTTTCATCTTCCCACTCCTCCTGGACTGGAGCTTCGTCTTCAGATTCTTCCCCTATAAGGTTTTCTTCTCCTGGAACTTCCTCTTCGGCAGGAGCTTCCTCATCGGATTCCTCCAACATATGCTCTGCCTCTTCCGAGTCCCTTTCTGGATCCTCTTCCATAGGTTCTTCCTCAGTATTCTCCTTTTCAGGATCCTCATCTGGATCCTCCTCTACCGCATTTTTCTGTGGATCCTCTTCTATCGGGTCTTCTCCGGGATCCCCTTCCACTGGATTTTCCTGTGGATCCTCTTCTATTGGGTCTTCTTTAGGATCCTCTTCTTCAGGGTCCTCCTCTTTATCGTCAGAATCATTAATCATATTGATCTATGGAGATGCGACATCGATTCCCTCTTCCTCGGGTTCACTATCTTCGAAAATGACCTGTGGTCCATCGACCTCGTCGTCTGAACTCACTAATGTAAAGTCAAAAGAAACGCAAAACCAAGTGTCCTCATCGAGAAGCGGTGTTGCTTCAGGGTTGGCCATGGCCTAGAAAGTAAGGGTCATTATCAGATAGTGGAACACGAAGGAAAATAACGATTAATGATGCGGAACACGAGGAAAAGATAAAGTAGATAAGATTCAAAACATGAACTTGAGTGGTGATGCACAAGTAGTATATGGAAGTGAAAGCAAGGAAACTAAGTATGATTCAAGAGACCCCTAAATTGAACTGCAATCTTATTCTAAACCCAGGGCTCTGATATCAACAAAACCATATCATGCCCCGCTTCCCAAACTACGGAATACAGGGGTGTCAAGGACATCCATGCTCCTACGATCAAGGAAAAATCCTGTCGTAATAACATTTAGGCTTCTAGCATTATATGGTAATCAGTGAAACTCAGCATGGATAAAGAAAATGCAGTCACTAAACTATCGTATATAAACGAAACTGAACGCAATGGGAGTAAACCAGAGGGCAACTAACCAGGGATATTAATAGAGAAAGGTAACTGGTCCACTGGTCTGGATTTTCACAGTCTTCTCGAGATCAGGCGAATCCACCTCTATCACTGAGCATGCATACTCAGGTCATCAGAGCGACACAACAATCATATTATAGTAATAACAAAGAGACAAGGAAAATAAAGTAAAATGGTGGAGACAATAAATGCAGGCAATCAATATATCAATAACTGATGCAATGTATGATCCGTGTCCCTATCGGTCTCTAAGTCACTTTGAAATCGAGTTGCGGAAAGGAGTGATCATATTTAGTGAGGGTCTCGTACGTACCCGAGACTATGGCCCATGATGCCCAGGACATAACCCTGTCAGCCGGACCGCTAGGTCCAACCTAATATATAAGAGTCGTTGTTCGAATGATCATCCTCTAAATCACTGACCTCGCTAAATACAATATTCTTTCCACTTCGACTTCACCTTTTTCCCCAGGTTTCACTATTTATGAGTATGGGCTAGTTGTGTATAAGTACGCATCAATAACACAGCTATATTCACTATTCACTGTATTGTCACTATCATGAACCATTCACTTTTCACTGGCGTACTTGACACTCCTAAACTGATACCATTCACACTCGACAATGCATTATACACTAAAAATTAATAAGAATAGTCACTATCGCTAGAGGTATTATAGTCGGGTAAAACTGTGAATCATGCCGCTAAACAATTTATATGCAATACAAGTCATTATGCAACTCATGAACTTATAAAAACCGCATTAAATCATACGTTCATAATTAAGTAAAATGATACAAAACGGTAACAAGTAAACTCAGTCAGCAGTTCAACGAAATTGGTTTCAAGTCAATCGGGTTGCGGGTACGCCAATTTCAGTCGTTTCATTTTAAGTGTTCTCGGCTGGAAATTCAGTTCCTGAACTGAAAGTCCATTTTGTAACACAGTTTTCACCCTGTTGGGATCAAAATTAGGCGATGCTATAGTTGAACAATATTTAGGTTTATCAGTTAGGTTTCGAACGCACTAGATGGATCGATAATATCCATGGTATACTGGAAGTTATGCATTATATAGTATTGGGGTATACGTTCTGTCCCTGCTTAGGACTGCCGTATGTACTAATGGTTTAAAATATGATTAAAATAGTAAACGATGGTAAAAATGAATGAAATCACTTCCAATATTTATCTAACATATTTTTCTTTGCTACGGTATAGGATTTTGCATAAAAACGCTTTCACACAGAAACGTGGAAGCATTTCGATTCTAGTATCGACAGCCAGAGCTGCTCTGGACTGCAGTCCAGAGCCGTAATCCTCCCCGATTTTCATTATCATGACCCATTAAAATTTAATGGAAAGAATATATTACAGTAGTTTATAAAGTTAGCTTCGATATGAGTCCTAAAACGCCTCATTCCAATCTATACATAATTTATTATAAATTTTACAGTTTAGCATGTACGAAAGTTTTCAGGTTTTACGACAGAAATCAGGACACCATTTTACGTGAGCAAACGACATTGTTTTGTAACCAAAATCTTAAAGGATATTCATTATTACTCGGGCCATCTGTTATGTTTACTTTTCGTCATTTTAAGGGGGTTTTCAAAGCATGGTTTGTATCGAACACTTACAATAATATTGAATCGCAATCGAAAAGATTATATAATAGCATGAAGCAAGTATGTAAAACTTGCATGACGACGTATCGATGATGATACGGCAGCGACGCGGCACAGTGGTGAACTACGGCTATGGCAGCGATGGCTCGGGTGATGCTACGGTGACGATGACGCAGAGCACGGTGTGTCGTTGGAAAGGTCGTCGGCGTAGGGTTGGCCGGAGGCAGTGATGGGTGCTCGTCGGAGGAGGGTTGCAGCGAGGGTTTCTCATCGTGGATGAGAGGCGAGGTGAGGTGGTCGACGACGTGGGTTAGGCAGTGGGGTAGCTGACGGGGTTTGGTGATGGCTAGGGGATGCTGGGGCTCTTGGTGTCGGGGATGAAGGTGATGGTGGTGTCGGGCGGTCGGGGAAGAGGGAGGTGAGGGGAGTGGCGAAGGGAAGTCCATTTCGTGGTTTCAATTCAATCGGGTTGCCGGTTCGCCAATTTCAGTCATTTCATTTTTAGTGTTCTCGGCTGGAAATTCAGTTCCTGAACTGAAAGTCCATTTTGTAACACAGTTTTAACCCTGTTGGGATTAAAATTAGGCGACGCTATAGTTGAATTTTTTTAATTTTTATCAGTTAGGTTTCCAACGCACTAGACGTATCGATAATATCCATAATGTACTGGAAGTTATGCATTATATAGTATTGGGGTATACGTTCTGTCCCTGCTTGGGACTGCCGTATGTACTGATGGTTTAAAATTTGATTAAAATAGTAAACGATGGTAAAAACGAATGAAATCACTTTAAATATTTATCTAACAGGTTTTTCTTCGCTGCGGTATAGGATTCCTTATAAAAACACTTTTACACAGAAACATGGAAGCATTTCGATTCTAGTATCGACAGCTAGAGCTGCTCTGGACTGCAGTCCAGAGCCGTAATCCTCCCCTATTTTCATTACCACGACCCATTAAAATTTAATGGAAAGAATATATTACAGTAGGTTATAAAGTTAGCTTCGATATGAGTCCTGAAATGCCTCAATCCGATCTATACATAATTTATTATAAATTTTACGACTTAGCATGTACGAAAGTTTTCAGGTTTTACGACAGAAATCGGAACACCATTTTACGTGAGCAAACGACATAATTTTGTAACCAAAATCTTAAGGATATTCATTATTACTCGGGCCATCTGTTATGTTAACTTTCCGTCATTGTAAGGTGGATTTCAAAGCATGGTTTGCATTGAACACTTACAATAATATTGAATCGCAATCGAAAAGATTATATAATAGCATGAAACAAGTATGTAAAACTTGCCTGACGACGTATCGATGATGATACGGCAGCGACGCAGCACAGTAGTGAACTACAGCTACGGCAGTGATGGCTCGGGTGATGCTACGGTGACGATGACGCATAGCACAGTGTGCCGTTGGCAAGGTCATCGGCGTGGAGTTGGCCGAAGGCAGTGATGGGTGCTCGTCGGAGGAGGGTTGCAGCTAGGGTTTCTTGTCATAGATGAGAGGTGGGGTAAGAAGGCCGGCGACGTGGATTAAGCAGTGGGGTAGCTGACGGGGTTTGGTGATGGCTAGGGGATGCTGGAGTTCTTGGTGTTGGGGATGAAGGTGATGGTGGTGTCGGGCGGTCGGGGAAGAGGGAGGTGAGGGAGTGGCGACGGGAAGGTGAGGGATGGTCGGCGGTGAGGTGGCGACAGCGAGGCCGGAGTTGCAGAGGAAAGGGTGGTGTTGGTTTGGCCAGAGCTTGGAGTCGGGGCTTGGGGTTGCGATGGCTGGAGCTACAGTGGTAGAGGGTGGTCGGGAGCTCAGGGAGGAGAGTGGAAGGGGTCGCCGATGGTGTGATGAAGGTCGAAGCAGTGGGCGTCGGTGGAAGTAGGGAAGGCTTGGTGCTCGCGGTGCAGTGGTGAGATGGAGGCGGTGAGGTGTTGGCGAGAGTGGCGAGGTCGTGACGGCACTGGTGGTGAGTTTCGGTGGACGGAGCTTGGAGGTGGAGGCGAGGGCGTGGCGGCGTCGAGAGGCGAGCGCGGGGGCGTTTAGGCATGGGTTCTCATAGGGGAGAGGAGGGTGATGAGCTGGGGAGGGAGAGAGAGAGAAAGAGAGAGAGAGAGAATGATCGAGTGGAGAGAGAGAGTGATAATAGAGAGAGAGAGAGAGAGAAACGTGGTTTTTTTTAAAATAATAAAGAAAAAATAAAGGAGAGAGAGTAATGAGGAATTTGAAGGATTAATCGGATTAAAGGATATTAATGAGGAATCAATTGGGATTTTAATGGCTAATCTTCAGGTTATTTGCTTTGAGGGAGTTTAAGAAAACAAAAAAAGGGACATAACTGTTGGGGTGAAAGAAGGGGTCAGTCTGGGCAAAAATAAGGGGTTGAGTGGGCTTGGGCCTTGGGCAATTGTTAGGGTATTAAAATTTTTTAGGAATATTGGGAAAAATATATGGATGGAATAAATTAAATAGAATAATATAGGAAAAATTATTTTTAGAATACGGATAATGGAGTACAAATAAACTGGGTATTACAGGCTATGCGCATTCTTTCTTTGATAGTACGAACCACATCCACTGTTGCTACTATTATTTCACGTCCAAGGAGTTCTCTATCTCCGATGTCATCCCAACTTAATGGTGATCGACACTTCCTTCTATAGAGTGCTGCAAAAGGTGCAATTCCTATACTTGTTTGGTATCTGTTGTTGTATGAAAACTCCACAAGGTGTAGTTGATTTTCCCACGATCCTCCGAAGTCTAGCATACACGCTCTTAGCATATCTTCATGTATCTGAATAGTTTGCTCAGACTGACCATCTGTTTGTGGATGATAAGCTGTGCTAAAGTTCAGACTTGTCCTCAAATTAGCTTGTAGACTCTACCAAAATTACGATCGGAATCTGGTGTCACGTTCGGAGACAATGCAAACCGGCACTCTATGTAATCTCACGATTTCCTACATGAGTTCATGGGTATCAGAGATAGTACGTATTGGAGAGTTAAATCTTACTTAGATTTATACTTACTTCCATGTACTTCTTTGCTAGTGTCTTAGTAGATTGGCCAACTCGAAATGGGATGAAGTGAGCCGACTTTGTGAGTCGATCCACAATAACCCATACTGCATCGTTATCCTTCGTGCTGTGAGAAAGTGCAGTCACGAAATCCATAGTGATGTGTTGCCACTTCCATTCTGGAATAGGTAATGGTTGAAATAAACCAGCTGTCCTGTGATGTTCATCTTTTACCTGCTGACACACCAAGCATTTAGCAACGCTTCTAGCTACTTCACGGTTCATTCCATGCCACCAGTAATTTTGACGCAATTCTGTATACATCTTTATACCACCAGGGTGTACTGAATAAGGAGAGCTGTGAGCTTCTTTCATCAACTCTTCTCGAACATAACTTTTTGGTACTCAAAAGGTTATGTTCTACTGCCGTATCTCAAAAATCCGTATTCATGGATGATGAAGTCTGTTCTAACTCCATTCTTTATTTGTTCTATGATCTTTTGCAACTTTGCATCACTTTCTTGAGCTGCTTTGATCTGATTGACAATGGTAGATTGAACTTGTAAATTCATCAAGCTTGAAGCATTACCTGGTATGAACACTTCAATCTCCATCTGGTACAGATCTTGCTGAAGCTTCCACTGTGCGGTGATATTCATAGATAATGGTTGGCGACTAAGTGCATCAGGTACTACATTCATCTTTCCTGGATGATATTCTAGGTTGATGTCGAAGTCATCCATCAATTCTAACCATCTTCTATGCCTCATATTCAACTCTTAGTAAACACATATTTTAGACTCTTGTGGTCTGTGTATATGTCCATTCATTCTCCAAGAAGATAATGGCGCTAAATTTTGAGTGCAAAAATTACGGCCGCCAACTCCAAATCATAGGTCGGATAATTGCGCTCATGAATCTTCAGCTGTCTTGAAGCATAAGCTACAACTTTACCGTGCTAATGTAGAACACATCTTAATCTCTTACCGGATGCATCGCAATGCACTTCAAAACCTCCAGATTGGTCTGGTAAGACGAGAATAGGTGCTGATGTCAATCTTGACTTGAGTTCTACGAAAGCTTATTTGCATGCTTCTGACCACACGAAATCTTCATCTTTACGCGTGAGCTTAGTCAGAGGGGTTGCAATCTTCGAAGATCCTTCGATAAACCTTCTGTAATATCCTGCTAAACCCAAAAAACTTCGAATGTCCTTCACTGACTTTGGTGTCGGCCATTCTCTTACTGCTGATACCTTAGCTGGATCTACAGAGATTCCATCGCCTGATACAATATGTCTGAGAAAACCGACTTGATCTTGCCAAAACTCGCACTTGTTGTACTTGGCGTAGAGTTGATGCTGTCGTAAAGTTTCCAAGATAATTCGTAGGTGCTCGGCATGTTCTTTCCGACTCTTAGAATACACTAGGATGTCATCGATGAAGATGACAACAAACATGTCTAAGTACTCCCGGAAAACTTGATTCATTAGGTTCATGAATATAGCTGGTGCGTTGGTCAATCCAAATGGCAACACAAGAAATTCGTATTGTCCATAGCGAGTTCTGAATGTCATTTTATGGATATTAGATTCTTTGACCTTCACCTGATGATAACTCGAACGAAGATTTAACATGGAGAAAACACAAGACCCACTTAGTTGATCGAACAAATCATCGATGCGTGGTAGTGGATACTTGTTCTTTATAGTTACTTCATTCAGAGCTCTATATTCAATGCACATTCGATATGAACCTTCCTTCTTCTTCACAAGTAGAACTGGCGATCCCTAATTTGAAGTGCTGAGACGAATCCATCATTTCTTCAATAATTCGTCCAACTGAGTACGGACTTCCTTCAAACCTTCAGGACTTAGGCGATATGGTGCTTTGATTACCGGTTGTGCTCCTGGTACTAAATTAATGCTGAATTCAAGAGCTCGATCAGGAGGCAAACCTGATATGTCTTCAGGAAATACATCGTCGAACTCTCGAACTATTTCTGGCTTTGATCCTTCCTCCGCTTGAAGTGTTGCAATCACTACCTTCTTCAGTTTTGCTTTGTATGTGCTTGGCTCCGGGGTACGGTCTCCACTCTTGAAGTAAAAGACCGGATGGTCTGGAATCTCGAATACTACCCTCCTTTGACGACAGTCGATGGTAGCATAAAAGGTTCCTTGCCAATCCATACCCAAAATGACATCGAAATTCGATATGTCCAGCACCTTGAAGTCAGCATAGAATTCTTTGCTGCAGACAACTACTGGACACAGGTCATATTCTAAAGTTGCATTTAGAACGTCATTTCCTGGACTGACATTCCAGCTGGATACGAGCGGTTTGACTGGAATCGCATGGGTTCGGACGAACAGTTGTGACATAAAGCAATGCGATGCTCCAGTATCGAAGAGTGCTAGTACAGGAAGTGAGTCTACTAAGATCGTACCTAAGTTATGTAGGATTGTTTTTAGGTGTAAGGAAAAGATATATGGGTATGTGTATAGACTGAAATAAAACTTGGAAGGAAATTGTTATCATTGATGACTTGGCTAATGGCCTCAGCTTCTTCCACAGTCATTGTGAAAGCCTGTCGCATCTGTACATTCCTCCTTGTTGGAGGAGCATTCCTCTGTCCGTTCCTTTGTACTTGAGGTACGTTCCTTTGAACTTGATGGAACTGACGGGGAGGAGGTGCGGTCAGTCTACGAGGAGGTAGAGCAGGGAGAGCGAGTCGTGGAGCAGGTGCCTGAATGACGGGTCGCTGCTGATAAGTGATTGCTGGTCTGGGTGCAGCATTTGGGTTGAGTCTACGAGAACAAGACCCAATATCATATGTGGCTGAGCCACAGACCGAACAAAGGTGATTTGCACGCCGACATTCCTTCACCAGGTGTCCATCCTTCCTGCAGTAGATGCAAAAAGCTGGGCTGGGTCGATTGATTGGTACTCCCGGTCTCCTGGGAACAAAAGATGGCCTTGAAGAGGCTTCTCCTGCCATCTGGGTGGCAGGGCATTTTACTCCGGCAGATTGGGGTCTTTCCTTCATATTCACTACTGCCTCATATCGGCGGGCAGCTTTCAGAGGTAGTTCATGGGTTGAGAAATCCTCTGTAGCTACGGCAGCTTGGATTTCCGGATCTAACCCTTGCTGAAATTGTTTAGATCTGATCTCAGCTGTTGGTATCAAGTGTGCCGCGAATCTGTTAAGGACTTGTGTTAGATGTGTAGTATGTGATATAAGAAAATCGAATATTGAGACATATCTTACCTACGGAGTATGGTAAACTCAGCATCATACTCATCTACAGATTTGGTCTACATTGAACCCTGTTGCAGATGGATGAATTGCTGCTCCATGTCAAATCGGGCAGTCTCTGGGAAGTACTTCGCGTCGAATATGTCGCGAAAGGTTTTCCATTCGATGGGCTAGTCAAGACGGCTCTTTTCCGTCTTATACCAAACACGGGCGTTGTTGGTGAGTTGCAGCTTTGCAACTCGAACTCAAGCGATTTATGGCACATGTGCTGCTGCAAGATCATCCTCAACACTTTGAGACCATTCCTCAGCTTCCAGAGGGCTCTCTTTTCCCGAAAACTGTTTTGGGTGCAATGCCCGAAATTGCTTTACTCCGGACGCTTCCGCTTCTGGTCAGTTCATTAAAATAGCAGTTTGCTGCTGCTGTCCTTCAAGGAGGTTTCGGTTTGCCTCAAGCAGTACCGTCTGCTTATTGATCGGAGTAGCGATGGTAGGCGTAAGCGGTAGGGGTGGTGGTATGTTGTTGAAGTTGGTGTTGGTATTGTTTGGAGAATCTATAACCTTGAAAGAAAAATAGGGTTAGGATAGATTCAAAGCATATGAAATTGTGAGATTCAAGGATTATAAAATATAAAGAATATTTTTAGTTGCCGGTTCTTGTGTTTTATTGCTTAGGGTTTTATGCAGAAATGACCCTGCATGTCCATGCAGAACTGGCCTGCATGGGCCGCCAACAAAGTCTGTAACGCCCCGGTTCCCAGTGTACAGGGAAGAGGACGCGACCGGTCACGCGATATATTTACTCAGAAGTAAATACACTAAGCGTAAATAACCAATATAAAGAAAAATGCACACAGGAGACATGGATTTTTATTTAACAATTTTTTACAAGTACATCTGGAAAAGTAAATACAGAAATAGAAAGCAATGCCTAAACAATGGCATAACAGAATGGAAAGTATGTACAAGTGCCTACAACTCTGGGTCTTCTGCTGTAACATTTCAGAAAAATAAAATATTATTTTTGGGGATTTTTATAATTAAATAATATTATATTGAATATTTTAATAAGGCGGTATAATTAAATACCGATAAATTGGGAAAAAATTTGGAAAATTATGGAAATTTCTAAAAAGAGGGTGTTTTATTGGAATTAAGCAAATTGTGAAATTTTATGATTTATTATATTCTATTTTAATGCTAATCGCGATTAAATATTGCTAATCGTGCATTAAGCTTTTTTTTGTGCACATGTCATGCACCATATTATTTTACACTTGTTAAATTTTTTTAACATGGCTTTTCTCATTTATCATGCATGGTTCTAATTTAAAAGAGAAGACTAGAAAAGAAAATAGAAAAGGAAAGAAAAGGAAAACATTAAAGTATTAAGGTATGGGTGAGAGAGAGAAAGAGGTGAGGGGTCAACCTTGGACCATAACACTTTGTTCTCTCATCATCTTCTTCATCTTTTCTTCTTCTTCTTTCCCCATGGCAGCACCCTCTCCTCCCTCCTCTTCAAACCCACATTTCATCATCAAAAACACCCCAAAAGTCCATCCCCACTTCATTAAAAACATGCATAAGCTCACAAGCTACACATCGGACAAAGAAAAATGGGATTTTGATGCTCTAGGGGATTCATGAGTGCCAAATGAGGTAATTTCTGCACCATTAGTGTAGTATTTCAATTCGTTAAGTATCCATACAAGTTTAGAAGTGTTTTATTTCGGTTTGGTGAACTTAGAAAATTCCTAGTTAGGATTTGAGGGATTCTTGAGTTGTGGTTGTGTAATTGAGGTTAGTAGAGGCTAAACAAACCCTTTACTGATAGTATTGGATTAAAACCAGAGACTTAACCCCTTAACCCGAACTTAGAAACCCCGACATCGGCAGATTTTGGGAAATTGTGATGATATTTAGATATCTGCTATAACCCGGGGACCTGGAAAATTATTTACCAAACATAGAGACATAAGCAGGCAACCTGGAACCTACACCCAAGACCCCAACCCCTATACCTTCACTGTGGACGCAATTTTAATCATTTTGGCCGCAAATAGCGGCCAGAGTAGGGAATTTGGGATTTGTGCTTGGTCCAGGGCTTTATCTCCAGTAAATTAGACCCTCCATATGTGTAAAATTGGCTAATTTTACCTAGGGTAAAATCTGTTGTGTTGCTGCATTGTTTTACAACTTCGTTCTAATTGGGATTTGGGATTTGATTCTGTGTTCCGTCGTCTGATATTTGTACGTCAGCGACGGGGGTTGTTTGGTGGTTTTGAAGGCGTAGTCCATATGTTCTAACCTATAGGATTTTAGCGTGTCGTTTTGGTTTTGAATTGGGTTTTAATGCAGCACGATACGTTATGATGTGTAGGTACCCCCACGAGGACTTTGAGACGACAAGCAAGCGCGTGGCGGCGTCGGCAACGGCAAGCGAAGAGCAAGGTGAGTAGATTATATCTACGGGGGAAGTCGGGTGGATGGCGTATAGCACCCCCGCAGTTCGTAGTGTAGTTAATGGTATATATGTAAGTGCACGGCGGCGCCCCGGCCGTCAATCCGAGGCCAAAATGCGGAAACGATACTTTTACGGAACTTATAAACCGGCACCACCGCGCACTATAAAACCCGGATCGGGCCATTAACCTAATCCTAACTACCTAGAGAAGGGGTAGAGAGATATACCGAGCGATCCATGTCCTTCGGTCTTCTCGTCGTTGTCCCGATCTCCCCGCGGAATCTCCGGTCTTCATCTCCTCGTCGGAAGGGCACCACATCGCCGGGTTCTTTTAAGGGCTCCCACCTCTGGACTGAGGCAACTCGGGCACGAAGTTGGCGAGTCGACGTGTCCAAGAATGCAGTAGATGAAGTGTAGAACACCGGGTCTCATGGGGTTACTAGAAGTTGCCTTTTGGGTGGAGGAATGAGATATTAGCTTTTGGAGATAAACAAAAGGAATTTTGTGCAACCAAATGAGAGTAATTTTCCCCTCTAAAAATTGGGACAGCCCCTCACATAGTGGCCGGCCATACATGGTGAAAGGAGAGAGGAAAAAAGGTCAAGGGGTGGGGGAAAAAAATAATGCAAGCAAAAGGAAAATGGTTATCATAAGAAATGATGATCACAATCCAATCCATACCAACTCCCATATCCATCAACCATCATGTCTCCAAAAGTCAAGCAATCATGATCAAAAGAAAGTCAAGGGATGGTGCACAATCATCATGAAACCACTACTAGCAAATAACACCCTCCACTATTCAAATTTGCAAGCTTGCAAATAACCCCTTCTCTACCAATATTCAGCCAATGAAAGATACAAAGAAAAATGGCTGAAACGGAACGCAAACTGGCAACTTCATAAAACTGATCCCGTAATAAATTACAGAAAAACCCCATGACTGTATATACATACCCGTATTTGTATTCCGACCGAATACAAATGCAATGAGACAAAATCAGCACTGCACAATACTAGGATCCAGCTTAAACCAAAGCCCGCTAGTGTTATCCGTCCGATCATGATCCGTGCAATACCGCACGTATATGATCGAACCCTGCCATATCTCCATACGGCCTCTACAGCGTTTCGCCCGAAACTTGAGAAACGGTCTGTGGGGGACTCTAAAGACTCGTCAATACTTTGGTTGTAGATTTAACCACTAGCACGTCAGAGGTATTATCCATACGTAACGGGCTACCAGGTATTGACCAAAAGGGACGTCGATGAGAGAACTCATCCTGACACCCTACTGAGCCTGTCAGTGACAATATCCGTACAGTCCCGTCCGTTCGTCTATGAGCATCGCATGGCGGGCCTAGGGGGTTGGTAAAAGTTAGATCCCCAAAAGCGGTACTAGTCGTGTCGGAGTGTAGCCCAGAACACCCTGAGATACTACTGGAATACCTACCAGTAAATCTCCTGCCTTGGCCAAGGACTTCGTGTAATGGCTCTCCTAGACACAGCGCGACCTCACCTCCAAAACCGGAAGAGACAAAACCCCTGAAGATCCGCTCACTGCCTCCATGTGGCTCGGGACTGTACCCAACTAAAACCTGTTTGCACGTCTCCTTTGAGCGTGGTAGGGTAGTAATCAAAGTACAGTAGGAACTCATACGAGACAAATGACGATCTCAGGTCGATGAACTAACCTGTACACATGTCACCAGGGAACTGCTATCTGACGTCTGGTATAAGACCAACTAGCATGTTCCCGGTGAGTCCTGTCCGGTGTACTCATAACCCAATGAGCACCTGTATACATCTTAGGTGAAACAACTGACACCAGTGGCTTGTGAGACCAGCCACCGCCCCTCGTCGGGGTCTCGACTGTATACACTAGTCTACTCTGGAGTATCGATGCCCTGTCTCGAAAACTCCCACGACTAAGGACCTTTTAAGGATGTGCTTATAGACCCCAGCTCCCACATATATGATCGCCATCATACTGCTGGTCGTCAAGCAAGAATCCTAAGGGCTCTATCAACGTGTAATAGTGACCTGTAAGGTCACCTGAAGCAGTACACGATGATAAAGGTAAACCAGATAGCATACTATTATTTTGAGTAAGACTGTCCTAACGGTATAGGTCCTCTATCAATCATTGTAATCACGTGGCTGTGATCCAATAATTGACTCTGAGGGCACTATCTCCAACAATCTCCCACTTGCACTCAAAGCTAATTATTACGATGTCGCATACTCACAGCCCGTGTGATACCGAACACCCAACTCCTCTACTAATCAGTCTCACAAAACCAGTTTGCGAAACTAATGTGTTCGAGGAATAGCCTCAGTGAGTGGATCCGCCTTGATGTTTCTATCTATGTCTCTCTTTATCTCAAGTTCGCGGAGAAAGCCATCTCCCGAAATGAGCAATACCTGTCTTAGAATATGTCTGGATATCTGATGGGACCTAGTTCGCAAATGAACTCCAAATCCAAACTTCTTAGACTGTATCGTCAACTGAACTTAATCAGTATCCTGCGCCATGCCTCCCTCAGTATCCGCCTGGACCACCTGTCCAAAATACTGCCCCTCGTCAGAGGGAAAACTATAACTCTGACAACCTCTCTGTCATCCAGGTCACCTTGGAAGCCTGGAATGATAACTGTCTCCCGAATGAGGCTGTCGTTATCATATCCCTAGAACATCCACTTATGTTCTAAAACTGCTTCCGAATGTTTCTCCAGGATTGGATCAATATCAACTTATTGCATCTACTGCAAAAACAACATCTGGTGTGGTACTTGACATCTCATGATCGACTCAATTGCCTAAGCATGTGATCTGCCAATCATGCACATCCCTCTCCCCTCTAGTCTGTAAGACTCCTTTAGAGAGGGTGACTCTATCACCTGCAGGTACACTACCGTCCTGGAGTCGTCCATTCTAAACATTTTTAGAATGCTGTCTAAGTACCCAGATTGAGATACTACCCAAATCTAGATCTAAAACCATAGATCCAGTAACCAGGATGTCTGATATAAAATCCAAGTCCCATGTGGAGAAACCACTGTGTGACAACCAAAGTATAACCGATCGTAGTATAGGAATTTCACTTCCTACTCCGTGTATGTCATCTAAATACCAGGACATCACACCCTACTACCTTTTTAATAGATCCATCCTCTATTCTGATGAAGTCAAACCTATGACTGTCATATCAGAAATAGATGATCTATCTCCGCTTCATCTGCTTTAGTCTATAGACATAAGCTACTTGTCCACCAATGCTTCCGCTGCTCCCTATGACCACGACAACCCTCTGGCAGAGTCATATAGACGTACACTTCTAAAGCAAGTTTAGAACGACGCTATACTCATCCTCCTGCCGGGTATCACAGTCTGGAACAACAGCAATGGCAAGTCTGGGTAAACAAGAATCTCCCTGTCACCGTCCTTGAGGCTACCGGAGTACCTCTCGGGTGCCTGAGGTTACCCACCATATCTGCGGAGTGGCCAATGGAATGTCAAACCAGATTGAATCTTTAGGTTCTTATCAAATTTTCAGTAATCGTTTGCGGTTCTGGAATCACTTCCAGTTCTACCATACTCCCACTACCGTTTTCTGAAAAAATCCATTTTTATTAAAACTGTAACGAGTCAAGAACAATATCACTATTGATCTTCCAGATGGTAGAAAATCAACCCTCGTCATAGCCCGGGTCAACCCACAAACAGCCATTACAGAAACGTGCCTTGAGTTATCCAGAGTCTGGTTTTAAGCATAAGCCGGACAACTCCCCGTACCTTAACATCGTTAAGATATGAACTGTTCTATATCCAATACAGAAACAGAGGCACTGATTTAATTGAACCAGATTCAAATCATGCAGCTGTCTCCAGTGCATGTCAACTAAATGGAAAGAGGCCGATCAGCATTACTCAACTTAGGAGTACTTCCAATTATGAGTAACCTGAAAGGAAAGAAAGTTCTCTTAATCATTACTATCAACTGAATACCATATATAAGTATCTACATCTTCGATCATCTTGAAGAATCCCGATACTTGCAATACCTGGTTCTTTACTTTATTCTTATATCTATAACTTCTCAAAACTTAGACCTTGCATTTCTACGAAACACATGTCTAACAACTAGAGAAGTCACAAGTAAACAGAATATAGTACGAGTACCAACCCCTCTGTCCTGATGGACACTGGACAATATACAATCTTCTGTATAAGTCCCCTGAGTCTAATAACTCACTCCCTGTGTGTCGTAGGTTGAAAACTGTACTTATGGTTAATAAGAATTACACCGCTGTTTAATGCTCCTTACCTAACCATCCACTGATATAGGTAAATGTCATGGACATAATTTCAAAAAGGTATATCTCACTCTATAAAAATAGATGTACAGATATATCAATTTGAAATTGGTGCATAACAACGGATATTCAAAACCAAATATTTGCCGTCCGGCAAACAATCCAGGCGATTTCCTCAAATATCACCAATTACAACGAATTCCAATATAATGAGGATGATCACCTAATTCCCAATGACTTACTCCCACTCATCATCTGTAAAACCATACAGATGTGAGAATCATACTTGGTAAATACATACCCTGGTGCAAGTGCTAATTGGGAAATCAGTTTTCTTTTAACAGTACACAGTGAAACTGAAACATTGAAATGTTTCGGAGGGGTATCCGGGTATTCCTAGTAATGCCTCTTCCATTATCCAGATTCACAACTGCAACCGTATATTTATTTGCCATCTTTCCAAATCCCTTTATATGTCTTTAGTCATCGCCTTCTATACACCCTCTTAGGCTAAATGGTTTTCTTCCTTCCCTACCGTTCGGCACCCGCCTATGGTTTGGAAGAAAACTATCCAAATGCGAGAGAAGGTGAAGATAAAAGACAACCGAATAAACCTTATTCCTATTTCTCCTGAACCAGAATCCATCCCCGAACTGGAACAAGTTCCTTTCGAGTTCGTATATAACCATACGATGGAGTATCCAAAAAACTGTGGATCTTCGTAGTGATACGGAGTGTTCTGGAGAAATACAAAGGTGAAGTGGGAGTGGTAATGAAATACTTGGTTTGGTCGTGAATAGCAGTCGCAGTTTACTTTGCCTTCCTTCTAATCCCTTTATTTGTCTTTACATAATACCTTCTGTACACCATCGTTAGGCTAATTGGTTTTCTTCATTCCCTACCGGTCGGCACCTGCCTATGGTTTGGAAGAAGACTATCCAATTTGAATAATAGGTGTACTGTCCCCTAATCCAAGGAGCACTCGTAACCTGAGAGAAGGTAAAAGGAAAAGACAACTGAATAGTCCTATTCGTTTCCTCCAGAACCGGAAACCATCCTCGAATAAATTCCTTCGAGTTCGTATATAACCATACGATGGTTTTCTCCAATGGAAGTGGACATTCGTAGTAATACGGGGTGTCCTGGAGAAAAGGGTAAAAGTAGGAGTGGCAATGAGGTTTGCAACTCTGACAATCCAAAAGCCAGTGTTTAAGAAGGTTCGGTTAATTTTGGTCACTGAGTCATAGTCTAGGGTCGGGTCATGGTCGCTGCCAAAGAGAGAGAGAAAAGAAACACTCAGCGTGCACTCTAACCTAGATCAGAATGGTTATCACTTTATCTAATCAGGAAACCTCCCACTGTACCGTCAAATTCTCCTCTAAACCTGAAAGAAGAATTAGTTGGGATCACTCGAGGAGTAAACCAACTCATCAGTGGGAATCGGGATCCAACTATCATCGCATGATAACGTGACGGAATCCGCTCACGTTATCACACTCCAGAAGGTATGCGCATATCTGGCAAGTTTCAGTTTCTTAAGAAACTCCTGATGTGATTTTTATCCCATGCTCTTATGACCTTGACTAAGGCCAACAAATCATAAGTCACATGTCAAGTTCTACCCGTCATTGTCCAGGTTAATTTGAACCCACCCGTACATACCATTGACGTAGGCCAAAATAGCAGTACGACTGTCCCAAACTAACGCATCTATCTATGCAACAGATAAATATCCGGTAGCTACCAATCACTATGCCTTGGCGTAGGTCAAAATACATAGCTTGAATACTACCGAACATTTAACTGAAATGACGGAGGGCTACGAATGGTTTTTGGCGAAAAACCTTTAACGTAATGGACTTGATATCGTTGAAGGAACTGGATAGCTTTTAAAAATATAGTGGCGAAAACCTTTGCTAAAGAGGTCACTCCCGGTGAAGGGATCTCGGCTCTTTCCCCGTAGAATGAGGTGCAGGATATTCCAACTAAATACCATGATGCAAAGCAAAAGTAATCGACTATAGTGAAGTTATTGCCCTGACGCAAACTTCTGTCCAAAGGGTCACTCCCGGTGAAGGGATCTCGGCCCTTGCCTCGTCGACCGAGGTGCTGGATATTCATAACCGAATACCACTGTGCAAAACAAAAGAGAACGTCCTTGCAATAACAGCTTTTTGAAAAATGTTCCAACAACATCAGAATAGGTTTGTTTAGCTTGCATTGATCCGAATCAATGCAGTCCCATCAATTGATCACACCAATAAAGAACGAAAATAATGATGTACGTATATGCCATCTGCATTCGCCATTGGGTCCCGTCATTACCCGTTAGGCTACTTAACTAACGAAAGAGCGGGGACTGGACTAGCGCGGATGCAAAACATATACAACATCTACTAGTATATATATCAATATATAATATTCGCTCAAGGCGTGATAAAATGCAACATCACAGAAATGTAACCAGCATCACAGAACAATACAGATATCTGGGATCCCCGGGTTTCATAGAGCCGGTACTGAAACCCAACATTCCCCTGGTCGTGTGGATAGCCTGTGCAATGAAATCCTAGACACCTACAAGCGCGGCAAGTTACCCGCCAAAACCTGAAGCGAGGCAGCCCCCTTCAACAACGTGAATAGACCACCCAGCACTTCACGGAATCCAGTAACTTGGGCACCCCTCCTTGGGTCAACCTGTACCCCCTACGAGTGCGGCGAATAGCCCGCCAATTCTAGAGTAAAGCCTCCTCCGTCTCAACACCATGAGATGCGGGCCCGTTGCCCTCTAGAACCCGGCTACCCGTGCACCCCTCCGCGGGGTAATCCTAGTACAGAAAGTAAAATATACATACAACGGGTACATCGACCTCAGCCCGGTCGTGCCCCAAAAGAATAATATACAAACAGGCAGTGACGGCAGTCCACAAGTCGGACGCTCGCCCCGCAATATCAAATGTACATAATAATACCAAAACTGTACTAACATTGCATCCAGGCTATCCACCACGACAATCCGCAACATCACAGCATAATACAGAACATCAACGTGAATGTCACGTTCGCAAATCCGTCTAAAAGGGCTATAGCAGTTAGACAGGATTTACGGATCAAATGACATTCACGGTCGCATATATAATGTAAATACTGTGAACTAATATGTTTAAAATTTTCGATCGATCAAATTTACCGAAGTGGGCCCCAAGCACTACTGTAGCACTCAAAGAAAATCTGGGCCCAAAAATAATATACCAAAAACCCCATTTTCAACACAGGAACCAACTGAAGAAATCTAGTGCAGAGATCCCACCTTACTGCGGCGGAACCGCGGCCAAAGTAGGGTTAAGGCCGCGGTTCCGCGGCCGAACAGGAACAACACTCCGCCAAATTTTCCCAGATTGCATAGAAATCCCTGCACGTATTTCTGCAATGTACTAAAAAAATTTTCGAGCCAAAAAAAAATTCGACAGAAAACTGATGCATGAAAAACGCGGTTTTTGGAAAATCCGATCGATCGAACTTGTAAACATGTTAGAGCAAGCTAGACTAGGTTAATGGCGTGGCTCAGATACCAGTGTAAGTGCACGGCGGCGCCCCGGCCGTCAATCCGAGGCTAAAATGCGGAAACGATACTTTTACGGAACTTGTAAACCGGCACCACCGCGCACTATAAAATCCGGATCGGGCCATTAACCTAATCCTAGCTAACTAGAGAAGTGGTAGAGAGATATACCGAGCGATCCGTGTCCTTCGGTCTTCTCATAGTCGTCCCAATCTCCACACGGAATCTCCGGTCTTCATCTCCTCGTCGGAAGGGCACCACATCGCCGGGTTCTTTTACGGGCTCCCACCTCTGGACCGAGGAAACTCGGGCACGAAGTTGGTGAGTTGACGTGTCCAAGAATGCTGTAGATGAAGTGTAGAACACCGGGCCACATGGGGTTACTAGAAGTTGCCTTTTGGGTAGAGGAATGAGATATTAGCTTTTGGAGATGAACAAAAGGAATTTTGTGCAACCAAATGAGAGTAATTTTCCCCTCTAAAAATTGGGACAGCCCCTCCCATAGTGGCCGGCCATACATGGTGAAAGGAGAGAGGAAAAAAGGTAAGGGGTGGGGAAAAAATAATGCAAGAAAAAGGAAAATGGTTATCAAAAGAAATGATGATCACAATCCAATCCATACCAACTCCCATATCCATCAACCATCATGTCTCCAAAAGTCAAGCAATCATGATCAAAAGAAAGTCAAGGGATGGTGCACAATCATCATGAAACCACTACTAGCAAATAACATCCTCCACTATTCAAATTTGCATGCTTGCAAATAACCCCTTCTCCACCAATATTCAGCCAAAGAAAGATACAAAGAAAAATGGCTGAAATGGAAAGCAAACTGGCAACTTCATAAAACTGATCCCGTAATAAATTACTGGAAAACCCTATGACTGTATATACATACCCGCATTTGTATTCCGACCAAATACAAATGCAATGAGACAAAATCTGTACTGCACAATACTAGGATCCGGTTTAAACCAAAGCCCGCTAGTATTATCCGTCCGATCATGATCCGTGCAATACCGCACGTATATGATCGAACCTTGCCATATCTCCATACGGCCTCTACAGCGTTTCACCCGAAACTTGAGAAACGGTCTGTGGGGGACTCTAAAGACTCGTCAATACTTTGGTTGTGGATTTAATCACTAGCACGTCAGAGGTATTAGCCATACGTGACGGGCTACCAGCTATTGACCAAAAGGGACGTCGATGAGCGAACTCATCCTGACACCCTACTGAGCCTGTCAGTGAAAATATCCGTACAGTCCGGTCCGTTCGTCTATGAGCATCGCATGGCGGGCCTAGGGGGTTAGTAAAAGTCAGACCCCTAAAAGCGGTACAAGTCGTGTCGGGGTGTAGCCCAGAACACCCTGAGATACTACTGGAATACCTACCAGTAAATCTCCTGCCTTGGCCAAGGACTTCGTGTAATGGCTCTCCTAGACACAGCGCGACCTCACCCCCAATATCGGGAGAGACGAACCCCTGAAGATCCGCTCACTGCCTCCATGTGGCTCGGGACTGTACCCAACTAAAACCTGTTTGCACGTCTCCTTTGAGCGTGGTAGGGTAGTAATCAAAGTACAGTGGGAACTCACACGAGAAAAATGACGATCTCAGGTCGATGAACTAACCTGTACACATGTCACCAGGGAACTGCTATCTGACGTCTGGTATAAGACCAACTAGCATGTTTCCGGCGAGTCCTGTCCGGTGTACTCATAACCCAATGAGCACCTGTATACATCTTAGGTGAACCAACTGACACCAGTGGCTTGTGAGACCGGCCACCACCCCTCGTCGGGGTCTCGACTGTATACACTAGTCTACTCTGGAGTATCGATGCCCTGTCTCGAAAACTCCCACGACTAGGGACCTTTTAAGGATGTGCTTATAGACCCCAGCTCCCACGTATATGATCGCCATCATACTGCTGGTCGTCAAGCAAGAATCCTAAGGGCTCTATCAACATGTAATAGTGACCTGTAAGGTCACCTGAAGCAGTACACAATGATAAAGGTAAACAAGATAGCATACTATCATCTTGAGTAAGACTGTCCTAACGGTATAGGTCCTTTATCAATCATTGTAATCATGTGTCTGTGATCCAATAATTGACTCTGAGGGCACTATCTCCAACAATATATATATTATATGGATAGATTTATATGTTTGTTGTGAGTTTTATGATTATCTAGATAGACTTTGGGGAGTCATGGATAACTTTAGTGTACTTGGATGATAGTGTCGTTAGTTAGTTTAGTTGCAAACCCTAGAATGAGGTTTACACCCACACGCACACACATGCTTACTTTGTTTTACTTGTGCGTATATGGGATATGTATACACACACACACACACACACATAGGTATGGGACTATGTGTGTGAGTGTGTGTGTGTATATATATATATACACGTATACCTACACATGGATGATGAGGATTGTATATGGTATTTGGAGATGAGTCGATGAGATTGGGCATGATGCTATGAGATCGGTGATATGTTTTGTTTCGTATTGTGAGATACAACATGGGATTTTAGCGGGCCTTTAGGCGTGTGTTTTCATACACGAATATTTATGCAGATGGTATCAGTTTGTACTAGACTTAGATCAGTACCCCCAGTTCATGAGATATGATGATAATGGATACCAGATGAATAATGCGATGAATGTGATATTTAACCCGTACCCAGATTTGGGATGCCGTACGACGGATTTACATACGAGCTATATATTGATGATAGAACCGCACTCTTTACTCGAAGATGTCATAATATATATTGTATCGTATGTGATACTATTGAGGCGGAATCACCGACTATTATATTTATATGTATCGACTCAGATTTAGGTGGTTTCCTTACCTTTCGACTAGTCCTGTAGTTTACTTGGTGTTAGACAAGAATCGAGTCATACCTATTTCAAAACTAACGAATCGTGAGTATTTTAAAGACAGGTCAAGGGATTATACGGATATTTTCAAAAGACGCATCTTTTCTTAAAACACCGTAGCCCTTATTTTTCTAAACACCACGATTTGTGTTATTTCAAATGGCAAAACTGTATGATATATATATATTGATGTAGATTCTTTACTGTTGTGTTTATTATTCATTTTCCACATATTCTTGCTATTCACATCGCATTGCATGTTTAAATGTGGTTATTGTTATATTAAACCCATGCTGTCAGGACACCGGCACCATTATCGATGATGCGTATGTTCCACGTACACCTGCTTTCCGGCTCACACGCTTCATCATCGATAATTGCCATGTCACTACACAATAGGATTGTTGCATCAGGATGTGACTCCTTGCATGACATACTTGTGTACACACATATTGTACACCCATACTTGCGTACACATATATTGTACACCCATGCTTGCATACATACACATTTGCACATACATAGATGATTCTGGCTTGATTTTGGAGATTTGGGAACCGCATGATATAGTTTTAAACTGGATTCATTTAAAAGAGCGGTTTTCCCTCGATATGTGCATATTACTGTTTTATGTTGCATGATATACTGATATGCTTACATTTCTATTTTATGTTGCATACATCATACTTTATGATTATACGCATTGAGATAAGTTGTTTCCATGATATTTCTGGATTTGAGAATCGTGGGTATTTCAAAAGAAAGTATGTACTGTTTTAAAAACCCGGTTTCGCTTGATACGATATTTCAGCAGCCACCATGAGTTTTATCGGTTCTGATATATATATATACCCCATGCGATGAGGAGTCATGGGTCGTGTGCGGGTACATGGTGGGGCCCGGAGGTACCTCGGGGTAAGAAAGGTATGTCGATAGACCACGCCGATGGGCTTGACAGGGGAAGCATACCTATCGGTGATATTATTTGGGCTCGGCGGATATCCGGAGGATACCGACCGGAGACGAGAGATGATACGGGCCGATCCAGACTGACGGAGCCCCATATATGAGGATTTACATGCCGATGCTGGGCACAGGTTTCATGATGTTTTCGAGTGTCGATGCTGGACACTTAGGTTCCATGATTTTGATGTGTCGCGAAGAACATACGTTGATTTATATCCTCATACTTTCATGCATATGCTTTTATGACTTTTACATGCATGATGTTGTCATGTCATTGGTTGACACGTGGACGAGATCCACATGCATACAGGCATTGATTATATAGTTGGATGATATCCACATACTTATAGACTTCATGATATAGTTGCCACTGATTTCATGATAATTACATTGATCACACCTCATGTTTATGATATGTGTTGGATATAGTGCCTTCAGAGTCAATTATTGGATCACAGGCACGTGATTGCAATGATTGAGGGAGGACCTATACCGGTAGGACAGTCTTACTCAAGATGATAGTATGCTATCTGGTTTATCTTTATCATCGTGTACTGCTTTAGGTGACCTTACGAGTCGCTACTACACGTTGATAGAGCCCCTAGGATTCTTGCTTGACTACTAGCAGTATGAGGGCGATCATATACGTGAGAGCTGGAGTCTATAAGCACATCCTTAAAGTGGTCCCTAGTCGTGGGAGTTTCGAGACAGGGCATCGATTCTCCAGAGTAGACTAGTGTATACAGTCGAGACCCCGACGAAGGGCGGTGGCCGGTCTCACAAGCCACTGGTGTCAGTTGGTTCACCTAAGATGTATACAGGTGCTCATTGGGTTATGAGTACACCGGACATGACTCACCGAGAACCTGCTAGTTGGGATTATACCAGACGTCAGATAGCAGTTCCCAGGTGACATGTGTACAGGTTAGTTCATCGACCTAAGATCGTCATTTGTCTCGTGTGAGTTCCCACTGTGCTTTGATTACTACCCTACCACGGCTCAAAGGAGTCGTGCAAACAGGTTTTAGTTGGGTACAGTCCCGAGCCACATGGAGGCAGTGAGCGGATCTGCAGGGGTTCGTCTCTCCCGGTATTGGGGGTGAGGTCGCGCTGTGTCTAGGAGAGCCATTACACAAAGCCCTCGGCCGAGAGATTTACTGGTAGGTATTCCAGTAGTATCTCAGGGTGTTCTGGGCTTCACTCTGACACGACTTGTACCGCTTTTGGGGGTCTGACTTTTACCAACCCCCTAGGCCCGCCATGCGATACTTATAGACGAACGGACCGGACTGTATGGATATTGTCACTGACAGGCTCAGTAGGGTGTCGGGATGAGTTCGCTCATCGACGTCCCTTTTGGTCAATAGCTGGTAGCCCGTCACGTATGGCTAATACCTCTGACGTGCTAGTGGTTAAATCCACAGCCATAGTATTGACGAGTCTTTAGAGTCCACCACACACAGTTACTCAAGTTTCGGGCGAAACGCTGTAGAGGCCGTATGGAGATATGGCAGGGTTCGATCAGATACGTGCGGTATTGCACGGATCGTGATCGGACGGATTTTACTAGCCAGTTTTGGTTTAAGCCGGATCCTAGTATTAGACAGTGTAGATTTTGTCTCTTTGCATTTGTGTTCAGTGGGAATACAAATGCGGGCATGTATATGCAGTCACGGGGTTTTCCTGTAATTTATTACGGGATCAGTTTTCTGAAGTTTCCAGTTTACATTCCGTTCCGGCCAGTTTTCCTTTGTTCCTTCACGGCCGGATTTTTCCGATGGAGGGAGTTATTTGCAGTTTTGCAAATAACTTATTGTGGAGGGGTTTCTTGCATTTGTGGCATTATGAAAGGTTAAGCATCTTTGCTTTTTCATGATGGCTTGCTTTAATGAGATTAGATGAGATTTGAAATGAAATTGACATTGTTATCATCATATTTGGTGTGGTCACCTCCTTGAGCTATCCTATACTCACCTTCCTTCTAGTTTTTCTCTCCACCTTTTTTCTTTAGGAGGCCAGCCACATTAGAGAGAAGGAGGGAGAGATTCATTTTTGTGGTGGCACATATTTCTTCATCTCATTTCTCTTGTTTGGAAAAAATGAAAGCACAATTTTTCCTTAACCTCATTCCTCCATCACCAATGGCAACATAAACCCCAATGAGACAAAGGTTCTACACTATAACCTACAGTACCCTTGGACGCGTCGGCTAGCCAACTTCACGCCCGAGTTGCCTCGGTCCAGAGATGGGAGGCCGCAAAAGAAATCGGCTACGTGGTGCCCTTTTCCGACGAGGAGGGGACGAACGGAGATTCCGCGGGAGATCGGAGTGGAGACGAAGGCCGGAGGACACGGATTGCTCGGTATAGCTTCTACCCTATTCTCTTGATTGCTAGGATTAGGTTAATGGTTACGATCCGGGTTTATTGTCCGCGGTAGCGCCGGTTTAAAGTTAAGAAAATTTTTGATTCCGCATTTTGGCCTCGAGTAGAAGGCCGGGGCACTGCCGTGGCGCAACTTGGTATCAGAGCCACGCCATTAACCTAGTCTAGCTTGTACTAGTATGTTTAAAGCTTCGATTGAACAAAAACCCCAAAACCGCATTTTCATGTATATCAGTTTCTGTCGAAATTTTTTTGGCTCCAAAATTTTTTCAGGTTGTTGCAGAATGATGTGCAGGGTTTTGTAAGATCACTGGAAAAATTTGGTAACATGATCCTTCAAAAGGTCCGCGGAACCGCGGCCATAACCCCACTTTGTCCGCGGTTCCGCCGCAGTATTTAGGCTTCATTTCACCAATTTTTTCCAGTGGGCTTCTGACATGGAATTATGGGTTTTGGGACATTCTTTTTGGGCCCAGATTTTCTGTGAGTGCTACAGTAGTTCTAGGGGCCCACTTCGATAAATTTGTTCGATCGGATATTTTAAACACATTAGTTCACAGTATTTACATTATATCTGTGACCGTGAATGTCACTTGATCGGTAAATCCTGTCTAACTGCTAGAGCCCAGTTAGACGGATTTGCGAACATGACATTCACGTTGATGTTCTGTGTTGTACTGTGTTGTTGCGGATCGGTCGTGGGGATAGCCTGGATGCAGTGGTAGTACAGTTTTGTTTTATATGTACATTTGATATTGCGGGGCGAGCGTCCGACATGTGGACTGCCGTCACTGCCTGTTTGTATTATTCTTTTGGGGCACGACCGGGTCGAGGTCGATGTACCCGTTGTATGTATATTTTACTTTCTGTACTAGGATTACCCCGCGGAGGGGTGCACGGATAGCCGGGTTCTATAAGGCAACGGGCCCGCATCTCATGGCATTGAGACGGAGGGGGCATTACTCTAGAATTGGCAGGCTATTCGCCGCACTCGTAGGGGGTACAGGTTGACCCAAGAGGGATGCCCAAGTTACCGGATTCCGTGAAGTGCTGGGTGGTCCATTCACGTTGCTGAAGGGGGCTGCCTTGCTTCAGGTTTTGGCGGGTAACTTGCCGCGCCCGTAGGGGTCTAGGATTTCATTGCACAGGCTATCCACACGACCAGGGGAACGTCGGGTTTCAGCAGCGGCTCTGTGAAACCCGAGGCTTCCAGATATCTGTATTGTTCTGTGATGCTGGTTACATTTCTGTGATGTTGCATTTTATCACGCCTTGAGCGAATATTATATATTGATATATATACTAGTAGATGTTGTATATGTTTTGCATCCGCGCTAGTCCAGTCCCCGCTCTGTCGTTAGTTAAGTAACCTAACGGGTGATGACGGGACCCAGTGGCGAATGCGGATGGCATATACGTACATCATTATTTTCGTTCTCTATTGGTGTGATCAATTGATGGGACTGCGTTGATTCGGATCAATGCAAGCTAAACAAACCTAATCTGATGTTGTTGGAACAATTTTTCAAAAGGATGTTATTGTAAGGGCGTTCTCTTTTGTTTTGCACAGTGGTATTCGGTTATGAATATCCAGCACCTCAGTCGACGAGGCAAGGGCCGAGATCCCTTCATCGGGAGTGACCCCTTGGACAGAAGTTTGCGTCAGGGCAATAACTTCACTATAGCCGATTACTTTTTGCTTTGCATCGTGGTATTCAGTTGGAATATCCTGCACCTCATTCTACGGGGAAAGAGCCGAGATCCCTTCGCCGGGAGTGACCTCTTTAGCAAAGGTTTTCGTCACTATATTTTTATAAAAAACTATGCAGTTCCTTCAACGATATCAAGTTCATTACGTTAAAGGTTTTTCGCCAAAAACCAGCCGTAGCCCTCCGTCATTTCTTACGGGTATTATTTAGTATTCGTGCTGCGTTTGTTGACTCCGTCAAGGTGTAGTGTACGGTAGCTAAGTGGTGCTTGTTTGTTGCATAAATGGGATTGGTTAGGACAGTCGTGTGGCCTTGTTGACTCCGTCAAGGGCACGTACGGGTGGGTTTAATGTAATCCAGATAATGACGGGTTGAACTTGACTAGGACTCTTTGATTTGTTGACTCCGTCAAGGTCACTTGGGTCCTAGGGGTAAAAACATACATCGGGGATTTCTAAAGAAACTGAAATTTGCCAGGCATGCGCATACCTTCTGGAGTGTGGTGACGTGAGTGGATTCCGTCACGTTATCATGCGATGATAGTTGGATCCTGATTCCCACTGATGAGTTGGTTTACTCCTCGGGTGATCCCGGCTAATTCTTCTTTCAGGTTTGGGGAAGAATTCGACGTTACAGTGGGAGGTTTCCTGATTAGATAAAGTGATAACCATTCTGATCTAGGTTAGAGTGCACGCTGAGTGTTTCTTTTCTCTCTCTCTTTGGCAGCGACCATTGACCCGACCCTAGACTATGACTCAGTGACCAAGTTAACCGAACCTTCTTAAACACTGGCTTTTGGATTGTCAGAGTTGCATACCTCATTACCATTCCTACTTTTACCCTTTTCTCCAGGACACCCCGTATTACTACGAACGTCCACTTCCATTGGACAAAACCATCGTATGGTTATATACGAACTCGAAGGATTTTATTCGAGGATGGTTTCCGGTTCTGGAGAAAACGAATAGGACTATTCAGTTGACTTTTCCTTTTACCTTCTCTCAGGTTGCGAGTACTCCTTGGTTTAGGAGATAGTACACCTATTATGCAAATTGGATAGTCTTCTTCCAAACCTTAGGCTGGTGCCGAACGGTGGGGAATGAAGAAAACCAATTAGCCTAAACGGTGTACAGAAGGTATTAAGTTAAGACAAAGAAAGGGATTAGAAGGAGGGCAAAGTAAATTGCGACTGATATTCACGACCAAACCAAGTATTTCTTCGCCAATCCTAAATCACCTTTGTATTTCTCCAGGACACTCCGTATCACTACGAAGATCCACAGTATATTGGATATTCCATTGTATGGTTATATACGAACTCGAAAGGAACTTGTTCCAGTTCGGGGATGGATTCTGGTTCAGGAGAAATAGGAATAAGGTTTATTCGGTTGTCTTTTATCCTCACCTTCTCTCGCATTGCGAGTGTTCCTAGGATTAGGACAGTACACCCATTATGCTTATTGGATAGTCTTCTTCCAAACCATAGACTGGTGCCGAACGGTAGGGAAGAAAGAAAACCATTTGGCCTAAAGGGGTGTACAGAAGGTAATGACTAAAGACATATGAAGGGATTTGGAGAGATGGCAAAGAAGTATACGGTTACAGTTGTGAATCTGGAAGAGGCATTACTAGGAATACCAGGATACCCCATCGAAACATTTCAATGTTTCAGTTTCACTGTGTACTGTTAAAAGAAAACTGATTTCCCAATTAGACACTTGCTCCAGGGTATGTATTTACCAGGTATGATTTTCACATCTGTATGGTTTTACAGATGATGAGTTTGTTAGTTATATGTATGCCCTAGAGGCCATTACTGTACATAGGATGTATATTGTAGTGGATGCTGGGACGTATATAGGGAGGACTTTCTTGCTCGACATGATAGTATGCTATCTGGTTGAACTTTACCTTAACGTGTATACTGATTGTCTCTCTGTTACATGTTGGTAAAGCCCTTAGGATCTGTACTTGACTACCTGGACTATGATGCGGATCATACTAGTGGGGACATGGTAGTCCATAAGTACATCCTTCAAAGTCCCTAGTCGTGGGTGTATCGAGACGGGGCATCGATATACCAGAGTAGACTAGCGTATACCTTCTCGACCCATATAGATGGGCGATGGATGATCCCATATCCATCGGTGTTTGACATCAGAGATGATATACGGGTGCTCAGTAGAGACTGGGTACACTGGACGGACTCGCCGAGAACTCCCAGATGGTATTATACCTCACGTCAGATGGCAGTTCTCTGGTGACACTGGTACAGAGTAGTCTGTTGACCCGAGATCGTCATAGAGTCTTGTGTGGTTCCCACTGTGGTTTGATTTCCATCTTACCACGTCCAAGAGGGCGTGCAAAACGGTGGTTTTTGGGTACAGTCCTGAGTCACATGGAGGCAATGAGCGATAGGAGGGGATTCGTCTCTCCCGGTATAGGGGGTTGATGTTGCGCTGTGTTCGATTGGCTATAACAGGAAATCCCTGGCCAGGGTTGCTGAGATTTACTGGTAAGTGTTACCAGTAGTTTCTCGAACAGTTATAGACCTCATATCGACACGACTTATTGAGCTATTGGGGTCTGACGTTTACCACCCCTAGGCGAGATATGCGACATATCAGACGATCAGACCGGACTGTACG
Organism: Agapanthus africanus; assembly: GCA_030015575.1. NCBI lineage: Eukaryota > Viridiplantae > Streptophyta > Magnoliopsida > Asparagales > Amaryllidaceae > Agapanthus > Agapanthus africanus. The sequence continues at coordinate 397,455 of JASDDO010000178.1, forward strand.
GTAGTGTTACTGGTTGGATTCACTGGAGTGTGAGCGGGCTTGCTCGTCGATCTTCAGATCGCTTAATACCCGGGTGGCCGTTACGTTTAGCAGACCGCTTGCGGCTTGTGGGTGTTTGATATGATCATCATCTGCTGCCGGCGTATTGACGAGTCTTTAGAGTTCTACACATAGGTTTCCTGGCTCAAGCAAAACGAAATAGGAGCGCATATGAGATATGTGCGGGACCGAGAATAATACGAGTATGTGATACTGTATTCAATTCTCGCGATGTGACATTGATCGGTTATATGCGATATAGCCGGGTTATCGGATCAAGTGTTGATTCGATAAGATGTTACTAATGATACCAGTCGGTTATGTGCGTCATGACCGGATCGTTAAATCAAGTGTTGATTTAATGATTTAATGCATAATTATATATTTGATATTTTACTTTGCATTAACTAGTATCGGTTCACTTTAAATGGATTTTCTCGCTCGGTTGTGCACATTGTATATTTGATATATTTTCGTGCACTTGATTGTATCATGTTTGATGATACATGTTTAACTATAGTTAAGTGTAATGGATTAAGCCATGGTTAAACTAATGATTAGGGTTTTCTTTTCTTACTTATTTATTTATTTATTTATTTTGAATAGATAAGAAAAGAATGGTTGCTAATTTTGGAGTTTAGTTGAAGCTTCATGAAGCTTTGACTTTGTAACCATTCTTGTCTTCATCTTTAACCCTAACCATTAATCTAACCTTAGTTAATTCTCTACACTTGACCATGGTTTAGATTATGATAAGTTTTGATTTTTCTTTTCATTTTAAATAACTTATCATATATCATTTCTTCTTCTTCTTCCTTGAACTCAAGAAGAAAACCTTGAGGTCATCAATGGTGGATTGATGATTTGAGTGAGAAATCCAATTCTAAAGTCTACCCACTTCCTATTTCTTCATCCTCTGCCTCTTGCCAAGTAGTAGAGTGTGTTTTCTTCACAAGTTTCTTGACTTGGTGAAGTGAGAGCTTGATCTTGCGATGCTTCGACGTAGATCATCTTCGGCATGGACATCGACGACCTAGCTCGCTTATTCTCCGATGAAGTCGACGCTAGAGCCCGGATTCCTTTTGGACAGCGGAGAGGACTTCGTTGCGGAGCTATGGAGGTGGAGCACCGGATCTACAAAGGTTGTATTTCCGATTCTCATAGTTAAGTGTTAACTAGTTAGCTTTTTCGCCTAGTTTTCTAGCAAACGGTCCGTATTAGGGTTTCTCGGCACCTAGATTTTTTTGAAATTGGCATGGTTGATGCCTTGTGAGACCTCATTAGGGTGCCTAACTTTTTAGAATATGTTAAAAAGTTCGACCGGATATAAATACCCAACTTTTCCCCTATCGGGAAATTTCCAAGTGTTGGATTTTTCTGAAGTTTGACGACGTTCTAAGTAGTGCAAGTAACTCGATGGACCCTCTAGAAGACAACAAACCTTAACTCGATTATGTGACCGTCTTGAACTGCCCTTTGAACCTTCGGGTTTGGGGCAGTACGGCGTGCCACATGTGAGGCGTTGGCTTGACCCTTCTACGGCTGGACCGTTGGTACTGAGGCACGAACGGAATGTTGTTAGACTTATTTCATGTGTTGATCTGTATCGGGAAAACTTGGGTGTTCGATTGTTCGATCGGAAAGTTTGACATTTTCTATTTATCCGGAATGGGATACAATAATTGGAATTCACAAGTAGTTATGTGATAACGGAATGAATATTATAAACATAGCAGTTTAGTCTCACTTGATCGGTTGCCACGGAATTTTGATGTGATCAAAAGTCCGTCGCAATCACGTAGGGTACGCGGATACTCGCCGGGTAAACTTAATAGACAGCCTCGCTCCATAGCCCCGACCAAGTGACTGTAGGAGAACCCCGTCGCCGAAAGCATCCGTTCGGGTGCTCGCGGTAGCGGTGTTCCGCCTTGGTGCACTTCGTCGACGGTATCAGGGGTGCGGCCGCCTACTAAAGTTTGCGACGAGCATTCGATCAGGATGTCGGGAATCTTGTTGAATTGCCCGACTTGATATTGAAAAGTGTTTTCGATAATGAGACTAAAATGCGGGGTTTATAATTGATAGGCATGCGATGTCTAAAGAATTCATTTGGTCAGGCATGCGATGTCTGAGGTGATTGCGGATTCCAACTGTTGTAGTTTTACACTTTCTTTTCTGTGACCGTAAGTGTAATATGTGATATCGCCGGTTTCGTTGCTATATGTCAACGACAATTGGGATGGACATATTTACTTACGTTGATGACATGTGATGTTATGTGTTGCTGGATATGTTATATTGGATCGTCGTGTTTGAATAGCCGGGGTTTTTTATGTGAGATGAGTGTTTTTCATTTTCATTCATGTAAAAACTTGTATGTAATATTCTTTTATTGGGGCGCTTCCAGGTTGCGGAAGTTGTCACCGTTTGTATATTATTTACTCTTCCGCACTAGGATAGACCCAAGGAGGGGAGCACAAGTAACCGGGTTCTGGAGTCCAGTGGGAGACCAACTCGAGGAGTCGAGTCCGGGTCTCCTAACTCCAGAATTGGTAGGGTTGCTTGCCGCTCTCGTAGGGGTCTGGGGTGTGGGTTTGGTTATTCATCGCGACCGTGGAATCCGTGTTTTATACTGGCTCGTATTGAAAACACGGACGTCCTAGTATATCCAATATTTCATATGATTCTTCTGCTGCGATATCTGTGATGTGATCATGTGATGTTCTTTGATAGATACTTTATATAGTATATATGATATATTAAATAGATGTTACTTATGTTTTACACCCGCGCTAGCCCTGCCCTGCTCTGCCGTTAGTTACCTAACCTAACGGTGCACGAGGGGACATCGAGGCGAATGCGGATGGCATAAGTGTACGTCGTATTTATCTATGATGTTTAGGTACTTAAATGATGGGACTTCATTAATGTGATTAATGAAATAAAAGAAACCTAAGATGTTGTAGAATCGAATTTCAAAATTAAAACAGGTAGCTACAGTTCTTGCTTTGCACAGCGGTATATGTGATATATCCTGCACCTCATTCGACGAGGAAAGGACCGAGATCCCTTCACCGGGAGTGACTCCTTTAGCAATAACTGGCAGATGCTACACACTCGGTTTATCTTTTGATTGCTTTTAAGTGTTTCTGCTTTGCACAGTGATATATGTGATATATCCCGCACCTCATTCGACGAGGAAAGGACCGACGATCCCTTCACCGGGAGTGACTCCTTTAGCAAAACTAGAAAAGCCTCAAAAGCATTCCATTTTAAAATCATTTGATTCTACAGCGATATCAAGTTCATTACGCAATAGGTTTTCAGAAAAACCTGTCGTAGCCCTCCGTCATTTCAGATACGTACTAGTTAGTATTCGTGCTGCGGTTGTTTGGCCTCCGTCAAGGCATAGTGTACGGTAGCTAACTAGTGCTTATCTGCTAGCATATGATGCGATTGGATTAGGGTATTCGTACGGCGTTGTTTGGCCTCCGTCAAGGGTCGTGCGGGTGGGTTTAATTCAATCAGGAAATGACGAGTTGAACTTGACTAGCAGACTATGGGTTGTTTGGCCTCCGTCAAGGTCATAGCGAGCTAGGGGCAAAATATTATCAGGAATTTCAAGTGTTGAAATTTGCAATGAGATTGCATACCTTCTATGAGATAGTTGGATCCCGATACCCGCTGCGAGTAAGTGTTACTCCTGGGAGAGTTTTATACATTACAATTAGCCGATCAAGTAGGTGTCTAGAAAGGTGTCAACGGGGTTACGCCTCTGGGAAAACGAGGTTTACATTAATTAGGTTCGTGCGAAAGCACGGGGGACCTCCCTCAAAGTATCGACACTGGCCTGGCTGAAAGATTGGCGAACTTGTAGTGTGTAATTAATCCCGGCTAGTCTTTCCTTTTAGGGTTTGAAGGAAGATTTGATAAAAAGCAGTGGGAGCCATCCTGATTAGATAAAATAATAACCAATCTATTCTTGAAAGAGCGCACGCTGAGTGTTTTCTTCTCTCTCTCTCCAGGTAGCGACCATATCACGCCTTAATCAAGATAATAATACGGATTATTGACCGAACCCGCTTGTTATACTGAGCTGGGGAACGTTGGTCCCGCTCCAACTTATAATTGTTATAAGACAGAGCAGGAAATTGGGGAATACCAGATTTCCCGTGCCGCCCAAACGAAGAGAGTGCATGCTGATGCATCATCTTCGGGTGTGTTCATTACAAAGAACTGTTTCTCTGTATCCTCTACATCCTGGGTATATGATACCGGATCAGGATCCCAGATATGTAATATGTTACATGGGCTACAGATAGGTAGAGAACTGAGAACGGGTGATAAGTTTCATGAGACAGAAAACGGGGCAAGAGTTGCAGCCAAGTCTGTTGGTCACTGTCACCCTGTATTACCAATACATTGATTCTGAACGAATGTTATTAGATACCGAACCTGATATACAAAATCATATCTGTCTCTTTATTAGTAAAGAAACGATAAAATTTTGTATTGTTGGATAATGTTTTGAACATTTCCTATATCAAAAGTTGATCGGTTCAGGCACGTTATCTAAAAGCATTGATGTTCTAAATCAAACAACAGTTCTTAGTATACGGAACACACACAAGAGGAAGAGTTCAGAAATGAACGAATCCTTCTTGAGGTATTGTAGACTAGGTCAGATCAATGCGACCCGACTGGCTAGAGTTACATAAAGATGCATATTTAAATTAGTTTGAACTTACATCTTGTGAAACTCGCCAGTCATGTCACAAAGATAAGATGACCATAGCTCCGTTTACTGGAAACAGAGAAAGAGTTAGTGAACTCTTGGGATGATACATGTTGATGTATGTAGGTCCCCTGTCTACACATGCCAGGAATGGTTCTTTATACTTCATTACGTTCTCTGATGATCTTTCGAGTTTCAGACCTATGTTCCTGTTGAAACACAAGTCCGAACCTTTTGAGATATTCACAGAATATAAGTTAGAAGTAAAGAACCAAAATAAGGGTATAAGTATTATGTCCTATGATGAGATCAAGGAGGAGAATACTTGAGCATGGAATTCCTGGATTATTCTAAAGGAGAATGAGATTCTCTCTCAGCATTACTCCTCTGTATACACCATAGCACGATGGTATATCGGGGCGGAGCAATCACACCCTATATGATATGGTGTGCTCTATGATGAGTACTACTGAGTTACCTTTTTCCTATTGGGTGTTATGCACTTGAGAAGCTGCATACCTATTGAATAGGGTTCGAATCAAATCAGTTGCCTACCAGTTCATATGTGATATGGAAAGGGAAGAGCCCATATCTTAAGTTGGTTAAGATTTGGGGTTGTCCGGCCTATGTCTAAAAGAAAAATCCGGACACGCTCGAGGCAAGGTCTGTTAAGTAGAACTGGAAATGTTCCAGCTATACAAAATGCAGCTGATGATTTGATAGAACCAAAGGATTCAGTAGATTCCAACGAACCTCAGCCTCTCCGCCGATCTAGCACGGTTCCTCACCCACCTGAGAGTTACTTCGGTTTCTCTATGACAGTGGGAGCGAGGATTGCATCATGAGATGATGACCCAACTAGTTTCGAGCTGGCCATCAGGAGTAAGACTCTGTAAGAATGGCTGGATGCTTAGCGATCTGAGATGGAATCCTTATACACCAACAAAGTATGGACTTTGGTTGCTATATCTGAAGGGTTAAATCCCCATCAGGAGCAAGTATATCTTAAGAAGATTACTTGGTGTAGATGGAAAAGTTGAGACTTTCAAAGCTAGACTTGTTAAAGGTTTGCATAATTGACCAGATATGGATCATAATGAAACCTTTTTCTAAGGATCTATGCTTAAGTCCATCCAGATCCTACTTGCCACGGCTACATACCATGACTACGATATCTGGCGGTTGGGTGCCATGACTGCTTTTCTGAAATGATGTTTTAGAAGAGAGCGTCTATAAGTACACAGCCAGAGGGATTCGTAGACAGTGGGAGCAGCGGAAACGTGTGCAAGATGCTTTATAGGATAAAGCAGGCATCGCGGAGTTGGAACATCTGTTTTAATGGATTAGTCAAAGAGTTTGACATCATCAAAATGGTAGATGAACCTTGTATAAACAAAAAGGTAGTAGGGAGTATGGTGACGATCCTCGTAGAGTACCTGGATGACATACTCTTGATGGGGAAGGAGTTTCCTATGCTACGCTCGATCAATCTCCGCTTATCACGATGATTCTCCATATAGGATCAAAATGATACCTCCTAAATCCTGAGTTTTGGATCTATGAGATAGATCTAACTGGATGTTAGGAATCTCACTAGTTGTAGTGAGACGGTATCAACCGATCCTGGGGAGAATCACTGGAAGGGTTCCAGGGTGATAAAGACGACTGAATGTCAGTCGCAGGCATTGTCTTTACCCTCAGTAAAGGGACGGTATGTTGGAAGAGTTCCAAGCTAGATACCGTGACATACTAGACGATAAAGGCAGGATACATCGCTACTTAAGATGCTACCAAAGTCGCTGTCTGGGTGTACATTGGTTCATGAGATGAACTTAGTTCCTCCCATTATGTGACAATGGAGTTGTGGCTTATGCCAAGGAACGCCCGACCCATCAGTGATCCAGACATATTCTAAGGCAGTATCACTTGATCATGGAGATGGTTGATCTCCAGGGTGATCGAGGTTTGGAGAGTAGACTCAGAGGACAACACAGCGGATCCACTCACAAAGGCCTGTTCCCAGAGAGAGACTTTTATGGGATGGTTGAGTATGAGATACTACAACCACTGCTATCAGATGGCCCTAGTGCAAGTGGGAGATTGTTAGTTATATGTATGCCCTAGAGGCCATTACTGTACATAGGATGTATATTGTAGTGGATGCTGGGACGTATATAGGGAGGACTTTCTTGCTCGACATGATAGTATGCTATCTGGTTGAACTTTACCTTAACGTGTATACTGATTGTCTCTCTGTTACATGTTGGTAAAGCCCTTAGGATCTGTACTTGACTACCTGGACTATGATGCGGATCATACTAGTGGGGACATGGTAGTCCATAAGTACATCCTTCAAAGTCCCTAGTCGTGGGTGTATCGAGACGGGGCATCGATATACCAGAGTAGACTAGCGTATACCTTCTCGACCCATACAGATGGGCAATGGATGATCCCATATCCATCGGTGTTTGACATCAGAGATGATATACGGGTGCTCAGTAGAGACTGGGTACACTGGACGGACTCGTCGAGAACTCCCAGATGGTATTATACCTCACGTCAGATGGCAGTTCTCTGGTGACACTGGTACAGAGTAGTCTGTTGACCCGAGATCGTCATAGAGTCTTGTGTGGTTCCCACTGTGCTTTGATTTCTATCTTACCACGTCCAAGAGGGCGTGCAAAACGGTGGTTTTTGGGTACAGTCCCGAGTCACATAGAGGCAATGAGCGATAGGAGGGGATTTGTCTCTCCCGGTATAGTGGGTTGATGTTGCGCTGTGTTCGATTGGCTATAACAGGAAATCCCTGGCCAGGGTTGCTGAGATTTACTGGTAAGTGTTACCAGTAGTTTCTCGAACAGTTATAGACCTCATATCGACACGACTTATTGAGCTATTGGGGTCTGACGTTTACCACCCCTAGGCGAGATATGCGACAAATCAGACGATCAGACCGGACTGTACGGTAGTGTTACTGGTTGGATTCACTGGAGTGTGAGCGGGCTTGCTCGTCGATCTTCAGATCGCTCAATACCCGGGTGGCCGTTACGTTTAGCAGACCGCTTGCGGCTTGTGGGTGTTTGATATGATCATCATCTGCTGCCGGCGTATTGACGAGTCTTTAGAGTCCTACACAGAGGTTTCCTGGCTCAAGCAAAACGAAATAGGAGCGCATATGAGATATGTGCGGGACCGAGAATAATACGAGTATGTGATACTGTATTCAATTCTCGCGATGTGACATTGATCGGTTTTATGCGATATAGCCGGGTTATCGGATCAAGTGTTGATTCGATAAGATGTTACTAATGATACCAGTCGGTTATGTGCGTCATGACCGGATCGTTAAATCAAGTGTTGAATTAATGATTTAATGCATAATTATATATTTGATATTTTACTTTGCATTAACTAGTATCGGTTCACTTTAAATGGATTTTCTCGCTCGGTTGTGCACATTGTATATTCGATATATTTTCGTGCACTTGATTGTATCATGTTTGATGATACATGTTTAACTATAGTTAAGTGTAATGGATTAAGCCATGGTTAAACTAATGATTAGGGTTTTCTTTTCTTACTTATTTATTTATTTATTTATTTTGAATAGATAAGAAAAGAATGGTTGCTAATTTTGGAGTTTAGTTGAAGCTTCATGAAGCTTTGACTTTGTAACCATTCTTGTCTTCATCTTTAACCCTAACCATTAATCTAACCTTAGTTAATTCTCTACACTTGACCATGGTTTAGATTATGATAAGTTTTGATTTTTCTTTTCATTTTAAATAACTTATCATATATCATTTCTTCTTCTTCTTCCTTGAACTCAAGAAGAAAACCTTGAGGTCATCAATGGTGGATTGATGATTTGAGTGAGAAATCCAATTCTAAAGTCTACCCACTTCCTATTTCTTCATCCTCTACCTCTTGCCAAGTAGTAGAGTGTGTTTTCTTCACAAGTTTCTTGACTTGGTGAAGTGAGAGCTTGATCTTACGATGCTTCGACGTAGATCATCTTCGGCATGGACATCGACGACCTAGCTCGCTTATTCTCCGATGAAGTCGACGCTAGAACCCGGATTCCTTTTGGACAGCGGAGAGGACTTCGTTGCGGAGCTATGGAGGTGGAGCACCGGATCTACAAAGGTTGTATTTCCGATTCTCATAGTTAAGTGTTAACTAGTTAGCTTTTTCGCCTAGTTTTCTAGCAAACGGTCCGTATTAGGGTTTCTCGGCACCTGGATTTTTTTGAAATTGGCATGGTTGATGCCTTGTGAGACCTCATTAGGGTGCCTAGGAACCCTACAGAGTTGGAGTAAGTTATTGGGAATTAGGTGATCATCCTCATTATATCGGAATTCGTTGTAATTTGTGATATTTGAGGAAGTCACCTGGGTTGTTTGCCGGACGACAAATATTTGGTTTTGAATATCCGTTATTGTGCACCAATTTCAAATTGATATATCTGTACGTCTATTTTTATAGAGTGAGATATACCTTTTTGAAATTATGTCTATGAAATTTACCTATATCAGTGGATGGTTAGGTAAGGAGCATTGAACAGCGATGTAATTCTTCATAACCATAGTACAGTTTTCAACCTACGACACACAGTGAATGAGTTGTTAGATTCAGGGACTTATACAGAGTATTGTATATTGTCTAGTGTCCATTAGGACAGAGGGGTTGGTCCTCGTACTATATTCTGTTTACTTTTAACTTCTCTAGTTCTTAGACATGTGTTTCGTAGAAACACAGGGTCTGAGTTTTGAGGAGTTATTGGTATAAGAATAGAGTAGAAAACCAGGTATTGCAAGTATCAGGATTCTTCAAGGTGATCGAAGATGTAGATACTTGTGTATGGTATTCAGTTGATAGTAAAGAGAACTTGCTTCTCTTTCAGGTTACTCATAATTGGAAGTACTTCTAAGTTGAGTAATGCTGATCGGCCTCTTTCCATTTAGTTGACATGCACTGGAGACAGCTGCATGATTTGAATCTGGTTCAATTAAATTAGTGCCTCTGTTCCTGTATTGGATATAGAACAGTTTATATCTTGACATTGTTAAGGTACGGGGAGTTGTCCGGCTTATGCTTAAAACCAGACTCCGGATAACTCAAGGCACGTTTCTGTAATGGCTGTTTGTGGATTGACCCGGGCTATGACGAGGGTTGATTTTCTACCATCTGGAAGATCAATAGTGATATTGTTCTTGACTCGCCACAGTTTTAACAAAAATGAATTTTTTCAGAAAGCAGTAGTGGGAGTATGGTAGAACAGGAAGTGATTCCAGAACCGCAAACGATTACTGAAGATTTGATAAGAACCTAAAGATTCAATCTGGTTTGACATTCCATTGGCCACTCCGCAGATATGGTGGGTAACCTCAGGCACCCGAGAGGTACTTCGGTATGTTCAGGGACGGTGGCAGGGAGGTTCTTGTTTACCCAGACTTTCCATTGCTGTTGTTCCAGACTGTGAGACCCAGCAGGCGGATGAGTATAGCGTCGTTCTAAACTAGATTTAGAAGTGTATGTGTATATAACTCTGCCAGAGGGTTGTCATGGTCAGTGGGAGCAGCGGAAGCATTGGTGGACAGGTAGCTTATGTCTATTTATAGACTAAAGCAGATATAGCGGAGATAGATAATCTATTTCTGATGTGAAGTCATAGGTTTGACTTCATCAGAATAGGGGATGGATCTGTTAAGAAGGTAGTAGGGTGTAATGTCCTGGTATTTGGATGACATACACAGAGTAGGAAGTGATATTCCTATACTACGGTCGGTTATACTTTGGTCGTCACACAGTGATTTCTCCACATAGCACTTGGATATTATATCAGACTTTCTGGTTACTAGATCTATGGTTTTAGATCTAGATTTGGGTGGTTTCCCAATCTGGGTACTTAGACAGCATTCTATGGGTATTTAGAATGGACGACTCCTGGCACGGTAGTGTACCTGCAGGTAATGGAGTCGCCCTCTCTAAAGGTGTCTTACAGACTAAAGTAGAGAGGGATGTGTATGATTGGCAGATCACTTGCTTAGGCAATTGAGTCAATCATGAGATGTCAAGTACCACACCAGATGTTGTTCTTGCAGTAGATGCAATAAGTTGATATTGATCCAATCCTGGAGAAACAATCGGAAGCAGCTTTAGGACATAAGTGGATGTTCTAGGGATATGATAACGACAGCCTCCTTTAGGAGACGGTTATCATTCCAGGCTTCCAAGGTGACCTGGATGGCAAAGTGGCTGTCAGAGTTATAGTTTTCCCTCTGACGAGGGGCAGTATTTTGGACAGGTGGTCCAGGAAAATACTGAGGGAGGCATGGCGCAGAACACTGATTAAGTTCAGTTGATGATACAGTCTAAGAAGTTTGGATTTGGAGTTCATTTATGAACTAGGTCCAATCAGACATCCAGACATTCTAAGACGGGTATTGCTCATTTCGGGAGATGGCTTTCTCCGCGAACTTGAGATATAGAGAGACATAGAAAGAAACATCAGAGCGGATCCACTCACTGAGGCTATTCCTCGAACGCAATAGTTTCGCAAACTAGCTTTGTGAGACTGACTAGTAGAGGAGTTGGGTGTTCGGTATCACACGGGCTGTGAGTATGCGACATCGCAATAATTAGCCTTGAGTGCAAGTGGGAGATTGTTGGATATAGTGCCCTCAGAGTCAATTATTGGATCACAGGCACGTGATTGCAATGATTGAGGGAGGACCTATACCGGTAGGACAGTCTTACTCAAGATGATAGTATGCTATCTGGTTTATCTTTATCATCGTGTATTGCTTTAGGTGACCTTACGAGTCGCTATTACACGTTGATAGAGCCCCTAGGATTCTTGCTTGACTACCAGCAGTATGAGGGCGATCATATACATGAGAGCTGGAGTCTATAAGCACATCCTTAAAGTGGTCCCTAGTCGTGGGAGTTTCGAGACTGGGCATCGATTCTCCAGAGTAGACTAGTGTATACAGTCGAGACCCCGACGAGGGGCGGTGGCCGGTCTCACAACCCACTGGTGTCAGTTGGTTCACCTAAGATGTATACAGGTGCTCATTGGGTTATGAGTACACCGGACAGGACTCGCCGGGAACCAGCTAGTTGGGATTATACCAGACGTCAGATAGCAGTTCCCAGGTGACATGTGTACAGGTTAGTTCATCGACCTGAGATCGTCGTTTCTCTCGTGTGAGTTCCCACTGTGCTTTGATTACTACCCTACCACGGCTCAAAGGAGTCGTGCAAACAGGTTTTAGTTGGGTACAGTCTCGAGCCACATGGAGGCAGTGAGCGGATCTGCAGGGGTTCGTCTCTCCCGGTATTGGGGGTGAGGTCGCGCTGTGTCTAGGAGAGCCATTACAAAAAGACCTCGGCCGAGGCAGGAGATTTACTGGTAGGTATTCCAGTAGTATCTCAGGGTGTTCTGGGCTTCACTCTGACACGACTTGTACCGCTTTTGGGGGTCTGACTTTTACCAACCCCCTAGGCCCGCCATGCGATACTCATAGACGAACGGACTGGACTGTACGGATATTGTCACTGACAGGCTCAGTAGGGTGTCAGGATGAGTTCGCTCATCGACGTCTCTTTTGGTCAATAGCTGGTAGCCCGTCATGTATGGCTAATATCTCTGTAGTGCTAGTGGTTAAATCCACAGCCATAGTATTGACGAGTCTTTAGAGTCCACCACACACAGTTACTCAAGTTTCGGGCGAAACGCTGTAGAGGCCGTATGGAGATATGGCAGGGTTCGATCAGATACGTGCGGTATTGCACGGATCGTGATCGGACGGATTTTACTAGCCGGTTTTGGTTTAAGCCGGATCCTAGTATTAGACGGTGTAGATTTTGTCTCTTTGCATTTGTGTTTAGTGGGAATACAAATGCGGGCATGTATATGCAGTCACGGGGTTTTCCTGTAATTTATTATGGGATCAGTTTTCTAAAGTTGCCAGTTTGCATTCCGTTCCGGCCAGTTTTCCTTTGTACCTTCACGTCCGGATTTTTCCGATGGAGGGGGTTATTTGCAGTTTTGCAAATAACTTATTGTGGAGGGGTTTCTTGCATTTGTGGCATTATGAAAGGTTAAGCATCTTTGCTTTTTCATGATGGCTTGCTTTAATGAGATTAGATGAGATTTGAAATGAAATTGACATTGTTATCATCATATTTGGTGTGGTCACCTCCTTGAGCTATCCTACACTCACCTTCCTTCTAGTTTTTCTCTCCACCTTTTTTCTTTAGGAGGCCGGCCACATTAGAGAGAAGGAGGGAGAGATTCATTTTTGTGGTGGCACATATTTCTTCATCTCATTTCTCTTGTTTGGAAAAAATGAAAGCACCATTTTTCCGTAACCTCATTCCTCCATCACCAATGGCAACATAAACCCCGATGAGACAAAGGTTCTACACTACAACCTACAGTATCCTTGGGCGCGTCGGCTAGCCAACTTCGCGTCCGAGTTGCCTCGGTCCAGAGGTGGGAGCCCGTAAAAGAAATCGGCTACGTGGTGCCCTTTTCCGACGAGGAGGCGACGAACGGAGATTCCGCGGGAGATCGGAGTGGAGACGAAGGCCGGAGGACACGAATCGCTCGGTATAGATTCTACCCCATTCTCTTGATTGCTAGGATTAGGTTAATGGTTACGATCCGGGTTTATTGTCCGCGGTAGCGCCGGTTTAAAGTTAAGAAAATTTTTGATTCCGCATTTTGGCCTCGAGTAGAAGGCCGGGGCGCTGCCGTGGCGCAACAATATGTTGCTACCTGAGGCACTGACACGAGCACTTGGTATTACACTTGGTATAGATGTTTACCCTTACCACCTTTTCATGCTTCAGACTTTATCATATTGAGAATGTATATTACTGGTCGTATTGACCTAGGATGGAGTCATACATACGATTTCTGCTCTTTGATGTTTTATACTCACAAGTTGGCAACTCACCCTCGTTGTGCCATAGTTTCTTGTAGGTCTTTCCGTACAGGTTTCATTGTGGCTTTCTGGCACACTGCTCCCATTCCGAGTGATTGCTTTGGTAGGTGGGTTCACTCGCATCGTGACCACCATTGTACTTATTTATTTTCAGTTGTATCTAGTAAAATTCCATCAACCAGACTTGTATTTGTTTCAGACTTAGTAAACCAGTTGTTTATTCTTTCGACCTTAGAGTCGCGCGTTGTATTATTATTGTTTTCTTGATATTTTGAGTTCCTTTAGAGTTTTGATCCTCGCCCTTCGGCGCTGTATATTATATTGCTTGCGTGGTTGTGACCGTCGATTGACGAAGAGCTAGCTCCCGCTTGGGGATGCCTTTATTCATATTATGCATGTTGTACCCCTTTTGGGGCCAGTATTTACAAAGAAAACTCTGCCGAAATTTTCAGAAAAGACTTGAGATTTTAAAATGCATATTCGGCTTATGTTATTTAAAAACCCCTTGTTTTAAAATATATTTTCTTCACTTCTTATTTAAAATGGTTTAGATTTCTGGGGTTTTTGGCTTACTTGAATTAGATGGGGTCCTATAGACTTCATATGATTCAAGTGCCAGTCACGTGCCATTTCGGGTCGTGATAAAGTTGTTATTAGAGCGCTAGGTTAACTTTGGTTCGAGTCTATGTTTGACTATGCGGAGCCTAGGGTGTTTGTATATATACGGAATCTTGGCTTGACCTTACGGAACTTAGACTTAGTCGAGGGGGTATTAGACATGAACTTTCGTCGCATAGGTTGACCTTGGTTGATGGAGTAGGTGACTTCAGTAGAGTGACGTACCGTGTGTATGTTCCGCGGCATACTTACGATACGCTACTCCGCTTAGGGAGCCTTAGGATGTTCATTTCCTTGCACAGTATTATATTCATTCCTATGATCTATCCTCATCGATATCGGTTTATGGTTTTGCTGCCATGATTTCACGGGCAGAGAGAGCTATGGCTAGAGTTGCGTCAGCATGAGCTCGTCACGGACGAGAACTGACCGAGGCATGATTCCAGGGACACACGATTGCATAGAGGTGTCATTTTATTATGTTTTCGCGCCATGAGCGTTTGATGGATCGCTTTTACGAGATTTCTCGGACGTGTAGATCAGCACCAGAGGATCAAGTTACTGCTAGAGGCCAGCCAGAATGTGATGACCATCGATGCACTGATTATTTGATGTTTGAGGCACTGTTCAGCGTGCGGACAAATGAGCCAGTTGCTGCTGCGAATGACGAGATATTGCCCCAGATGTTGGAGCTATGCCGCACGAGTTGTACTTAGAGATGCGACAGAAGATCGCTAGTCACCCAAGGAGGAATAGCTAGGACATGTGATACGTTGCCTACCCCGATGCGAGGTCATAAGATTGATTGATTCCAGCTAGAGATGACTTTACGCAGGTACGTTGGGAGTCGATAAAGACGATCGAATGTCAGAATTCCATTTTCCAAGTTTAAAGTATTCAGAGAAAAATGCAAGTAATGCTATGGACCCTCTAGAAGAATGAAACCTTAACTCGACATAATGACCATAAGAACGCTTTGAAACTTTAGGGTTTGCGGCAGTTCAGCGGTGCCATTAATGAGGCTTGGGTTTGCCCTTCTACGGTTGGTTCATAGGTACTGTGGCATGTACTGGAATACTTGTCACGACCCGAAGGTACGGAACGTGACCGGTACTTAAATTACGAAGTGTCTAGAGGCGCGACGTAATCTAAGTAAGCCGAAGCCCAGGATTCTAAATCAATCAAAGAAGAAGTAAAGGAAAACATGTAGGAAAACAAGTTTTTAAAAAAAAATATCAAATTTTCTCAAAAATTTCGGCAGAGTCTCCTTTGTAAAAACTAGCCCCAAACGGATACAAATAAGAATAATATATATACAAACAACAAAAAGGCATCCCCAAGCGGGAGCTAGCTCTACGCCAACAGGCGGAAACAACCACACAATGCACTATAACATACAACGCCAAAGGGCGGGGCTCAAAACTCAAAAGAAACCAAATCCACCAGATACCATAATAATACAAGCGCGACTCTAAAGTCGAAATAAACAACTGGTCCTCTAAACTATCAAGTAATACAAGTCTAGTTGATGGAGCTTACTAGATACAAATGAAATAATAAAAGTACAACGGCGATCCTAATACAATGAATTAACCTACCAAGCAAATCACCCTGAATGAAATGATGTGCCAGCAAGCTGCCAAAGAAAACCTGTACATCGAAACCTGTAAGAAAAATTTGGCACAACGGGGGTGAGTTGCCAACTCGTGAGTAGAAGACATCTGCGAGAAGAAATCGAATGCACGACGCTGTCCTAGGTCATAATAATATACTTAATATATTACTAGTCATCTAGTAGAGGAAGGTAATAATCTATACGTAAGTACAATGCTCAGTGCTCGCGTCTGTGCCTCAAGTAGTAACATATCATGTGTATGAGTATGCATGCACCATGAATGTAAAATAATCAACCCTGAAATCTGGATATATCTGTATAAGAAATCTTTAACTTTTATAATAGTAAAATTTGTATAGAAATCTGAGACATCACCGATGAAATCCATGGAAATCCGTGTCAAGCATCAACACAAAACATGTAAATCTCAAGTCTCAATACCTCATAGTCTCAATATCTCGGGCTCCGTCGGTCCGGATCGGCCCATATCATCAAATCTCATGATAACGGTCGGTATCCTCCAGACATCCGCCACGCCAGATATCACCGGTAGGTAGTCTTCCCCTGCCAGGCTCATCGTCTACAACTCGATCTTCTTGCCCCAGGGTACCATACCGGGCCCACCATGTATCCGAGACGGTTCATCCACTCCTCGAATTGGGTCTCGAAATCCAACAGAAAACATGAAATCTCATGGTGGACGACACATACATCACGAGAAAACCGCAACTTGTATTTTAAGAAGAGAGGGAGAGAGAGAGAAGTTTATATATATATACTTGCGGTTTTCCCTAAAATCCAGAAATCTCATAGAAATCCAAAATCCCAAAATCATGAGTAAGTAATAATGAGTATCGGCATAAGCCCCACAATACTGCATGATAACATGAAAATGTGAATGCATGAAATTTCTAAGTAATAAATGCAATATCTAGACTAACACTTGAGAGTAATCACAATATTATATTGATATAGCCTTTAGCTGATTCTATCAATAAAAGATAATATGTTCTAAAGTGTACGCGACATAGCAATTACCGATGATGATGTGTGTGAGCCGGCAAATAAGTGTACGTGGAATATGCGCATCATCGGTAATGGTGCTGGTGTCCTAACAGGCAGAGTTTCAGACTGACTAAAGAAACATATGTATGAACATGCAACTTGATGATTACAATCTGAATGTAAAGATGAATGTGTATTAACCACTCATTTGGAATATACATATCTAACTACAACTATATGAATCGAGCCTAAACTAGTATCTATCTAACCCCTTAAGGAACTAAACTAAAGAAACTAGTCGATAGGAAATAAGAATCCACCTAAGTTCTGAGTCCATATCTCTAATAGTCGGCGATCCAGCCTCAATAGTGTCACGTACGTAGTATGACTTCCTCGAACCAAGAGTGCGGATCAATCATCACATCTATGCCTCGTACAGTAAAATCCATCGTACGGTATCCCAAAATCGGGGTACGGGTCAAGTATCACCTATGTACATCATTATTCGTATAATATCATCATCAAACAATATCATGATCAAGGGTACTGTGCTATAATCGCATACATCCCAATATCATCAACACATATCATTGTCTGTGTAAATATACATCGTCAAATGGTCCTCAGAAATATCATGTCACATATATCATATCGTGATTAAGTCATATATATCATATCGTGATTAAGTCACACATATATCATATCGTAATTAAGTCACACATATATCATATCGTGATTCAGTCACATATTACAGTCCGGGTTCTATTTTAGAGTCTCGTATATCTCAATGTTATCATCACCTATTATCGTTTATGTACACATATCCATTTTTCCCATTTTCCAACGATCCGCTAATATCATAATATGACTGTATAGCCAAGAGATCACGGCATCAAGCCCAGTTATATCGTCTCATCCCCATGTATCATATAACATCCTTATATCACATATACAAGTTGTGTGTGTATATATATATATATATATATACCTACACACATTCCTACACATACACACACACATACACATATACACCAAGTCAAGTTTCTGTGTGTGCGTGTGTGTGTGTACCTGAAACCTACGAATTCTCTCCAAGACATTCATCCTCTAGTAAATTCTTTCTAAATCAGTCTAGTCCAACCTAAAGTATTTAATAGGGTCCTACTCGCCAAGAATCTAAGGTCACTTCCGACTTCCTAATGACGGTAAGTAATATTCCTATTCTACGTTTGCGGGGTTGCTAAACGCCATCCACCCGACTTCCCCCGTAGATATACATCTACTCACCTGGCTCTTTTCTGTCGAAGTCGATGCCGCCATCCTCTTCTTCATCGTCCGAAGTCCACGTGAGGGGTACCTATACGCAAACATGTATAATATCGTAAACCAAATCATGTACAAAACC
The DNA here is from genome assembly GCA_030015575.1 of Agapanthus africanus. Classification (NCBI taxonomy): domain Eukaryota; kingdom Viridiplantae; phylum Streptophyta; class Magnoliopsida; order Asparagales; family Amaryllidaceae; genus Agapanthus; species Agapanthus africanus. The sequence goes on from JASDDO010000178.1 coordinate 415,823, forward strand.
AAAACAGCGCACGAACGTGCATAGGTCAAAACCTATGACCCGCTTATGCAAAAGAACCAAATATCGCTCGATATCGGCATACAGACGCCGATTGATCGAGATAACACACAAATAAACAACTCGTAGTTCCAAAACTCATTATTTATAATATAAAATATGGTTTAAATCATCGAAACCTTAAAATCGATTGAATCGTCCTATTTCGCAAAAACCTAGAAAACGTCAATTTACCGTTTTACTTCAAAACTTAATGTTTAAATGAAAATAATGGTCATAATATTCATTAAATAACATAACTATATTATATAAGCCATTACTATATTCTTATCACACTAATTTGTCTTAAATTGAAAATTCTAGTTTGAAATTTTATCCAATTTCATCACCTTGTAAGCAAAACTTCCCAATTCTACAACTAAACTTGATTTTGCATGAATTAAATTATTAAACTACAATTTATGATGTTAATAATGTCATGAAACTATAATTAGATTTTAAATCTCAATTATTTAAGAAATTTCTAAAACATAGTTAGCAAAAATAGCATATTTATCACAATTTTCCATTATCAATTTGAAACTAGTAACTAAATTAGGTTTTTCAATCCTTTAACATGTTAATATTCTCATTAAAATCACAATCTAATGATAAAAACCTTAATCAGAATTTTATATCACCAATATATATATTTTATAAAAACCTAGTTAGCAAAATTGTTTAATTTAAACAATTTTGAATGAACAATTTACAATACATCAACCATGCTAGATTTTTCCTTTCTAAAAGTATTAAACTACTTATTATAACCCCACTCAATTAATAAAAACCCTAACTTGATTTTAGAAACCCTATCTTGAATTTTAAACTTGCAAATAGAATCAATTAAGAAAAATCTAAATATGCTAGATTAAAGTATTTAACCACAATTAATCATTGGGATAAAAATTATAGCTCCACAACATGAGATCCAAATATGAAAATATGCCTCCAAAAGAATGGTTTCCTACTCCAAAATCCATGCTAAATAGATCAAAGGAAAATGGTAGAGATTGAATATTGATTCTGAGGTTTATTTTTGGAATTTTTTGTTGAATTTTTGATGATTTTTGAAGGGAAAATGAGCTTGGAAAATGGGGGGCTGCTATGGGGGTGAGGCCGGCCAAACCTAGAGAGGAAAGGAGAGAAAGGAAAGAGTGAAGAATGTTGTAGAAAGTTCTCCAAAATAACACATCCTTTATGTATTTTCACTAATTTCTTTATTTAATAATTTTTCTTTTCAAAAAATTGATCCTAGAAAAATCTAGAACCATGGAAATATTTGAGAAAGAATTTTCCATAAACACACTTGATTTTAATATGTCATGGCTCATTTTATAAAATTAACCCATTTCAATAGACGATAAAGGCTGAATATATTGCTACCAATGATGCTGCCAAAGTGGCTGTCTGGGCATTACTTGTTCATGAGATGAATAAGGTTCCTACCATTGAGCGTCCAATAACTGTTTTTATGATAACAATGGATTTGTGGTTTTGGCCTAGGAACGAAGGTTCCTTCAGCGTTCCAGACAAATTCTGAGGCAAGTATCACCTGATCAGGAAGATGGTTGATCTCCAAGGGATCGAGGTAAGGAGAGTAGATTTTGAGGTTAACACGGCAGATCCAATCACCAAGGCCTGCTTTCCCAAATACTATTTGAGAAATTTTGGGATGGTTGAGTATGGGATACTACAACCACTGCTATATTGTTGGGTGTTGGATACTACAACAGATGGCCTTAGTGCAAGTGGGAGATTGTTAACATGTTGACTTGTATAGGTAATGCTGTCTTGCTCTCACATATTGACAAAGCCCTTAGGATGTGTACTTGACTACCAGGACTATGATGGAGATCATACTAGTGGAGCCAAGAGTAGTCTACAAGTACACCCTATAATAGTTCCTAGTCGAGGGAGTATAGAGACAGGGCATCGATATTCCAGAGTAGACTAGCGTATGCGCTTCTTGACCCATATGATGGTCGATGGATGATCCCATATCCATTGGTGTTTGGCATCAGAGAAGGTATACGAGTGCTCAGTGGAGACTGGGTACACTGGACGGACTCGCCGAAAACTCCTAGATGGTATTATACCCATCGTCGGATAGCAGTTCTCTGGTGACACTGGTACATGTTAGTCTGTAGACCCGAGATCGTCATAGAGTCTTGTGTGATTCCTACCGTGCTTTTATTTCCACCATACCACTGTCAAGAGATCGTGCAAAAAGGTGGTTTTTGGGTACAGTCCCGAGTCACATGGAGGCAATGAGCGATAGGAGGGGTTTCGTCTTTCCCGGTATTGGGAGTTGATGTTGCGCTATGCTCGATTGGCCATAACAGGAAATCCATGGCCAGGATTGTTGAGATTTACTGGTAAGTATTATCAGTAGTTTCTTGAACCGTTATGATCCTTGCATCGGCATGACTTATCAGGCTATTGGGGTCTGACGTTATACCACCCCCAGACTGTGATATGTGACATATCTGACGAAGAGACCGGACTGTACGGTAGTGTTACTGATTGGATTCACAGGAGTTATAGCAGGCTTGCTTGTTGATCTTCTGATCGCTCAATACCCGAGTGGCCGTTACGTTTGGCAGACCGCTTGTGACTTGTGGGTGTTTGATATGATCATCACCTACTGCCGGCGTATTGACGAGTCTTTAGAGTCTTACACAGAGGTTTCCTGGTTCGTGCGAAACGGAGTAGGAGCACATATGAGTTATGTGCAGGACCGAGATTAGTGCGCGTATGTGATACTGCATTCTATTCTCACGGTAAGTGATATCAAGAGGTTATATGTGATATAGCCAGATTATCGGATCAAGTGTTAATTCGATAAGTTGTTACATTTGATATTAGTCGGTTACATCTAATATAGCTGGATTATTAAATCAAATGTTGATTTAATAATTTAATGTAGAATTAATATATTTGATATATTAAATTACATTAACTAATATTAGCTCACTTAAGTATTCTTTTTTCTCCTTATGATACATTAATATATATGTGATATATGTTAATTGTATTATTTTTGCACACAAGAATATATGTGATATATTTTAGTGTATCATGCTTGGTTACACATGCAACATGTATGCATGAGACTCACACCATGCTAGGTTAATGTCATGGTTTTATTTATCATTAAGTAATTACAAATTAGTGGAAATGAGTCATTGCTAGAAGCTTGTGGATAAGCTTTGACCAAAGTCCACTTCTTTGTTTTACTTAAGATATTTGTTGACCTAACCTTAACCATACACCATGGTTAACTCTCTACATGGGTTAGTGTATGTGATATACTCACCCATGGTTGCATTTCTAACCATGAGAATGATTCTTTCATCACTTCATCACTTCATCTTCTTCTTTCTCTTGAAGATTTCTAGCTTTGAAAAAGTGATGAAATAAAATGAGAAGATCAAATCTAAAGTGAGCAATATCCTACTTCATCATCCTCTACTATTAGCCATTTAGTTTAGGGTGTTTGCTTCACTAATATCACCATTAGTGAAGAGGTAGCATGAGCTTGAGTCTTTTCGACGTAGATCATCTTCAGCTTCGAAGGTATTGAGCAAGCTTTGTTCATTTCTTCATGTGATCCTTACTAGAGTTCGGATATTCACTACTAGACGCCAAGGGACTACTACATAGAGCTTTAGAAGTGTAGGACTGGTCTACAAAGGTTGTATTCTGCATTCACTTAGATGTAAAATTGTTTACATATTATGTTTAACCCTAAGTCTCTAGTTAAGATCTTGGTTAGGGTTTGTTTAGCACCCCAAAATTTTAAATTAGCATGATTGATGCTTGCCTAAACCTTGATAAGGTGCTAAGCTAACCCTACAGAGGCAAACCTGATGTATCGTCAGGAAACACATCGTCGAACTCTCGAACTACATCTGGCTTTGATCCTTCCTCCGCTTGAATTGCCGCAATCACTGCCTTCTTTGGTTTCGCCTTGTAAGTACGTGGCTCCAGGGTACGGTCTCCACTTTTGAAATAGAAGACCGGATGGTCTGAAATCTCGAATACTACCTTCCTTTGACGACAGTCAATGGTAGCATAAAATGTTCTGAGCCAATCCATACCTAGAACCACATCGAAGTTTGGTATGTCCAGTACCTTGAAGTCGGCATAGAATTCTCTACTGCAGACGACTACTGGACACATGTTGTATCCCATTGTTGCCTTTAGAACGCCATTTCCTGAACTGACATTCCAGTTGGATACAAGCAGTGTGACTGGGATCGCATGAGTTCGGATGAACCGTTGCAACATAAAGCAATGAGATGCTCCATTATCGAAGAGTGCTAGTGCAAGGAGTGAGGCTACTAAAATTGTACCAGTGATGACTTGGCCAGTGGCCTCAGCTTCTTCCACGGTCATCGTGAAAACCTGTCACCTTGGTATATTCCTCCTGGCTGGAGGAGCATTACTCTGAACGTTCCTTTGAGCTTGATAGAACTGACGAGGAGTAGGTGCAGTCGGTGGTCCTCTATGTGGTGGAGCAGGGAGAGCAAGTCTTGGAGCAGGTGCCTGAAGGGCCGGTCTCTGCTGGTAAGTGATTGCTAGCCTGGGTGCAGTAATTGGGTTGTGTCTTCGGGGACAGGACCCAATGTCATGAGTAGCTGAGCCGCAGATTAAGCAAAGACGGTTGGCTCACCGGCAGTCTTTCGCTAAATGTCCATCTCTCATGTAGTAGGTAAAAAAAGCCGGGCCGGGCCGGTTGATTGGTATTCCCGGTCTCCTGGGCATAAATGGTGGCCTTGAAAAGGCTCCTCCTGCCATCAGGTTGGCAGGGCACTTCATTCCGGTAGACTGAGATCTGCCCCTCATCTTTACCACTGCTTCATAACGGTGGGCAGCTTTCAGAGCTATTTATGAGTCGGAAATGGTCGGGCTCTGAACTCATCCGTCGGTATCAGGTGTGCCGCAAATCTGTTAAAATATTGTGTTAGTTGTGTAGTATGTGATTTATTGAAAAATCGAATTATTGAGACATATCTTACCGACTGAGCATGGTGAACTCAGCATCGTATTCATCCACTGATTTGGTCTACATCGAACCCTGTTGTAAGTGGATGAACTGCTGTTCCATGTCGAACCTGGCAGTCTCTGGGAAATACTTTGCGTCGAACATGTCACAGAAAATCTTTCATTTGATGGGTTGATCAAGATGGCTTTCTTCTGCCTTCCAACAAATCCATGCTATGTCCGTGAGCTGCAGCTTCGCAACACGAATCCAACCTATCTCTGGAACTTGTGCCGCTGCCAGATCATCTTCAATACTTTGAGCCCATTCCTCAGCTTCTAGAGGGCTCTCTTTTCCTGCAAACTACTTAGGGTGTAAGGCCCTGAATTACTTCACCCCAGGTGCTTCTGCCTCTGGTCGGTTCATCAGGATAGCAGTCTGCTGCTGCTGTCCTTTCAGGAGGCTGCGGATCTCCTCAAGCAGAACCGTCTGCTCGTTGATTGGAGTAGCGACGGCAGGTGTGAGTGGTAGTGGTGGAGGAGTGTTGTTGACATTCGTGCTGGTGTTGTTTGGATAATCCATAACCTTGAAAGAAAAATTTGGGTTAGGACAGATTCAAAGCATATGAAATGATAAGATTCAAGGAATATGAATTTTAAAGAATGTTTTTAGTTGTTTGTTCTTGTGTTATATTACTTAGGTTGTCCACGCAGAACAGACCTGCATGGTAGGGTTCCATACAGCTCTGACCTACATGGTAGGGTTTCATACAGTTCTGACCTGTATGGGTCACCAACAAAACTTGTCACGTCCCACTTCCCAGTATACGGGCAGAGGATGCGACGAGGCCACTACGTATTTGTTCCCTTATAAAAAATGAATAATAAATAAAAGAAACGGGAAAAAGTCCCCAAATTGAGCATCATGTGCCTACACGTGATAGGCACTGCGCTTGACAAACTAAGCTGAAACTGGGCCTCACGTGCAGACACGTGACTTCTATATACAAAGTATATAGGCGTCTGAATAAAGCAAACAATTGGCCAGAACAAAAACTCACATGATAGCACGCGACGCTATTTGATAGGCTTAATTTATTGGGGTCACGTGCTACATGTGATGGGCTCCTATGCCTTCTGAACCGATAGAATTAAATTCTAATTAAGAGGAATCAAAACCCCTAGTTGGAAAATGTTTCTTTAAATCTTTCCAAACAAGAAAGATTGTGCTCTGTAAATCATAGCACTATTGGATTAAAGATCCAATGGTGATTAAACATTACCAAGATACAGAATAATTTCTGTATGGGAAAATATTTTCCCAATCTTGCTAAAAACAAGAAAGATGTCTTTTGTAAAACAGAAGCCCTTGGATCAAAGATCCAATGGTGGGATAAATTCCCAAATCAATTAGAAATCTTTCAATGAGATATTTTCTTAACTGATTCAACAAATCAGCTTCCCCTATATAAAGGACCTAAAACTTCCAGTCTTGTACAGTGGAACCCCCCATGAACTTCTAGTTCAAAAATACAGAAAATAGAGAGGAAAAACCCTTGGTAAGAAAAAACCAAAAGAGAATTTAATTCTAAAACCAAGAGTTTAACTCTTCTCAAAGAACTTAGTTCTTCCTCTGGTTGGAATCTGCAGAAGCAGATCTCCCCACAAGTTGAGAATTTAATTCTCATCGGGAAGATTCTGTTATGTAGATCCAAATCATGGGGAAAGAACTATGTTCAAAGAATTTAATTCTTACCAAAAAGATATAGGAATTTAACTCCTCTGATAAAACTAGGGTTTAATCCTATAAAAGAATTTAATTCTTATAAAAATAAGGGACCTGAAATTCATAAAACTCAAATCCAGAGCTCCATGCATATTAGTGTTTGATGCTACACAATAAAAGCTCACATGTTCCCACGTGAGCAACGTTAAGGAATAAAAAAAGGTAGGACTGAGATCTAGCCACGTGACCCCACGTGACCCTTGAGAAGTGCTCAACACTTATAAAAGAGAAAAGAGAATAAACCCTATTTTTGGAGCGCCTCACGTGATCCCACGTGACCTCTGAGAAGTGCTCAACACTTATAAAAGAGAAAAGGGAATAAACCCTATTTTTGGGGCGCCTCACATGATCCCACGTGACCCTTGAGAAGTGCTTAGCACTTATAAAAGAGAAAAGGAAAATAAACCCAAGACAGTTCCTATTTTGGGGCGCCTCATGCGATCCCACGTGACCTAACAATACTTATCACTAGAATAAAAGAATAAAAGAGGCAGCGCCCAACTTTAAGCGCCACACGTGCCACACGTGGGCGCCCCAACTTTTAGTGTTTAACACTGCTTCAAGCGCCTTACGTGACCCCACGTGAGCGACCCAACTCTTAGTGTTTAACACTACTCCAAGCGCCTCACGTGACCCCACATGAGCGTCTCCAACTTTTAGTGTTTAACACTACTTCAAGCGCCTCACGTGACTCCATGTGAGCACCTCAACTCTTAGTATTTAACACTACTCCAAGCGCCTCACGTGACCCCACATGAGCGCCTCAACTCTTAGTGTTTAACACTACTCCAAGCGTCTCACGTGACCCCATGTGAGCGCCTCCAACTTTTAGTGTTTAACACTACTTCAAGCGCCTCACGTGACCCCACGTGAGTGCCTCAACTCTTAGTGTTTAACACTACTCCAAGTGCCTCACGTGACCCTACTTGAGCGCCTCAAAATTCTTAGTGTTCAACACTACTATAAGGCCTCATATGGGGCACGTGAGCGATGAGCATATACTAGTGCTTAACACCATAAGAGGCCAGCTTCAAACCCTAGATTGGTCAAGTATTTCCTGAGATTAAATCTCTAAATAAACCAAGCCTCCATGCTCATGACTGATGACTCTTAAATCTGAAATCTGGTTCAAAGGTACATCTCTTCATACCTCTGATACATGTCGTTGTAATTCTTCAACGTCTCCAGAGAGATGGAGGGTCCCCATAACCAATAACTTTTGGTGCATCCCCAAACGGTTAAACCTTACAGACTATGATGTCTTTAAACCGTACAGACTATGACATCTTTAAACCAGAATATGATGTCTCTAAACCTTACGGACTATGAGGTCCTTAAACTCATGGACTATGATGTCCTTAAACCCAATGGACCACAATGTCCCTAAAATAAAACGATAGAGTCCAAATACTCTTTCGTTGGATCTAAATGATCCCAAAACCTTGTTGAGTAGATCTTAGTCTAAAATTAGACTAACGTATCCTTAACAAGCATTTAAGTTAATCTTAATCTAAAACAAGATTAACGATCCTTAAACCAACCCAAACCCAAATCTAAGAAAATACGGATTTGGACTAATCCACGCCCTACGGGCGACAACATAAATTAGTCTCCGTATACAATCCACGGGCAACCAAAAATAAAACAAACAAACACGACACGAAGTGACCATCTGGAGAAGGAGAAAGTGGTTACCGCTATGCGGTAGCGTAATTAAATGCAGGGGCTTGCGCATGCAGGGAAGAGCGTCCTCATAATCAAAAACCCCTCGTAAACGAGGGGGAATCTGATGAAATCTGTTACAATGGCCGCATCCGTCTAAATCTCTGATACACGATGCCATAAATCAACTTGGCATCTTCGGAGAGGTGGACGGATAAATCCAAATAGCATCTGCCCCCAAAATTCAGGCCAGACGTCCTAACGTCCCGGTCGCGTCTTTCGGCGGAGAACAGTATTCACTCTGAAGTAAACACGCTAATTGTATCTAAGCAATATAAGTAAAATGCACAAGAGACAATGTCAATGAATATAATTGAACATCAACTTTATTTAATAAACATTCTTTTTACAATACAACTGAAAAGTAAATACATGAAATGGAAAGCAAATCCTAAACAATGGCATAACAGAAATAGAAAATACAGAATGTAAATGTGTACAAGGAATCTAAAGCTCTGGGTCGAAAGTTAGTTGGTCCAAATCCTCACTGGTGGGCTCGATCTCCAGTGAGTCCGAATCACCTAACGACATTCCAAAGAAGAAGAAAGAGAATGTCGTCAGCGAACAAATCGCTCGGTAAGTCCCGTAAATAGACAAGAATGGAATAGACAGAATAGAGAGTATGTTGTTATAATGTTGTATTTAGTGTTAACGCTGTTGTTTGTAGCTTGGTACAAAAGAATACTGGTGTATACGAGAGGATTCCCACTATTCCGGAGACTAAGGTATACGGAGCACAAGGAACCGTTCAGCCACTGTACAACGGCAATTGAATTCAGGTTAGGTGTATTATGGTTACAGTCTCGTGCCACTTTTAACACCTTCCGTACCAGTCTACCTTTTATAAACCTCGCGATATCTTGATTGTATTGTTTGTATTGTTTTGTCTTGATTTATATAGATGGATGACTTTCCGGAACCATGATATCAGTAATGGAACGGATATAATGGATGGACATCTAGATGGAATATATCCATGGTTCGGCTCAGTTAATATAGATTGAATAGATTGAACAGATTGAATACATAAATTCATGGATTCATGTTAAATTGTAGTTTGATACATGAATCATATTCAAGTCAGTTTGATTATATCGAGACTCAGTCTGTGTCAGACAATTATAAAAGAAATTTAATCCTGAATTATATTTTGGTGCTATCGGTAACTGCTGCACATGGACGGCAGAATTTGTGTCTTTTCCAAAGACAATTACCGTGTTGATAACACCGTTTATTAAGTTGTCTACCTTAAATAGGCAAGCACCCATATCTCCGGCTCCCTGAGGCTCAAGAGACCGGTCTCGCTTAAACCTATGTTTACTAGGGTCCTTATTGTAATTTAGTATAACTTGAGGGGGTTTTATGTAAAAATAATTTAGTACAATTTTCAAAATATACTTCAAGTATTTTATCATCGTCTTTAGAGTTTTCATTGATGTATATTTTATCAATGTGACATTTCTAGTGAATAAAACCTAATTTCATAATATATGGTATTTATTTGTAATATTGAAATTGTATGGTATTTTCTTGTAAATGAGATGTTTTTCTTGAATTTTGGAAATGTGAAATATTATAAATATTTAAAAATAGATATTTTGATATTAATTACATTTATATTTATTTATTAAAAATATAAGTTTTGTTTATAATAGAAATCACATTTTCTAAAGAAAATTGTATTTTAAATCTTTCGTGATTGTATGCTCCTTACGGAGATCCGCATCTCACTCTACTAGGCCTGAGGATATGTGATAATCCACACCATACTGAACGGGTTCCCCAAAATGGGTTGTAAAGGCACAATCGCAAAGATTTGTTAAAATACATTTTTCGTAGAAAAATGTTTTATAAGTTGAAAGTAGTTATATGTAAAGTTATATTTTCCCAATCTATGTTCCCAAATTCCATCGTGCTATATTAGATATATGTGTTGTGAGGAGGTAGGTCATTACCTCGTGAGTTATCTAAAGGTATAAAGGTATTATAGAGTTTAATGTCAGAAACTAAAGTTTGTGGTATTTTAATATAAAATTGCGATAAAAGATGCATATAACAAACTTTTGTGATGAAACTTGTTAAAAATGTTTATTAATGTTTAATGAACAATATGTGATGATATGAAGGTATCTTGATTAAGAAAAATTGTAGTTTCTAAAGAAAACTGAATCGGAAGTTGGACTAACTCCGCTTCCGTCGGGTTTTAGTTTTGAATGTTTTTAGAATAGAGAAAAGAGGAAGAAGTAGAGACTTACTAGATATTTGACTAGAAGTGAGAAGGAGGAAGAGGTGGGAGTTTCTGGTGCGTCGTTTCATCATCGGAAACTTCTCGGATTGCCGTCGGAAGTTCGTCGGAGTTTCGCCCTTTTGCTAACTCCACATGCACACAAAAGACTTGGGAATTTTCTTGAGAGTTTGGGCAGGGATTTGGGAATGAGGAGGGGTGATTTGAGGGTGGTATTTATAGAAAAAATTAGGGTTTTAGGGTAGTGAAAGGGTGTATTAAAAATCTGTATTAAAATGGATTAAATGTGTGTTTTAATGTGCTCTGTAAATGTGCAGGAAAAACAAATAATACAAGAGTTATGGGGGGAGTCCAAGAGTCGCCAGAGTTAAAGAAAAATAGGGTTTGGACCGAGTTGAACCGGCGACGCCGGCCGAGTCAAGCGTTTCGCCGGCCCGAGTGGGGCGAGTCGGGGCTCTTCTTGGTGCCACGTGTCCCTGACGCTTGGTCTGGCCTCGTGGACATGTTTGTTTAGGCTGTGACTCTTGGTTTTACGGGTTGAGCACGTGTAGACTATTGGGCTTCTAAAAGATTAAAAGAATTTAAATAAAAAAGAATGTGTGGCTGATGGAATTTGAACTCTGGTACTTTGGTTCAGCAGTGTAAGGTCTTACTAGTGAGTTACAAGCTCCTTCTTGCTGTTCAAAAGTAAATCAAATTCTTATAGTACTCACAGGAATTGTAAATTCCCCAATTGTACATTAACTTTAAATGTATTTTATGTACACTAAAATTGGAGTTGTTACAAAATTTATATGAATTATTGATTTTGAAAAGGATTTATGTGATTTGGGACAATTTATAAATTATTATACAATTAATTGTATATAAGTTAATGCTAAAATTAATTAATGGTTCACTAATTATGCATTAATCTTGTTTATGTATTATGACATGTAACATAATATGTTGCAACACTTGCTACATTTTTATGAACCATGGCTTCTTTCTTTAAAATGATTTTTGTTTTAAAATGAGAGGAAAAAGAAAAAGGAAAAGGAAAAATAAAAGAAAAGATATTTTGATGGAGGGGGGACATTGAGGCATGGGCAAAAGGGGGGGTTTATTCTTCAACCATGGTTTCTCCACTTCATTTCTTCATCTTCCTCTTCCTCCAGCTTCTCTACCACCATGCACCACCTACAAAACTAAACCAAAACCTCACACTCCCTTCACGAAAGATGACCACAATCTCATCCTAAACCCCATGGGTGAATCAAGTTGGGACTTTGAGCACTTTGGGCCATCCTAGAATTTTCTTGAGTTGCTTCGAAGAGGTAAATCCTACACTTTTAGTTAAGTATCTTATTTTCCTAACCTCTTATAGTAGTTTAGAGTTAAACAAATGTAGTTTAATGATCTTGGAAAATTCAATTTTAAGTTGTGGTTTAGGAGATATTTTGGATTATGAAGGTGTAATTGAGGTGTAGTTAGCGACCACAACTCTTCTAGTGTTAGAATTCTGGTCTAAACTGAGACTTGAAACCCCAAAACATGAACTTGGAAATTTCTGATATTGGGTTTTATGGAAATTGTGATGATATATTAGGATCTGCTACGACCCGGATACCCTAAAAAATAATTAGTGATCACAGAGATGTACATGTGATTAGGAGCATATCCTAGAGACCCGAGACCCCAACCCTACTATCTAGCCGTAAATAAAAGCAATATGGCCGCAAATTGCGGCCTAGACATAGGTTCTGGGTTTGGTTCTTGGACCATGGTTTCTTTATCTGGTATATAGACCTATATGCAAAATGTCCCAATTTCATCTGTGTCAAAATCTAGAAGTGTTTTCCCAAGTTGCTATTTTCGTTTGCGACTTTCATTAACTTGAATTTGATATTTGAGTTTTGACTCGGTCGTTTGACGTTGTACGTTAACGTCGAGAGTTGTTCGGTTATTCTTGCATGCGTAAGCTGTAGATTCTAACTTATGTGCATTTCGCTTGCCGTATCGGTTTTCGTATTCGATTCTTATTTACGATACGATGTGCGATGAACTATAGGTACCTTCACGTAGTCTTCTGGATGACAAGGGAGGGCAAGGCGTCATCGACTTCGGAAAAGTAAGGATAGTAGGTAAGTAGATGTATATCTACGGGAAAAGTCGGGTGGGTGGCGTATTGCACCCCCGCAACCGTAGATTAGGATACTTATATATATATATATATATATATGTCAATGTGAGATATGGATACTTAGCAAGTAGGGTTCTAGGAGACTATAGGTTAGATTAAGCGTGCTCGTAGGAAGGTTTACTCTTAGTTTTATTTCCTTAGTCGTGAGTCATTGGTTTCATATTGTCGCGCACACACGAACACACTTGGTATGATATGTGTGTATATGTATATGTATATATATATGGACATGTTGACACACACACACACACGTGTAAGATAATGATATAATATGCTAAAAGGATATGAGTCGATATGATTGGATATGATGTCAAGAGATTATGATATATGATTTGAGTTTGAAGCATCGTATATGATATGATATATTAAAGGTTCATTAGAAGATATACATATAACATGCGATAACATGCGACTTGATAAGATAATAGAATGTACATGACTTTATATCCGTACCCTTGATTAGGATATCGTATGATAGATAATACCGTACGAGATATGATATATATATATATATATATATATATATATATATATATATATATATATATGAGGTTAATGGAGGAAAGGTGCCATAGGGGGAATTTCCTCCTATGGCGTCGGAAAAATGCACCCTCCATGATTTTTTCGACGATCGGCATACATTACCTCCATCTTTATCATCTAAGATGTGGATACACCAAATTTCATGTGATTATACCATTTTTTCACCATTGATTTAGTTGGTGCAAAATTAATGGATTATCGACAATAGAACTTTTTACATTGCTAATTCAACGGTGATAAAGGGGTGGAATCACATGAAATTTGGTGTATGCATATCTTAGATGATAACAATGATGATGATGATGGATGCCGATCGTCAAAAAAAATGGTAGAGGTTGTATTTTTCGATGCTATAGGAGAAAATCCTCTCCTATGGCCTCTTTCCTCCATTATTCTACACACACACACAGGATGATTGATCCGCACTCTTGACTCGAGAATGCCGTACGACGGACTGTACCGTACAAGATGCTATGAGGCTGGATCGGCAACTGATAGATATATCGACTCGGAGATGCCATAGATTTTCTAATTACTTTTGACTCGGTTTTAGTTTAGTCTTTTAATTACTTAGGTAGAGGTTAGAATATAATATTGGAGTCATACCTATTTTCAAAACAAACGAATCGTATGTATTTTCAAAAAGACAACCCGAGAGACGCTACGGATTTTCAAAAGGTATCTCTCTTCTCAAAAACACCGTAGCCCCTACTTTTCTAAAGACAGCGATTCGTGATAATTTAAATACTATAACTGTATGGCTCGTATATAGGTATATATTTTATATTGTTGCACTTACTGTTTAATTTTTTGCTATGCTCATATTATTCTCATTTCATTTATATATATACATGTTCTTCTTTAGCTGTTATAGCCTCGTCTGCTAGGACACATGCACCATTACCGATGATCCGCATGTTGCACATACACTTATTTGCCGGCTCACATACATCATCATCGGTAATTGCCATACCACGTACATATTAGAAACCGTTACTTCACTCATACAACCTGATAATTTGTAGCTTAGTTGTATTATTTAGCATTTGTGATCTCACATGTTAGTTTAGATATTGCATTTCTTACTTAGATGCCACATGCATTTATATATACATTCTGGTTATGCACTATAGATTGGATTTATGCCAGTATTCATTGTTTTATTATCAGCTCATGATTATGAGATTTCGGTTTCCATGAGATTTCTGGATTTGGGAAACCGCATGCGAATTTTGAAACTTATGATTATTTTAAAAGAAAAATGCGGTTTCTGGTGATATGATGGGTGGCGTCCACCATGAGATTTCTCGGTTCTTGAGCTATATGTATACCCGATTCGAGGAGAGAGGAGGCAACGTCTGTGGGTACATGGTGGACCCGGTGCGATACCCCGGGGCAAGCAGATCGTATAGAGAGATATTAACCCAGCAGAGGAGCACTACCGACCAGTGATAGTTTGGCTCGGCGAATATCCGGAGGAAACCGACCGGAGTCGTGAAATCAGATGAATATACGGCCGATCCGGACTAACGGAGCCCGAGATATGAGAATTATGTGTCTCTGCTGGACACAGATTTTATGATGTTTTTGTGTGTCGATGCAGGGAACTCAGGTTTTATCATGATTTTGTGTGTCGTTGCTGGACACACGTTGGATGATATATTTATACATTATACACACGAGATGTTACCACTTTATAACACGGACACGAGTACATTGGTATCACACTTATGCTTATACTATTACCCTCGCTACCATTCGATGATATTATACTATTATTGTATTGTATGACCTAGGAGATCGTCATACATTAGATTTCTACTCGGTGATGTTTTCTATCCATGAGTTGGCAACTCACCCCTGTTGTGCCACAGTTTTCTTGTAGGTTGACCACACAGGTTTCAGTAGTGGCTTGCTGGCATACAGTTTCCTTTCGGGTGATTTTCTTGGTAGGTGAGGTACACTTGCATCGTGACCACCAGTTGTATCTGTTTATTTATTCAGTCGTATCTAATTAAAAGCTCCATCAACCAGATTATGTATATTGTAGATTTAGAAACCTCGACTTTTATATTCTTTCGGACTTAGAGTCACTTTCATGTATTTATTCTTTATTCTTGTTTTTCTTTGATGATGTTTTATTTTCCTTTCTTTCTGTGTTTGATCTTCTTCTCAGGGTGTCATATATTTGTATCTTTACGTGGTTGTTTCCTCCAATTTGCGAAGAGCTAGCTCCCGCTTGAGGATGCCTATTATTATTATTTCTTATATTGTTTTCGGGTTAAAATTTAAAAAAAGAGGTGCTGCCCAAATTTCAAACGACGAAAAATGTTTTCAAGATAAATACAAAACATTGTATTTCATATGATACTACTTATGTTTTGAAGAAAGAACCTGATTTCATCAAACCTTTATTTCTAAACCCCACCTCCACTATTTTCCCTAAAAAGGTTTAGATTTTTGGGCTTTTGTCTTACTTGGATTAGGTGGGGTCCTATAGACTTCACATGATTCAAGTGCCAGTCACGTGCCTTTTTCGGGTCGTGACAAAGTTGGTAGCAGAGCATTAGGTTTAACCTTGGTTCGAGTCTACATTTGACTATGTGGAGTATAGGGCGTATATATATTTTGGAACCTAGGGTTGACCTTACGGAACTTATACTTGACTGAGGGGTTATTAGACCCGAACATTCGTCGCGTAGGTTGACCTTGGTTAATGGAGTAAGTGACTTAAGTAGAGTGACGTATCGTGTGTATGTTCCGCGACATACTTACGATATGCTACTCCGCTTAAGTAGCCTTAGGATGTGCATTTCTTATGCACCGTATTTCTATTCGTTCTTATGATCTATTCTCATAGATATTTGATTGCGGTTTTTGTTACCTTGGCTACACGAGCAGAGAGAGCTGGGATTAGAGATGCGGTCAGCACGAGCTCGTCAGGGACGAGGACTGACTAGGATGCATTCCAGTGACGTACGAATGCATTGATATATTTTTTTACTAGGATTTCTTGTTGACACGAATGTTCGGGATCTGCACCAGATGATCAGGCCATTACTAGAGGCCATCCAGATTGTGAAGACTATTGATGTACTATCTACTCCAAAAGTCGATGTGTTGTTTACCGTGCGGACAGATAAGCCAGCTGTTGCTGAGTTTGAAAAGATATCGCCTCCAGACTTTTGAAGCCACTGCAGCATGAGTTTATACACGGAGATGTGATAGAAGATCTCTAGTCACCCTTGGATAAGTGACTAGAATATTTTGTTTATTTGGATGCTCCGATGCGAGGTCATCAACTTGGCTAGCTTCAGTTAGAAATGGACCTCACTCAGACGTATGGTGAGTCGATCGAGAAAGGACGAGCGAAAGCGCATTGCTCCAATGACTTGGACGAGTTTCTGAGGATGTAATTGGCCAGATGCCTTCTACAGAATATTAGAGATGCCGAGTTCATAGCTTCAGAAGAGACTCTGAATATGACTATAGCTAATTGGTGAGCAGTCCACACAGCTATGAAGAGATGATTCTTAATTGGTTCATATTAAAGAGAAGCGGAGTAAGAGATTCGTGCGAGATCTTAACGAGTTGACGTTCCTTCTCGTTGATGTCAGAGATTTACTACGCACGCAGAGGCGTTGGATATGGCCAAAATTTCTAGAGTAAAGTCGTGATAAGAATGCAGCTGTCCCTGAACAAGAAATGGATTAAGTAAAGAATGCCAACTTCCGGGCAATTCTGCATAGATGAGATTGGAAAGAGACCCTGACAGGATATTTCGGGAGTACTTCATGATAAAAACTTTGACCAGGATCGATTGTATCGTGCACACTCAGTGGGCCATAGATTGCCATCATTGACGTGATACATTACGAGTGGCCATGTAAATTGGCTAGGAGATCTTCAAAGAAGCGCCAGAGCAGAACTGTTTCCGTCATTATCTGTATCGGGCTGTTGAGTCGAGGAGTCATGTAACTGGTAATCTGAAGAGAGAAACGGGGATCTAAGAGCAAAGGACGCTAGAAAGTGGGCAGGAGGCAAGTTGATATCTTGCTCTGCCAGCCTTGGGTGAACCGGCACTTTCGACATTAAGGAAGGGTACCTCGACGTTAGTTATTATGAATTGCGCCTTAGTGATTCGGATATCACGTTTTCATCGTTTTGATTCCGGCATTTTGACGATTTGTTTTATGATTGATATTTCCTATGTGTACCACAGTTGCACTTGATTCGTATTCTCATGTATCAGTTGTACTGATTTCATTTTTGAGCATACCCATTTGCACTTGATTTTGATTTTATGCACTTTGAGATACTTGATTTGATTTCATGCATATGGTATGCACATGGTTTGACTTATGCATTCGGTGTAGTTACACACTCTTTCAGTACATTGATTTGGGTTTTTGTGCACGCGGCTACGCACGTTTACGAGTTCATATACCGCGGTATACTTGATTTGTTTCGGTGTATGTCGTATACCGTTGATTTTGATTTTGATACTCAATATTCGTTTTCGTGCACTCTAGTGCACTGGATTTATGTTTTTGTGCACCTTGTGCACTTGATTGAGATTTTGCGCACACTTGGCGCACTTGATGAGATTTTGTGCGCACCAGATGAACTTAATTGAGATATTTTATGCATATCAGATTTACTTGATATTATTGTCAGGAACACCGGTTGCACTTGACAGGTATTTTCGTGCACACCTGTTGCACTTGGTTTTTGCTTCTGTGTACATTCGTGGCACCTGTATTTGATTTCGATTCCCGTGCGCACCAGACGCATGTGGTATTTTTGTATACACTACTTGAGATTGATTCCTTTCGAGCATCATTTTTTTGTGACATAAACTATATTATATAATAACTGAGCAGGACTATTCCGAGAATAATACCTGAGTATTTTCGCATGCACCAATATTTATTGAGGGGTTTTTCAAAAGGAGCTATAACCTCAATATTTTCCTACGTGTCTATGAGTGACACAAAAAATTTACGAAGAATGCCCTTCTAACTCATTTTCAAAAAGGCGGGACGTATATGTTAACCAAAAGATATGTATATATATATATATAGCTATTTTTCTTTATAATGAATGTCCGCTACTTGTGCCGTGATATGCGAATCGCACGGCGATTTGAAAGAGGTTTTGCATACACTTCTATCCAGTTGTTTTGGCGATTACACAACGATGCGAACTATACATATATTGTAGTTCTAATTATATTGTATTTGATTTTAACTATGGATTTGGAAACTGGTATTTTCACATTAACCCCCATGACGGCGTGACGCTTGACGGAGTTTCGATTTTGAGTTTTGCACTTGTTTTCATGCGCATGTATTGCGCTACGGTATATCTTATGTATTCGTGATTTCGGAGCCCCGTTAATTTGATCATTTTACTGAAATGTTTTAGTAATTGGAGGGTTTAAATTTAAATTCGAGAACCGAATTTATATAAGAGGGGAAGGTTGTAATATTTCAGAAAAATAAAATATTATTTTTGGAATTTAATAAAATAAAATAATAAATTTTATGAATAGTATAAAAAGTATGGAAAATTATATGAATTATTGATTTTGAAAAGGATTTATGTGATTTGGGAAAATTTATAAATTATTATACAATTAATTGTATACAAGTTAATGCTAAACTTGATTAATAGTTCACTAATTATGCATTAATCTTGTTTATGTATTATGACATGCAACATGACATGTTGCAACACTCGTTACATTTTTATGAACCATGGTTTCTTTCTTTAAAATGATTTTTGTTTTAAAATGAGAAGAAAAAGAAAAAGGAAAAAATAAAAAAAGAGATATTTTGATGGAGGGGGGACATTGAGGCATGGGCAAGAGAGAGAGGAGGGGAGTTATTCTTTAACCATGGTTTCTCCACTTCATTTCTTCATCTCCCCTCATTTTTATTCCTTCATCTTCCTCTTCCTCCACCTCCTCTACCGCCATGCACCACCTCCAAAACTTAACCAAAACCTCACACTCTCTTCACAAAAAATGACCACAACCCCATCCTAAATCCCATGGGTGAATCAAATTGGGACTTTGAGCACTTTGGGCCATCCTAGAATTTTCTTGAGTTGCTTCCAAGAGGTAAATCCTATTTAGTTAAGTATCTTGTTATCATAACCTAATATAGTAGTTTAGAGTTAAACAAATGTAGTTTAATGATCTTGGAAAATTCTAAGTTGTGATTTAGGAGATATTTTGGATTATGGAGGTATAATTGAGGCGTAGTTAGAGACCACAACCCTTCTAGTGTTAGTATTCTGGTCTAAACTGAGACTTGAAACCCAAAAACATGAACTTGGAAATTTCGGATATTGGTTTTTGTGGAAATTGTGATGATATATTAGGATCTGCTGTGACCCGGATACCCTGAAAAAAATTAGTGATCACAGAGAGAAGTGCAGGTGATTAGGAGCATACCCTAGAGACCCAAGACCCCAACTCTACTATCTGGCCGCAAATGAAAGCAATATGGCCGCAAATTGCGGCTTAAACATAGGTTCTGGTTTGGTTCTTGGACCATGGTTTCTTTATCTGGTATATAGACCTATCCTATATGTAAAATGTCCCAATTTCATCTGAGTCAAAATCTGGAAGTGTTTTCCCAAGTTGTTGTTTTCGTTTGCGACTTTCGTTAACTTGAATTTGATATTTGAGTTTTGACTCGGTCGTTTGATGTTTTTACGTTAACGTCGAGAGTTGTTTGGTTATTCTTGCATGTCTAGGCCGTTGGTTCTAACCTATGTGCACTATGAGTGTCGTATCGGTTTTCGTATTCGATTCTTATTTACGATACGATGTGCGTTGAACTGTAGGTACCTTCGTGTGGACTTCGGAACGACGAGGGAAGGCAAGGCGTCATTGACTTTGACAAAGCAAGGATAATAAGTGAGTAGATATATATCTACGGGGGAAGTCGGATGGATGACGTATAACACCCCCGCAACCGTAGATTAGGATACTTATATATTTATATATATATGTCAATGTGAGATATGGATACTTAGCAAGTAGGGTTCTACGAGACTATAGGTTAGATTAAGTGTACCGTAGGAAAGTTTACCCTTAGTTTTATTTCCTTAGTCGTGAGCCGTTAGTTTTATATTGTCAAGCACACACGCACACACTTGGTATGATATGCATGTATGTATGTATACACACACACACACATACACACATACACACACGTGTAAGATGAGGATATGATATGCTAAAAGGATATGAGTCGATATGATCAGATATGATATCAAGAGATTATGATATATGATTTGAGTTTGAGGTATCGTATATGATATGATATATTAAGGGATCATTGGGAGATATACATATAACATGCAATAACATATGACTTGATAAGATAATAGAATGTATGTGACCTTAGATCCGTACCTTTGATTAGGATATTGTACGGCGGATGATACCATACGAGATATGATACACACACACACACACACAGGATGATTAATCCACACTCTTGACTCGAGAATGTCGTACGACGGACTATACCGTACAAGATGTTATGAGGCTAGATCGCCGACCGATAGATACATTGACTTGGAGATGCTATAGATTTTCTAATTACGTTCAACTCGGTTTTAGTTTAGTCTTTTAATTACTTTGGTAGAGGTTAGAATATAATATTGGAGTCATACATATTTTCAAAACTAGCGAATCGTATGTATTTTCAAAAAGACAATCCGAGGGACGCTACGGATTTTCAAAAAGTATCTCTTTTCTCAAAAACACCGCAGCCCCTATTTTTCTAAAAACAATGATTCATGCTATTTTAAATACTATAACTGTATGGCTCGTATATAGGTATATATTTTATATTGTTGTGCTTACTATTTAATTTTCTGCTATGCTCATATTATTCTCATTGCATTTATATATATGCATGTTCTTCTTTAGCTGTTATAACCCCGTCTGCTAGGATACATGCACCATTACCGATGATGTGCATGTTGCATGTATACTTATTTGCCGGCTCACATACATCATCATCGATAATTGCCATCCCACGTACATATTAGAAACCGTTCACTCGTACGACCTAATAATTTGTAGCTTAGTAGTATTATTTAGCATTCGTGATCTCACATGCTAGTTTATATATTGCATTTCTTACTTAGATGCCACATGCATTTATATATACATTCTGGTTATGCACTGTAGATTGGCTTTATGCTGGTATTCATTGTTTCATTATCAGCTCATGATTACGAGATTTCGATTTTCATGAGATTTATGGATTTGGGAAACCGCATGCGAATTTTGAAAATTTATGATCATTTTAAAAGAAAAATGATGTTTATGATGATATAATGTGTGGCGTCCACCATGAGATTTCTCGATTCTTGAGCTATATGTATACCCAATTCGAGGAGAGAGGAGGTACCATCTGTGGGTACATGGTGGACCCAGTGCGGTACCCCAGGGCAAGAAGATCGTATAGAGAAACGTTGAGCCCGACAGAGGAGCACTACCGACCGGTGATAGTTTATCTCGGCAGAAATCCTGAGGATACCGATCGGAGTCGTGAGATCAGATAGATATAGGGCCGATCCGGACTGACGGAGCCCGAGATATGAGAATTATGTATCGCTGCTGGACACGGATTTTTTGATGTTTTTGAGTGTCGATGCAGGGCACTCAGGTTTTATCATGATTTTGTGTGTCGTTGCTGGACACACGTTGGATGATGTATTTATACATGATACACATGAGATGTTACCAATTTATGACACGGACACGAGTACATTGGTATCACACTTATGCTCATACTATTACCCTCGCTACCTTTCGATGATATTATACTATTATTGTACTGTATGACCTAGGAGATTGTCATACATTCGATTTCTACTCGATGATGTTTTCTACTCACGAGTTGGCAACTCACCCCCGCCGTGCCACAGTTTTCTTGCAGGTTGACCGCACAAGTTTCAGTAGCGGCTTGCTGGCACACGTTTCCTTTCGGGTGAATTGCTTAGTAGGTGGGGTACATTTGCATAGTGACCACCAGTTGTATCTGTTTATTTATTCAGTTGTATCTAGTTAAAAGCTCCATCAACCAGATTATGTATATTGTAGACTTAGAAACCTCGACTTGTATATTCTTTCAGACTTAGAGTCACGCCCATGTATCTATTCTTTATTCTGGTTTTTCCTTGATGATGTTTTAGTTTCTTTTCTTTCTGTGTTTGATCTTCATCTCAGGGCGTCGTATATTTATATCTTTGCGTGGTTGTTTTCGCCAATTGGCGAAAAACTAGCTCCCGCTTGGGGATAC
The DNA here is from genome assembly GCA_030015575.1 of Agapanthus africanus. Taxonomy (NCBI): domain Eukaryota; kingdom Viridiplantae; phylum Streptophyta; class Magnoliopsida; order Asparagales; family Amaryllidaceae; genus Agapanthus; species Agapanthus africanus. The sequence goes on from JASDDO010000178.1 coordinate 438,655, forward strand.
CTATTATTATTATTGCTTGTATTGTTTTCGGGTTAAAATTTACAAAGGAGGTGCTTCCTAAATTTCAAACGACGAAAAATGTTTTCAAGATAGATACAAAACATTGTATTTCATATGATACTACTTATGTTTTGAAGAAAGAACCTGATTTCATTAAACCTTTATTTTAAAACTTCACCTCCATTATTTTCTTTAAAAAGGTTTAGATTTCTGAGCTTTCGGCTTACTTGTATTAGGTGGGGTCCTATAGACTTCATGTGATTCAAGTGCCAGCCACGTGCCTTTTCCGGCTCGTGACATATAGTTATTAATTAGTTTGAATATGTTATCCCTGTGAATATTATTATATCAAATAATAGTGCATGTGTTTTAATATTCAGCAAATATTACCGATATACTGTTTTATAGTATCCATCTGTATCTGTACCGATAATAGTTTATCTAGTTACATGCCGGAACGTCACAACGTTATCATACTACTATATTAGTTCAATATGTTATCTACATTGTATCATACATGGTAATGGACGTATAATGGTTATTACAGATAGATACATATGCATCCTGACATTTGTCGTGTTTTGATATTGATTACAGTTTTACATTGGTATCTGTTTTGATTAATATATATTACATGACATGTTCACGACTCACTACCAGACTTGTTACTTGGATCTTATTACTAATGCCAATAATCCTAACTATTGTCCTGATGGACGTGACTTGTTGTCTGCATAGACAAAACCTCTACATGCTTGATCCTGTGTTTGCATTAGACTTACATCATCAATACCTGACTTGAACACATAATCTTGAGGGTTAGGGGAAATCAAGAATGAAACCTAACCTGTAACTCAACCGTTCTATGCTTATACCGATCACTCTTTACGGGATAGGCCACCCCCGTAATGATGCTACTGACATCATTCGTCTATACATGTTACATGTTTACTGCTTAGCGGCACGTCTCGGATTCAGCCCGAGAGTCTTGACCGTGGTTCCGGGCACGCACATGTTACTATTGAGTTATATCGACGATTCCATTAAATTTATTTCAAATACTTTTGGAATAGATAACCAAGAAGCACAGTTTTAGAATACACATCACACACCAATACATACATATACCTCACTGTTTCATATCTTTGTTATTCATTGATATTCATATTTACTTATATCATTATATCCTGGTTATCACTATTATTTTGATATTATGACGCACTGACGTCTGGGTTTTACATGGCCCAGATACTTGACATAGCATTGAGTATTCGACAGGATCGCCGATCAGTGAGGACCACCTCATTGATATAACTCTTATGCGGGTTAGTTATTTCTTGGATCTTTATTGCTTTCGCTATCTTTTTCAGTTATTGTTCTTGTGGCTATTGGACATGTGATAGATATATTTAATAGTTTACTGTTCTTGATATTGTTGGATATATATGCCCTAGAGGACTTCATTGTATATGATGCTAGGGATATGTATGTACATGAAAATCTTGCTCGATATGATAGTATGCTATTTGGTTTGTCTTTATCTTAACATGTGATGTGTTGTACTTTGTATTTCATATCTTGTATATGTGTTGATAAAGCCCGTAGGATCTTTGCCTAACTACCAGCATTTTGATGGCAATCATACTTGTGGGAGCTGGGTAGTCGATAGGCACATCCTCAAAGTGTCCCTAGTCATAGGAGTATTAAAACTGGGTATCGATACTCCAGAATAGACTAGTGTATACATATATAGACCCTAACGATGGGCGATGGATTTGTCCCGCAACCATTGGTGAGGTGCACTTAAGATTGTATACAAGTGCTTACAGGGTGTGAGTACACCGAACATGACTCACATAGGACTAGCTAGATGGTATTATACCTAAGTTCAGATAGCAGTTCTCTGGTGACATGAGTGCAAATAGTCTGTCGACCTAAGGTCGTAATTTGTCTCGTGTGAGTTTCCACTATGCTTTGATTACTATCCTACCACGGCTTTACTAAGTCGTGTAAACAAATGTTAGTTGGGTATAGTCCTAGGCCATATGGAGGCAGTGAGCGACTGTTAGGGATTCGTCACTCCCGGTATACGGAGTCGATGCCACGTTGTGATCGGTTGGTCAACACCATAAGTTCCTGGCCAGGGCGGATTGAGAATTACTGGTGGTTGGACCAGTAGATTCTCGGATGGTCTTGAGCCACACTGACACGACTTGTCTGGTTATTAGGGGTCTGACGTTTTCCACCCCCTAGACCTTACATGCGATACTCTCAGAAGAACAGACCGGACCGCACGAAGATTGTCACGGACAGGCTCAGTAGGGGTTCAGATGGGTTGGCTCGTCGGCTTTCATTTTCGACGGATACCTCGGTAGCCGTTACGTGCAGCTAGTACCTCTGACATGCTTGTGGTTAAACCCACTGCCGGCGTATTGTCGAGTATTTAGAGTCCCACACAGAGGGTTTCTATGCTTCAGGCGAAACGATGTAGAGGCCGTATGGTTTTACGGCAGGATTTCGATCACATACATGTACTGGCTACACGGATGATGATCGGGCGGATAATACTGGTGGGCTTTGGTTTAAGCCAGATCCTAGTATTAGATTATTGAATTATTTTCGTCTCTCTATATTCATATTTTTTGGAATACGGATACGGATATGTATATACGTTGAGGGGTATTCTTGTAATTTATGTAAGAGTGCTTCTAGAAGAAAACACCTCATTTGTTGTATAACCATTTTGTTAAATGGTTGATGAGGTGGAGGTATGAGGTGTTGATTGGCAATAAATGAAGCATGGCTACTTGGAGACTCATGAAATGAATATTAAGGCATGGTTGCATTTTATTATTATTGTTGGAAAATAATTTGCTTCATAGCTATCAACATTAGCCATTCAATATTCATTCCATCCTCAACACCCTCTCTTCTCCAAGCTTTCTTCTTCCTCCTCTAACCCTAATTGTCCCATGAGTTGAGAAACCTAGGCTTCTTGAGACTAATCAATCTATAATCACTCTCTACATCTTCTAGGCTACTTAGATTAGCATACTAGGTACCCTAGTAACCTCAGTTTAGAGGTAGGAGCTCAAAGCACACACTCTCGGGTGGATTATCTTTGACGCGAGGAGGCCGACGATCAAGCGCGATCCGTACACTCTTCGAGGAGCTCAAAATGAGGAAGAGGAGAACAAGAACTGAAGGACAAGTACACGGAGGTATAACTTTCTTCATAGTAGTTAGAACCTCCTATTAGTTTAGTTAGTTAAGGTTTAAGTATCGATCTTGGAGTTTAGTCGGTGTTGCGAAGTCCGTAAAAATCGTTTTTTGCGTATTCCACCTCCCCACGAACCCGCGGGGTGAGCGACATCGATTTACAGTGGTATCAAAGCCTACTAAATCTTAACTAGCTAGTTAGCAAGTGTTCAGATGAAAATATTGCACATTTGATGGAACATTTTCCTTACTTTTGTTATATACTTAAAGGTGTTAATTATAAATATGGAACATATGTGGGTTTATCTGTAAAATATTCTTTATCATATATTTCTACATTATAATTAACATTATAAAGGAAAATATATGCATATAATACTTATATGATATTTTGGTAATTAAAAATATGCATATCATATCAAATAATCATACTTATATGATATTTTGGTAATTAAAAATATGCATATCATATCAAATAATCTTAATCAAATTTCTTAAAAATTTATTACCATATAAAATGATTAAGATTATATCTCTAATATAAAAATTATTACTAACATTATTCATGGAGATATTGTGCAGATTTAGCTCAGGTCAAGAAATCTAGATTTTCAAGATGTCAGGATAAAAAATCTGCCAAAAAAAAATCTTAGAATCAATACCGGCAGAGACTCAGAAAATATTTCCAAAATCCAGATATCTAAAAGATCTCCACGTGTCAATATGAGGCCATAGAAGAAAACCAAAACCTTAACTCCCCCAAATAACCGTGCAACCGCGGCCAATAGCCCCAATTCGCGGGGGTCCGCGGCCCCTTTGTGGCCGTTGGATCTGAGATTTTTGGTGGGTGATCATGATTGCATATATTAATCTATGAAATTTAGGGTTTCTGATTTGAGGGCTCTATAAAGGACTGAGGGCTAAAGTTAGAAATCATCATCTTTTACACGAAACAAATCACCGTCAAGGAACAAGAGATTCACGACAGGTCCACGATTTGACGTGATAGAGCGACGTGAATATCGTTGGAGCAAACACTTTCTACGAGGCAGAGATCGAGAGCAATTTCTTCCTCTTGTAATCTAAATTCGAAGGATTTGTACTTGTAATGTTGATTAATAAAGGTAGATCATTTGTAATTATTTCGCATTTAATTTCCGCATTTAATTTCAGCATTATGATTTCCTTCTCTATCTTTTCTTCTTCTCACAACATGCGTGAGTAATTTCTAACTTACTAGGGTTCGAAGGATTAGGGTAGGTCAATGGATGAAAAAATATTATAACTTCTTTTACATTTTATAAAGTTTATAAACTTTAGCAAAATAAATGTTAACATCCTTATCGGGCGCGCTATCAATTTATTGATAGTCTCGACCGCGATTTGAGATTAGATTAACAATTATTTTGGTAAAGGCTAGACATGAATGTAGATCAATGAAGGGATAAGGGTCGATAGTAGGGAAACCCTAGCTTCTTCCAAAAACCCTAATTCTCATTCATCACTATTAATCTAGTTTTAAATCTATCAAAAGATAAAATGAGTCATCTTTATTAGTCATCCATCAACTGCTAAATCCTATGAACCCTACAAGTCTTTTCCCTATAAAATCTATATTTAAACTAGATCTTAAAACTATTCTCCCACTTTCTAATCAACTCATCTAAAGTAAGATTAAAATTTCCATGCATCCCTGTGGACAATCCGTACTCATCTCGGGTAGCTATACGCGACACCGTTATTGATTGCGGTTACTTTACAAAAACACTTTTTCAAAACCAATCAATGGCGCCGTTGCCGGGGATACGTGCGTAATTTTTTCCTTGCTATTCAGGTTGAATTCTTATTCGATCCATATCATAAAAAATTAAAAACAGCAAATTGTATATTTAACGCTTAGTGTGCGACTTTTTTGCGCGGGAATTTGGAGTCACTGGAGGAGATAAAGTTTCAGAGATTTTCAAAGTATTCCAGAGGAGCATAGGAGGGCACGAGAACAATTTTTTTCAAACGATCCCACCAAGGCGCCGCGGAAACACGGAATAGGGTGCAATTAGCCGCGGAAGGGCGGCGATTCTGGGGAGTTGTGCTTCCAAACTCCACTGGTATCTTTCTCTGATTCTTCTCTCTCCACTGAAATCCAATAATATATTTTTCTGCAGGATTCTTTGCAAAATAACGCTGCTCAAAAATCTTTTGCGTGTTTTGTTATTGTTTTGTTTTCGCATACTTTTAACCGGACTTTAAGGGGCAAGACCAAAATTCAGATCAGGTGGGGATTTTATCACCCTTCCTAGGCCCCACGAATCACAAAACGAGCATCTGCATAACCCTATATTAATTAAAAAAATATCTAGACCAAGATTCTAAGGACCATCGCGCTCAATTAGGACAGAGAAAGGTCATGGGTAATCTATCGCTTATCCGCATTTCTTTTGTGGTTTCTAAGCAAGTGTGACTAAGAAAAGTGGTTACTTAATTAGGCCCGCTATTTTCGGTGATTCGTATAGCGGATACTTCCCACTTACCTGGCACTTAGCTGGCCACAAGTGTGATAAAAAGGTTTTAGAGGATTGATCCTGCGGCTTGTCCTTTGGATGTCTAGGAGCGGTCTAGTGACTTGACCTAAGTGACCTTAGTTCTAGGGTTGATTGTGTATTTTTTGTGATTTGTTGAGTCAAGCCTCACGTCCAACACTTTTAAAAAAAAACCTTTTTAAATTGATTCTCACATACGCTGCCACTTGCAGTAAACCCGCTTAGTGCATGCTCGGTTGGACACGAGATTCTAGTGCCCGTCTTGTCCGTGTTTCTGCTATCGACTCCGAAGTCGGTACTTCTTCATCTTCTTTTCCCCTCCACCCACCACATCGACCAAGATAGACGGTTCTCTATCAGATTTTACCAACACACCCCTGCCACCGCCTGCAGGTGTGCAGAATCCACCACGCATTTCTCTCCAAGAAAGATGCTACCCGATACGCGGTCCCCTTCCTACTTGTCTATCTATTCCACTGGCCAATAGGGATAACTTCAAAATTAAACCCCACTTCATCAAACTGTTGCCTAAATTTCACGGGCTTGATTCCGAAGACGCATACGTTTTTATAAACAAATTCGAAAATATATGTGCAATGATGGGCACGTCACAACTTTCTGTGGATGCTATGAGATTACGTTTTCTTCCTTTTACCTTGTGCGATCTGGCAGAAAATGGCTTTATAAAACTGCCGCACATTCTATTGCCAAATAGGATGAATTCGTTATAGTATTCCTTAACAAATTTTATCCAAATCATAAGACCGTCCGCGTTCGAAGCGAGATCAACCAGTTTACTCAACTTTCCAGTGAACCAATTTGGAAATGCTTTGAACGGTTTAAGAATCTTTTTCTACAATGCCCTCATCACGGAATCAATAGATGAGACCTTTTCCAGATTATATATGAGGGTATTAATCCAGCAACAAAACAGATGCTTGAAACTATTTGTCAATGTCATTTCCTGTTTAAAGACGATGGTGAACCTTGGAAATTTCTGGAAGATCCCGCCGAACAAAATTTGCAGTGGGAAAGCGTTAGACCAACATCGTCTAAGGGACGAATCCATCGCTTGATGTTTCCATCGCAATGAAAGCCGAAATGGCCACGATATAAAGAAAACTCGATACTATAGAAAACAATGTCTCTTCAGCCTTCCCAAACCAATTTACTCTCCCCAAAACCGTGTATGGTTACTGTGTAAGTCCACGTTGCGACCCCCGGTTCTTACGGGGAGGCGGAAACGGTATAAAAATCAAATTTTTAGCGCAAGGGGCAACATGGACTAAGCAAAGTCGGGATCTTTGACTAAACTAAAACTAGCAAACTTAGCTAAAGAGAGTTAGCTACTCGGATGGAGATGGTTATACCTAAACTTGAACTCCTTCGTCTTCAAGTTCCGATGGTGGTTCGATGGCTCCTTCTCGTTGTCTCCGTACGCCGAAGATAGATCCACTTGAAAGCTCCAACCTTTAGCTCCTTCTTCGTTCTTTGAAGAAACTAGTTCACTTGGTTTGCTAAACCTAGTGAACTAGAATGAGTAGAGAAGAAATAGAATGGGATTTTATCTATGGTTCTTGATTCTCAACTCATGAGACAAGAGAACCATAGATCAAGAGAGGGAGCAAGAGGTTGAGGGTGAGAGCAAGAGGAGAGCTCAAGAACAAGAGAGAGAATGAGCAAGAAAGAATGAGGCTCTCTTTTGTCTCTTACCCTCTCATAATCCAATGTAATCATAACTCATCATATCAATAAAAGTCTTATGTGATGGTTGAAGCAACCATAACCTTATCATGTCATGCACTCATTTTACTCAAATGAGCAAGCAAGTAAAAGTCTTTGGCATGAAATGATAACCATGGTTATCATGATGGTCAACTAGTCAAGCCTAGTCAACCGGTCAACAAAGTCAACAAGTCAACAAGTCAACAAAGTCAACAAAAGTCAACAACCAAGTCACCATAATACTTAATTAATATAATAGTTAATCACATATCATATTCTCATTAGGGTTGAGCAAAAAGTCAAAAAGTCAACGGTCAACTGTCAACAACCCTAATGAGAATCCGCTGTCTGTGCCTCCCTGTCAACTGTGCATACACACCCGCATCCGCGTTCCGAGGAACACGAATGCAAACTGGATAAATCCGATCCCATAAGGTACACTAGGATCTGGCTTAAACCAAAGCCCGCTAGTGTAAACTGTCCGGACACTGTACGCGCACAAGTGCACGGATGTGACCGAACCCTGTCGCAAAACCATGCGACCTGTCGCAATACTATGCGACCTCTACTCTTTTGCCTAAAGGCGAAAAGCTTTCTGTGTGGGACTCTAAAGACTCGACACTACGCTGGCAGTGGGTTTAACCACAGACCGCAAGCGGCACTAGCTGTGCGTAACGGTCCCCAGGTAATGCCGACAAGAAGACCGACGAGGCGAAACCCATCTGAACTCCTACTGAGCCTGAGTGTGACATTCTCCATACAGTCCGGTCTGTTCGTCTGATACATCGCATGGTGGGCCTAGGGGGCGGTAAACGTCAGTCCCCCAATAGCGGTACAAGTCGTGCCGGAGCGAAGCCCAAAACACCCTGAGATAACACTGGAAACCTACCAGTATATCTCGTTTGCCCTGGCCAGGGACTACTCGTGTAATGGCTCTCCTAGACACAGCGCGATGTCAACCCCCAATACCGGGAGAGACGAATCCTGTCTAACCGTCACTGCCTCCAAGTGCTTCGGGACTGCACCCAACCACCACCTGTTTGCACGACTCCTTTGAGCCGTGGTAGGGTAGTGATCAAAGTACAGTGGGAACACACCCGAGGCGAAGTGACAGTGTCAAGTCAGCGGACTAAGCTGTACTCATGTCACCTGGGAACTGATAACTGACGATAGGTATAATACCAACTAGTCAGTTCCCGACGAGTCCTGTCCAGTGTACCCGTAACCTAACGAGCACCCGCATACTATCTCAAGTACGACGTACTGACGGCTGTGGGACAGACCGTCTCCCACACTGGGATGAGAAGCGCATGCGCTGGTCTACTCCGGAGTATCGATGCCCTGTCTCGATAGTCCTGCGACCAGGGACCAGCATAAGGATGTGCTTATAGATTACCCAGTCCCACTAGTGTGACGGCCATCACATCGCTGGTAATCAAGCAAAGATCCTAAGGGCTCCACTAATGTGTATAGGTGATATACTAAAATAAACACATGTACACATTGAAGCAGAAACAAACCAAGTAGCATACTACTATTTTGAGCAAGATTGTCAATACAAGGTGAATATCCCAAGCTTCCATTAAGTAATATACATACTAGTATGATACAGTAATGGCCTCTAGGGCATATACACTAACAATCTCCCACTTGCACTAAGGCCATGTACTGGCGTATCGAAGACCTATCATCTCGATCAGCCGCTCGAACTGAGTCTGGGGCAAGGCCTTGGTGAATGGATCTGCAGTGTTATCTTCTGATTTTACTCTCTTTACCTCGATCTCCTGGCGATCAATGATCTCCCTGATCAGGTGGAACCGCCTCAAAATGTGCCTGGACTTCTGATGGGACCTTGGTTCCTTCGCTAAAGCTATAGCGCCGTTGTTGTCACAATACAGCGGTATTGGATCAACACTGGTAGGAACCACCTGAAGTTCCGTGAGGAACTTCTTCATCCAGACAGCTTCCTTTGCGGCATCGCAAGCAGCTATGTACTCCGCTTCCATGGTTGAGTCAGCAACGATTTCCTGCTTGGAACTCTTCCAGCAAACCGCCCCTCCATTGAGGGTAAAGACATAACCCGACATGGACTTGGAGTCATCCTTGTCACTCTGGAAGCTAGAGTCAGCAAAGGCCTCAATCTGGAGGTCTTTTCCACCATACACCAAGAACATCTCCTTAGTCCTTCTCAGGTACTTGAGAATGTTCTTTACTGCTATCCAGTGTTTCTCCCCTGGGTCCGACTGATACCGGCTTACAACGCTCAATGCGTATGCTACATCTGGTCTGGTACATAACATCGCATACATAATAGAGCCTACCGCAGATGCGTAGGGTATTGATGACATGCGAGCCCTTTCCAAATCAGTCTTGGGAGACATCTCTTTGGAGAGGGTGATTCCGTGACAAGCCGGTAGACTACCGCGCTTGGAATCCTCCATACTGAATCGTTTCAGTATGGTGTCGATGTACCTTGACTGTGAAAGTCCCAACATCCTTTTAGATCTATCACGATAGATCTGGATCCCCAGAATGTAGTTGGCATCGCCCAGGTCCTTCATGGAGAACCTCTGTGACAAGAATCCTTTGACTGACTGTAGCATAGGAATATCATTTCCTATTAGGAGAATGTCATCGACGTACAAGACGAGGAATACCACATTTCTCCCTACAATCTTACTGTAAATGCATGGTTCATCTGGGTTTTTGAAAAAGTTGAATTCTTTGACAGTATCATCAAAGCAGATGTTCCAACTCCGCGATGCCTGCTTAAGTCCATAGATGGACTTGAGCAACTTGCATACTTTACCGCTGCTCCCACTCTGATTGAAACCCTCTGGCTGATCCATATAGACGCACTCTTCTAAATTTCCATTTAGGAAAGCCGTCTTAACGTCCATCTGCCAGATCTCATAATCGTGGAAGGCAGCAATGGCAAGAAGGATCCGAATGGATTTAAGCATGGCTACCGGAGAAAAAGTCTCGTCATAGTCCAAACCAGGTCTTTGACGAAAACCCTTTGCAACGAGCCTAGCTTTATAGGTTTCAACCTGCCCATCTACACCAATCTTCTTTCTGAAGATCCATTTGCAGCCTACGGGTTTTACCCCTTCTGGAGCAAAGTCCAAAGTCCAAACTTTGTTGGTGTACATGGACTCCATCTCGGTCCGCATTGCATCCAGCCATTTTACCGAGTCACCGCTCTGAATGGCTTGCTGGAAACTAGTAGGCTCATCATAATCTATGATGCAATCCTCTCTATCCCCGTCTATGAGAAAACCGTAGTATCTCTCGGGCGGATGAGACTGCCTACTACTCCTGCGGAGCGGCGTAGGAATGTCCGGTTCCCCTGAACCTTCTGGTTCTACTAAGGTTTCAGTAATAGCTTGTGGTTCTGGAATTTCTTCCAGTTCTATTGCGCTCCCACTTATCTGATTTTCTAAAAACTCAGTTTCCAAGAAGCGGGCATGACGAGAAACAAGGACTTTTTGCTCCTCTGCGTAATAGAAAAGATACCCCTTGGAGTTCTTTGGGTATCCCACAAACTTGCACTGTACTGAGCGTGCCTCGAGCTTGTCCGCATGCTGCTTTTTTACAAAAGCCGGACATCCCCATGTCTTAAAGGATTTAAGACAGGGTCTCTTCCCACTCCACATCTGGTATGGTGTGGTAGGCACTGTCTTAGTAGGAACTTGGTTCAAGAGATGTGCAGCTGTTTCCAGTGCATAACCCCAGAAAGATCGCGGTAACTCAGCCTTACTCATCATGGAACGAACCATATCTAATAGGGTTCGATTCCTTCTTTCCGATACACCGTTGTGTTGTGGTGTGTATGGAGGAGTACGCTGAGAGAGAATTCCATTCTCTTTTAAGTAGTCCAGAAACTCGGCACTTAAGTATTCACCACCTCGATCCGATCTTAGGATCTTGATACTTTTGCCTGTTTGTTTTTCTACTTCATTCTTATATTCTCGAAATTTCTCAAAGGCCTCGGATTTGTGCTTCATTAAGAAGACATGTCCAAACCTAGAGAAATCATCTGTGAAAGTAATGAAGTATGAATAACCGCTTCGCGCATGTGTAGACATTGGACCACACACGTCACTGTGTATAAGTCCCAAGAGCTCGCTCGCTCTTACTCCGTGTCCAGTGAACGGAGTCTTTGTCATCTTTCCCATGAGACAAGATTCACAAGTGGCATAAGACTGGTACTCGAACGGATCCAAGTATCCTTCTTTATGTAACTTAGTCAACCGTGTCTCATTGATGTGACCCAGTCTACAATGCCATAAGAAAGCCTGATTTAATTCTGGAGACTTTCTTTTAAGTGTGTTCTGGACACTGAATATCTGAGCTTGATTCAATACGTATATACCATTATTTAATGTACCTGACCCAATCAGTGCTTGATTTAGGTGGATGTTTACTACATCGCTTACAAAAGCAAAATCATATCCTTCCTTAGAAAGTAAGGATACAGATATGATATTGCAAGTCGCACCTGGTACATACAAACAGTCACGCAGAATCAATATCTGCCCAGTTGTCAGTCCTAGGTGATATTCCCCTACGGATACAGCATCCATGCTCATTCCGTTAGCAACCCTGAGAGTCATATCACCTTTCCTGATAACCCTACGGTTTCTCAGACCCTGTAACGAATTACAGATATGAGATCCTGATCCGGTATACAATACCCAGGAGGTAGGGTTAACTGACAAACAGTTCTCAATTACAAACACACTCGAAGCCGAAGCCACAACATGCTTCGAATTCTGGCTACTGGCTTTACAAGCCCTGCAATCTTTCTACCATAGTTCATTCCCGTTACAATAGGAACGTCCCTCTTTTACTATATCCAGTCCTGAAACTTTTGCCCTTGTTTTTCCTTTTTCTTCCCTGGTTTCTTTCAGGGTATAAGCAGAGGGCAGGGACTGTTGAATTAGGTCAGTACTTGACCCATTCGCCAACGTGGTCTCCAGGTCCGTGAGCTCAATATAGCTGGTCTCTGTAAGGACGTTGCCCCTTACAGATGACCCGACTGCCAACCTCGCTTGAAGCAATTCGTTCGAGGTCTCATATCTTGCGATACGAGATTGCTCTCCATATAAAACTTTGTTATGGAGGAAGATAGAAACTGAGTCCATCTTCTCGTGCTGCCTCTGGTTTGTACCATCAACTGAGGCTAACACGAGGCACTTGGCTTTCGCACAATCCTTTTCCGATGTCCTGCGGATGTGAACATCCGTGACAGGGGAAACTGGACCTGAGACAGCAGGGTTTTGATTAGTTAAGAGGTGTCCCAGCTTGTCATGGGCAATGGACATCTGGACAGACCTTTGCCAATCATAACAGTCAGGTTCAGTCATATTTTTTATCTAGATGTAACCTAGGCGTGGTCACAGGGTCGCTGCAATTAAGAGAGAGAAGAAGAAACACTCAGCATGATGCTCTTGCAAGTTTAGAGTGGTTTTTAGTTTGTCTAAACAGGATGGCTCCCACTGTTTCTCGAATCCCTCCTCAAACCATAAAGGAAGAATTAGTCAGGATCAATCCCACCGTACAATACTTGCTTAACCGTTCAGCCAGGCCGGTGTCGGTACTTCGAGGGAGGTTTTCCAACGCTTTCGCGAAGTTCCTTAATTAAAGAACCTCTTTTCCCTGGGGGCGTAGCCCCGCTAACACCTTTCTAGGCACCTACTAGGTTTATAGCATTGATCGTTAAGTGAGAAATTTCCCGAGGAGTAGCATATACTCACAGTAGGATCGGGATCCAAATATCATCGCGTGACGAAACTGAAGGAATCCTACCAGAATCATCACACTCCAAATGGTATGCAAATCTAGCAAGTTTCAGTACTTTTGAAACTCCCGATGTGGATTTTTGCCCCATGCTCTTATGACCTTGACTAAGGCCAACAAATCATAAGTCACATGTCAAGTTCTACCCGTCGTTGTCCAGGTTAATTTGAATCCATCCGTATATACCCTTGACTAAGGCCAACAAAGTAATACGACTGTCCCAAACCAACGCATCTATCTATGCAACATATGAATGTCCACCAGCTACCAATCACTGTGCCTTGACTAAGGCCAACAAACACAGCTTGAATACCGTTGAATATTCATATGAAACGACGGAGGGCTACGAATGGTTTTGGCGAAACCGTGAACGTAGTGAACTTGATTTAGTCGATGGAACGAGATAGCTTTTAAATGGAGTGGCTCAAACTCCGCATTTTAAAAGTTTGTTTTTGAAAAGAACCGAGTGGGTTTTCGAAAGTGTTCCAACGACTTATACTTGGTTTATTTTCTTGCATTAGTTCTTTTAATGCATGTTTTGCTTGCATTAGTTCTTTTAATGCGTGATATTCTTGCATTAGTTCTTTTAATGCGTCCCATCAATTAATCCTACCATTGCAGAAAACAACCAAAATATGACGTACGCTTATGCCATTCGCATTCGCCACGGGGCCCCGTCATTACCCGTTAGGTTACTTAACTAACGACAGAGCGGGGGCTGGGCTAGCGCGTCTGTAAAACATAAGCAACGCCTAAATAATATCATATATAGATATACTGCAATGATAAAACATTTCAGATCACAGGTAAATACATTGGATATACTAGGAATCTGTAATTTGTACGAGCCTGTAACAAAAACAGATTACACGGTCGCGGTGAATAGCCAATACCCCACCCAAGACCCCTACGGGTGCGGCAAACTACCCGCCAAGTACCCGAAGCGTAGCAACCTCCCTCATCTCCATGAGTAGGCCACTCGACACTTCGGCATACCCGGTTGTTTGTGCAGCCCTCCATGGGTCTATCCTAGGAGCAAAAACAGTAAAAAGAAATTATACAATGACGGCTACAACCCCGACCCGGTTGTGCGGCCATACAAATAATTATTACATCAATTTACAAATTTACATGAATTGCAAGAAAAGAAAACTCTCGTCTCACAACCCCCGGCTATTCACCCGCGACAATCCAACATATTTATATACACATTCCAGTATCAAACACAGATCATGTATAACCCCGACCAATCGACTTATAGCGATTAGCCGACGTTCAATACATGCAAACATCACAGATATAACCATCATAGTCAAAGTGCAGTGAAGTTCGGAAAAAAAATACGGAATTATAGGACCCCAAAATGTAATTTTTTTTCTGGAAAATCTGGGCACATATAATATATTTCAAAAATCCCAAAACCAACACAGACACACACTGCACGAAAAACGATGCAGAGAAGACGACAAACTGCGGCGCTTCCGCGGCACATGCCTACCTAGTGCGGCGGAAGCGCGGCGGTTTGAACGAATTAGGGCAACGTTTTTCTTGGGTGTTCACACAAAACCCTGAGCCGAATTTAGGTATATAAATTTTTTCATTTTGAGCCAAAAAAATTTCAACAGAAACTCAGGTTTTGTAAAAGTTTGGTTTTTGGATTTTTCCGGTTCCGAACTTCGTTACACTTCACTACCAAGCTAGTTTAAGTTTAGTTAGGCTCTGATACCACTGTAAGTCCACGTTGCGACCCCCGGTTCTTACGGGGAGGCGGAAACGGTATAAAAATCAAATTTTTAGCGCAAGGGGCAACATGGACTAAGCAAAGTCGGGATCTTTGACTAAACTAAAACTAGCAAACTTAGCTAAAGAGAGTTAGCTACTCGGAAGGAGATGGTTATACCTAAACTTGAACTCCTTCGTCTTCAAGCTCCGATGGTGGTTCGATGGCTCCTTCTCGTTGTCTCCGTACGCCGAAGATAGATCCACTTGAAAGCTCCAACCTTTAGCTCCTTCTTCGTTCTTTGAAGAAACTAGTTCACTTGGTTTGCTAAACCTAGTGAACTAGAATGAGTAGAGAAGAAATAGAATGGGATTTTATCTATGGTTCTTGATTCTCAACTCATGAGACATGAGAACCATAGATCAAGAGAGGGAGCAAGAGGTTGAGGGTGAGAGCAAGAGGAGAGCTCAAGAACAAGAGAGAGAATGAGCAAGAAAGAATGAGGCTCTCTTTTGTCTCTCACCCTCTCATAATCCAATGTAATCATAACTCATCATATCAATAAAAGTCTTATGTGATGGTTGAAGCAACCATAACCTTATCATGTCATGCACTCATTTTACTCAAATGAGCAAGCAAGTAAAAGTCTTTGGCATGAAATGATAACCATGGTTATCATGATGGTCAACTAGTCAAGCCTAGTCAACCGGTCAACAAAGTCAACAAGTCAACAAAAGTCAACAAGTCAACAAAGTCAACAAAAGTCAACAACCAAGTCACCATAATACTTAATTAATATAATAGTTAATCACATATCATATTCTCATTAGGGTTGAGCAAAAAGTCAACGGTCAACTGTCAACAACCCTAATGAGAATCCGCTGTCTGTGCCTCCCTGTCAACTGTGCATACACACCCGCATCCGCGTTCCGAGGAACACGAATGCAAACTGGATAAATCCGATCCCATAAGGTACACTAGGATCTGGCTTAAACCAAAGCCCGCTAGTGTAAACTGTCCGGACACTGTACGCGCACAAGTGCACGGATGTGACCGAACCCTGTCGCAAAACCATGCGACCTGTCGCAATACCATGCGACCTCTACTCTTTTGCCTAAAGGCGAAAAGCTTTCTGTGTGGGACTCTAAAGACTCGACACTACGCTGGCAGTGGGTTTAACCACAGACCGCAAGCGGCACTAGCTGTGCGTAACGGTCCCCAGGTAATGCCGACAAGAAGACCGACGAGGCGAAACCCATCTGAACTCCTACTGAGCCTGAGTGTGACATTCTCCGTACAGTCCGGTCTGTTCGTCTGATACATCGCATGGCGGGCCTAAGGGGCGGTAAACGTCAGTCCCCCAATAGCGGTACAAGTCGTGCCGGAGCGAAGCCCAAAACACCCTGAGATAACACTGGAAACCTACCAGTATATCTCGTTTGCCCTGGCCAGGGACTACTCGTGTAATGGCTCTCCTAGACACAGCGCGATGTCAACCCCCAATACCGGGAGAGATGAATCCTGTCTAACCGTCACTGCCTCCAAGTGCTTCGGGACTGCACCCAACCACCACCTGTTTGCACGACTCCTTTGAGCCGTGGTAGGGTAGTGATCAAAGTACAGTGGGAACACACCCGAGGCGAAGTGACAGTGTCAAGTCAGCGGACTAAGCTGTACTCATGTCACCTGGGAACTGATAACTGACAATAGGTATAATACCAACTAGTCAGTTCCCGACGAGTCCTGTCCAGTGTACCCGTAACCTAACGAGCACCCGCATACTATCTCAAGTACGACGTACTGACGGCTGTGGGACAGACCGTCTCCCACACTGGGATGAGAAGCGCATGCGCTGGTCTACTCCGGAGTATCGATGCCCTGTCTCGATAGTCCTGCGACCAGGGACCAGCATAAGGATGTGCTTATAGATTACCCAGCCCCACTAGTGTGACGGCCATCACATCGCTGGTAATCAAGCAAAGATCCTAAGGGCTCCACTAATGTGTATAGGTGATATACTAAAATAAACACATGTACACATTGAAGCAGAAACAAACCAAGTAGCATACTACTATTTTGAGCAAGATTGTCAATACAAGGTGAATATCCCAAGCTTCCATTAAGTAATATACATACTAGTATGATACAGTAATGGCCTCTAGGGCATATACACCAACATACTGTTCCGACCCATCACATTTAATGGAAGAATATCCTTTCAATCCTCCGTTTCAAGGTCAAGAACACACTAATCCTATTTTTTAGGAACGACCTAGAATGGATCCTTATTCTTCCACATACAATCAGGGATGGTGGAATCATCCTAATTTTTCTTGGAACCAAAACCATATTCAAACTCAAAATACGTTCCCAAGCCAAAATAACTATCAAATACCTCTTTCACAACAACAACCACCACCACAAGTGTCAGCACCCCTTTCAATCCCAACCTTTTCAAAATCCGGCCAACAATTCTACACCTTATAATAATTCTTTCCAAACGGCCGGTACCGAAAACTCCTCTGCACTCGAACGATGCTTGGATACGTTTATTAAACATTCCATGCAAACAACGGCTGATTTAAAGTCTTCTATCCAAACGTTAATGCAGAACACCGTCTCCCATGGTGAAAGTATAAAATCGATAGAAGCACAACTTACACAGTTAAATGCCGCGATGAATGCGAGAGAGAAAGGGAAACTTTCATCTCAACCCCTACCGAATCCTGGCTACTCACAAAGTCATAATATGAGTGTCGTTACCACGTTGAGATCGGGAAGAGTGTTGAACAATCAAGTCGGTGAACAGGTTGATGATGAGGAATCAATTAAAACCCTGCCTTTTTCGTCTAACCTTACTTCGTCTAGTCCACCACCTTCTTCCGAGCCTATTCTCCATTTTCCACCAGGCTCGAACACTCAGCCCATTTTCTCGAGTCAACCTAAAATAATCTCAACTCCAATTCTGGGATCCATTCCATTCCCACAATCCTCTCCAATGTTGGACCCAACCCTTATTGATAATGCTCCTTATCCAAACAGGTTAAGGAGAAACAGACCAAATCTGCAAATGGAGAAGATTGTGGAAATTTTTAAGCAAGTTAACATAAACATTCCCCTCCTAGATGCTATCCAACAAGTTCCATCCTATGCGAAAATTCTAAAGGACTTGTGCACTAGGAAAATAAAAATTCAAGTACCTAAAAAAGTTTTCCTTGCGAGTAATGTGAGCACCGCTTTTACACAACAACTACCCAAGAAACGAAAGGACCCTAAGAGTCCTACAATATCTATTTTTATGGGTTAAAATATCGATCGCGCTCTACTTGATTTAGGTGCTAGTGTTAACTTGCTTCCATATTCTGTTTATGAGCAATTAGGGACCGGAGAGTTAAAACCGGTGCACTGCACTCTTCAGATGGCCGATCGATCTAGCACTCAACCCAGGGATGAGCTAGAGGACGTGCTAATCAAAGTTAGGGAATTTATATTTCCTGTGGACTTTATCGTTATAGATTCACAGCCTATAGCAAACCAACGAAACCAAATTCCGGTGATTTTAGGTCGACCTTTTCTAGCGACTTCCAACGCTGTAATCAATTATCGTAACAACTCTATGAACCTATCTTTCAGGAAGATGTCAATTGAGCTTAACATTTACAAGTTGGGAAGTGAACCCTCCGAACCCTATGCTCAAGTATGTTCTGTCGAAAGGCTGGATTCCGACAGTAGCGAATTTGAACAGCTTCACGATACTGATCTTGACTCCGCTAGTGCGTTGTTGTTTGACTTTGCTATTTATTATACACATACGGACCCTTCTATTGAGCTGTCTGGGTCAACATCTAACGCTAAATACGAACCTTTTATGGAGTCCGAGTATCATTCCGTTCTTTCTGATGAGATTATTATCCGGGATATCGATGAAAACTTTGAAGAAATCTTCACTGAAGAACTCGCATTCTTAGAAGACATGAGAGTTGTGATGAATCAACCCCAAACCAAAAAAGTTGAGCCGCCATCCCTTCTTCTTATCCGGAACAAGAATGCGAGTAATCCACCATCATTTTTTCATCTCTACAAACCGAGATGTAAATCCGTTCTATTACACTTCTTACCTCCTCCCCACTTCTTCACGTCTATAGATGACATGATCTTCTACCAACCAGTGTATTACATCGTTAAAATTTTTGAATGGTTGGTGTTGACTTTTGGTCTTTGTAAAGCTTTATATTGACCAATAACTTTACTCCCCCTCTTTATAATTTTAATACTATTTACTCAAGTTTGGGGGGGGCATATTTTGGCTCTTGAAAGAAAATAAATTTTTACAAAATTATGAGCCAAAAATAAGTTTGGGAGAGGATTTCACTGTCATTAATTCATGTCCCCGTTACTAACTTTTCCTCCTAAGTCTATAGTTTTTTAAGCTTAACAGATGACATCAGTGAGGACACTACTACAAACAGGTTTGAGGAGGTTTGTGCTTATTCACGCATTATTTTGCATTATCATAAATATAAGCATAAATTTTTTTATTGATAATGAAAATTTGAAAGTGAAAAATTACATATGAAAGATAGGAATAGTTTGAGAAAAGCAAGAAAGTTAGATATTTTCTTAAACGAAGCTAGTAATAAGTAGTTATGAGCCGTTGTTTCAAGGGTTAGTAAAATGAAGGAAATTACTAATCTGAGGATAAAAATAAGTTTGAAAAATAGTTCATACTCTTGAGGCTAAATATTTGAACATTGATACTCTACTATACGCACTTACACACATCTTGAAACTTGGGATAGTAGAGGATACCTTGAAATGCTCTTGCCTAAAAGCCCAGGTATGAAAAAAAAGTATAACTGGTGAAGAAAAATGAACACTGGTTTTGTAATTACTTAAAGCAGCATAAAAAATATAGCGATGGTGTTTTATCACTCAGTACCTTAGACCAACTGGTTTAGGAGCCACTGTTAAGCCTTGGTGTTGCAAGACGAGAATATTACCCCTAAATGAGCGAGCACATTTGGTTATCGATCGGTTAGTACCTCAGAAAGTATTAACGATCGCATGAAGGATGTGTGAGTCATTCCATCTGATAATGTTCACCGACTAAAAAGAACTAAGGAAGATGGACAAGAGTATGAAAGCTTGAATTGAATTCTCTAAGTGTAGGGATGTCTTTCACACACATATAGGGGTATATGATCGATGTTTGGATGAAAGGTAGGGATAAAGACTAAAGGCGACGTTTTATTGAGGGATGGTGTGATTTCTAACATCTTTTTACGACCATTAAGATAGGGCTCATAGCAACTGAAAAGCTGGTATAGTTGGAAACTCTTATTTTCAATTCTTTCTTTTATAGTTCTTATCTTTATATGTAACTTTTATTTTCTTTCTTTTATTATAGGATTTCTTGGGTGTAATCCGCTGAAAACCCTCAGGAGACAACACTCCTCCTACTAGGGACACTTAGAGATTTAACGGCTAGTTGCACGTGCTCAGTGCAATCGTGATTGCCTACGAAAATGTTCTAGGTTTTTCTTTTCCTCTTTCTCTCTCTCTTTTGAATAACTAGTTTGCTCGGGACGATTAAAGTTAAGTTTGGGGACATTTGTTCAGTCGAAAATATTGCACATTTGATGGAACATTTTCCTTACTTTTGTTATATACTTAAAGGTGTTTATTGTAAATATGGAACATATGTGGGTTTATCTATAAAATATTCTTTATCATATGTTTTTACATTATAATTAATATTATGAAGGAAAATATATGCATATATTATTTATATGATATTTTGGTAATTAAAAATATGTATATCATATCAAATAATCTTAATCAAATTTCTTAAAGATTTATTGACATATAAAATGATTAAGATTATATCTCTAATATAACAAATATTATTAATATTATTCATGGAGATATTGTGCAGATTTAGCTCAGGTCAAGAAATCAAGATTTTCAAGATGTCAGGATCAAAAATTTGCCAAAACAATTGTAGAATCAATACTGGCAGAGATTCAGGAAATATTTCTAAAATCCAGATATCTATAAGATCTCTACGTGTCAACATGAGTCCACAGAAGAAAACCCAAACCCTGACTCCCCCAAATAGTTGCGCAACCGCAGCCAATATCCCCAATTTGCGGCGGACCCGCGGCTCCTTTGTGGCCGTTGGATCTGAGATTTTTGGTGGGTGATCATGATTGCATATCTTAACCTATGAGATCTAGGGTTTCTGATTTGAGTGCTATATAAAGGACCGAGGGCTAAAGTTAGAAATCATCACCTTTTACACGAAGCAAATCACCGTCAAAGAACAAGAGATCCACGACAGGTCCACAATTCGACGTGATAGAGCGACGTGAATATCGACAGAGCAAATACTTCCTACGAGGCAAAGATCGAGAGCAACTTCTTCCTCTTGTAATCTAAATTCGAAGGATTTGTACTTGTAACGTTGATTCATAAAGGTAGATCATCTGTAATTATTTCGCATTTACTTTCCGCATTTAATTTCAGCATTATGATTTCCTTCTCTGTCCTTTCTTCTTCTCACAACATGCGTGAGTAATTCCTAACTTGCTAGGGTTCGTAAGATAAGGGTAGATCAATGGATGAAAAAATATTATAACTTCTTTTACATCTTATAAAGTTTATAAACTTTAGCAAAATAAATATTAACATCCTTATCGGGCGTGCTATAAATTTATTGATAGTCTCGACCGCGATTTGAGATTAAATTAACATTTGTTTTGGTAAAGGCTAGACATGAATAGAGATCAATGGAGGGACAAGGTTCAATAGTGGGGAAACCATAGTTTCTTCCAAGAACCATAATCCTCATTCATCACTATCAATCTAGTTTTTAATCTATCAAAAAATAAAAGGAGTCATCTTTATTAGTCATTCATCAATTGCTAAATCTTATGAACCCTACAAGCATTTTCCCTATAAAATCTATATTTAAACTAGATCTTAAGACTATTCTCCCTCTTTCCAATTAACTCATCTAAAGAAAGATTAAAAGTTCCACGCATCCCCGCGGACGGCCCGTACTCATCTCGGCTAGCTACACGCGACACCATTATTGATTGTGGTTACTTTACAAAAACACTTTTTCATAACTAATCAGCAAATAGTTAGAACTTCGATCGTCAGAAAAAACCGAAATCACAACTTCAAACCCATGCTTGCTGTTGTTTTTAAAATCCGTTCAAAAAATTATTTCAGTACCCTTAAAAATACAAGCAGGGTATTTTAAGAACACAGAAGAAAAACGAGTAGGTAACTCGCCAAGACCACTGCGGAAGCGCGGCGAAACAGTGTTTTTCTCCATGGTTTCGCGGCCGAGTCGAGGCCGAGTTGCACCGATTTTCTTCTGTGGGTCTTATTTTTGGAATTGTGATTTTCGAAATATTTGGTTTCCGCTCAGTATTGTTTGTGTGTTGTTTTGTACATGGGGTAGATAAGAAAAATATGTTTGATCGAAATTCTAATGTTCTTGGCTAAGTATTGTTCTGTGTTTGTATATGATGCTTAACATCTGCTGATCGCTATACGTCGATTAGTGGGGGTTGCACATATCTGTGATCTTGTTGTTGGTTTGTGAATATGGAGTATTGGTTCGTCGTGGATGAATAGATGGAAGATGTGAGAAGTGTGTTTTCTTTTCTTTCTTTCATGTAAATTTGTAATTTGATGTAATATTATTTTGCGGAGCACATCCGGGTTGAGGTTATAGCCACCGTTGTATTATTTCATTTACTGTTTTTTCTCCTAAGATAGACCCAAGGTGGGGTGCACAAACTGTTGGGTTACCTACAACGGAAGCAAGGTTTTCGGAGGGATCCATTCCAAGTTTAAATTTTTTGCCATTCTAGATAAGCCTAACCCTAGATCTTTAACTAGAGAATCAAACTAAAACTATAAGTAAACAACTTTACTTCTAAGAGTTTGGGATTACAACCTTTGTAGTCCATTCCTTTGCTTCATAAGCTCCGAGTTGAGGTCCCTTCGCTTCGATCATCAAGTTCCCGGACTCTCGAGAGGCTCCATGAGGTGAATGATGCATGTTGCTTGAAGTCTTTGAAATCCAAGACGATCTACCATGAGGAAACACAAACCCAAGCTCTCACTTCACTAATGAGGTATTAGTGAAGAAAACACCCTAATCTAAGTGGCTATAATAAATGAGCATGATGAAGTAGGAATTTTTCTCTCTTTTATTTTCTATTTCTCACTTTAATTCATCACAAAATGAAAAAGCTAGTGAGCTTTTGTGAGAGGAAGAAGAAGATGAATTGTGATGAATAAATTATTGTTGAGGTTAGAAATACAACCAAGGTTAAGCATGGCATGCTTAACCCTTGTAGAGAATAAACCATAGGCTAGGGTTAAAAGGTTAGATTAACAAATATCTAGCATAATATCTAAAGAGTGGACAAAGTCAACACAAAGAAATATCTTAACTTTAATTCACAATTTAGAATTAACTAAAAAGAAAATGTTAACCCTAATTTAAACCCTAGCATGGATTAATCTCATAACCCTAGTTTCATGTGTAACCCTAATATGTTACAATATTATATATCACATATATAATATATAATGTAACAAAAGAAAATAATACAATTAACATATATCACATATATCAATGTATCATCAAGTGAGAAAAAGAATCATTTAAGTGAGCTTATATTAGTTAATGCAATATAATATATCAATATATAATTATATATTAAATTATCGAATCAATACTTGATCCGATAATCCTGCTATTTTGCAAATAACCGACTAATATAATATGTATCATTTCATCGAATCAACACTTGATTCGATGACCCGGCTATATTACATATACCTGGCCGATATCTCATATCGCGAGAATCGAATACGGTATCACATACACGTATTATTCTCGGTCCCGCACATATCACATATGTGCTCCTACTCCATTTTGCCTGAGCCAGGAAACCTCTGCGTAGGACTCTAAAGAATCGTCAATACGCCGGAAGTAGGTGATGATCATATCGAACACACACAAGCTGCAAGCGGTCAGCTAAACATAACAGCCGCCCGAGTATTGAGCGATCAGAAGTTCAACAAGCAAGCCTGCACACATTCATGTGAATCCAATTAGTAACATTACCGTACAGTCCGGTCTCTTCGTCTGATATGTCGCATATCCAGTCAAGGGGTGGTAAACGCCAGACCCCAGTAACCGATAAGTCGTGTCGATGTGAGGCTCATAACGGGTCGAGAAACTAATGATAACACTTACCAGTTGGTCTCCATATCAGCCCTGGCCAGGGACTTCCAATTATAGCCAATCGAACGCAGCGCAACATCAACCCCCGATACCGGGAGAGACGAAACCCTTCCTATCTCTCATTGCCTCCATGTGATTCGGGACTGTACCCAAAAGCCACCGTTTTGCACGTTCTCTTGAACGTGGTAAGGTGGAAATCAAAGCACAGTGGAAATCACACAAGACTCTATGACGATCTCGGGTCTACAGACTAACCTGTACCAGTGTCACCAGAGAACTGCTACCTGACGATAGGTATAATACCATCTAGGAGTTCTTGGCGAGTCCGTTCAGTGTACCCAGTCTCCACTGAGCACCTGTACACCATCTTTGATGTCAAACACCGATGGATATAGGATCATCCATCGCCCATCACATGGGTCAAGATGCGTATACGCTAGTCTACTCTGGAGTATCGATGCCCTGTCTCGATACACCCTCGACTAAGAACAGTTATAGGATGTACTCTTGGACTACCCTGGCCCCACTAATATGATCTGCATCATAGTCCTAGAAGTCGAGTACATATCCTAAGGGCTTTATCAACATGTGAGAGTAAGACAGTAAACCAACACAAGTCAACATGTTAAGATAAAGTAAAACCAGATAGCATACTATCATATTGAGGAAGAAAGTCCTCTCTATATATATCCAAGCATCCACTATAATATACATTATATGTACAACAATGGACTCTAGGGCATATACAACTAACACAAACTACCGGGTTCTTGAAGTGCCGAGTGGCCTACTCATTTTACTGAGGGAGGTTGCTTCATTTCGGGAATTTGGCGGGTAGTTTGCCGCACCCGTAGGATTCTACGGTGGAGTTTGGCTATTCTTCACGACTGTGGAATCCATCTTTCGTTATAGGCTTAAACGAAACGCGGAATTCTAGTATATCCAAAATATTCATCTGTGATCTGGAATGCCTATTATTGCGTGAGACGAATGGATATATATATATATATGATATATAGTAGACGTTACTTATTTTTTGCACCCGCGCTAGTCTAGCCCCCGCTCTGCTGTTAGTTAAGTAACCTAACGGTGTATGACGGGAACCCATGGCGAATGCGGATGGTATAAGCGTACGTTGTATTTTCGTTTCTTTCTGCAATGATAGGATTAAATGATGGGACAACATTAATTGATTAATGCAAAGAAAACAAACCAAAGTTGAATTGTTGGAACAGTTTCAAAACCACTCGGTTTTCTTCAAAAAGAAACTTTTAAATGCAGAGCCTAAACCACTCCTTTAAAAGCTATCATGGTTCCTTCGATTATATCAAGTTCATTACGTTCACGGTTTCGCTAAAAACCAGCCGTGGCCCTCCGTCGTTTCAAATGAGCAGCATATCATATTCATGCTATGTTTGTTAGCCTTCGTCAAGGCATAGTGAATGGTAGCGGTGCATTGCTTGTTTGTAGCATAGATAGATGCATTAGTTTAGGGCAGTCGTACAGCCTTGTTGGCCTTCGTCAAGGGCGAGTACTGATGGGTCTAAATAAATCAGGATAACAACGAGAAGAACTTGACTTGCATCTTATGATTTGTTGGCCTTCGTCAAGGTCATAAGTGCATGGCTAGAGTGTCTTCCATCTTGGTCATCACACAATGATAGTTGGATCCTGATCCCACTGATGAGTAGAATTACTCTTGGGAGATTTTTTCACTTAATAATCAATGCTATAAACCAAGTAGGTGTCTAGAACGGTGTTAGCGGGGCTACGCCTCCAGGAAAAAGAGGTTATGTAATTAAGGAACTTCACGAAAGCGTTGGAAAACCTCTCTCGAAGTACCTACACTAGCCTGGCCGAAAGGTTAAGCAAGTATTATGACGTGCGATTAATCTTGACTAATTCATCTTTTAGGGTTTGAAGAAGAATTCGAGGAAACAGTGGGAGCTGTCCTATTTAGATAAACTAATAACCAATCTAAACATGCAAAAGCATATGCTTAGTGTTTCTTTTCTCTCTCTCTCTCTCTCTCTCTCTCTCTCTCTCTGGCAGCAACCCTGACGAAACTTAAACTACTACTTGAAAAAAATACACTGACTGGGCCAAACTATAAAAATTGGCCGAGAAACATTGCACTTACTTATGACAAAATAGCATACATCCTTATCAGTACTGCTCCCCCTGCCCCAGGACCATATTCCTCAGTTGCAGACAAAGAGGTCCGCAAAGCATAGGATCTGGATTGCGAGAAAGCTAAGTGCATCGTGCTGGCGTCCATGAATAATGAACTCTAAAAAAAGCACGAGGATATGGACATCAAATCCATTTTTCTCCATTACAAGGATTTGTATGGAGAGTACTCTTGTATCGCAAGGTACGAGACCTCAAGGAAATTATTCCAGATAAGGTTAGCTCCAGGATCACCTGTAGGAGAGCACATCCTAAAGATGATTAGTCTCATTTAGGAATTCAAAAACCTAGGATGCGTGCTGGAAAACGAGTTATACATTGACTTAATTCTACAGTCCCTTCCTCATACTTTCTCTCAGTTCGTGCTGAACTTCAACATGCACGATATGGAAGCCGATCTTCCAAAGCTCCTCAAATGTTGAGGGTAGCAGAGAGCTCCTTGAAAAAAGAGAAGACAACTGTTCTTATTGTTGGTGAATTATCCTCTTCTAAATCCAAAGTGAAAGCTAAGGGGAAGAAGAAGACGATCACCATCAAGCCGAAAGGAGGCGTCAAAAAGGTGTAGGGAACGAACAAATCTGTGAGAGTAAAAGCAGATAAGGATGAGTGCTACTACTGTCACAAGAAAAGGCACTGGAAGAAGGATTGTAGGGATTTCAAAGCTAAAGGCAAGGACACGAAGCAACCTGATGCTTCTGCTTCAGGTGTGTTCTTAGTCGAAAACAGCTTTTAATGAACTCTATATCATGGGTACTAAATACCGGTTCTAGTTCTCACATATGTAATTCTTTGCAGGCTCTGAGAAACCGTAGGGTTGGCAATGGAGAAAACGTTGATGCTGTTGTGGTAGCGATTATTACCTGGGGTTGACAAGTGGGCACATTTTGGTGTTGTATAGCTGTTTTTGTGTACCCGGTATGCTATGTAATATTATATCAGTTTCTTTATTATCTAATGAAGGATATAATTTTGCACTTGAAAGAAATGTCATGAATATTTACCTAAATCAAGAACTAATTGGATTTGGCACACTAGAAAACGGTATATACGTACTCAATCAACATCAAGTTTTCAATATCCAAACACACTCAAAAGAAAGGCTCCAGATTCAAACCAAGTGTAATTATCCTGGATTTTCTGTACAAATTTTTTCTTCTTAATGTACATAAAGGAGTTTGAAAGCCTGAGCACAATTTAAAAGTTATACTTGCTTAAGAACAGCAAGAAAGCACTTGTAGCTTATTGGTAAAGCCTTGCACTACTGTGACGTAGTTTCTATATTTGAATCCCATCATCCACATATTATTTTTCTGAATTTATCTTTTAAACTTTTTGGAAATCCAAAAGTTTACACGTGCAATACACGTAAAATTGAAAATACAGAAAAATAAACATGTGTAAAATGTTGTGTACACAGCCGAGAACACATGGCACAAATCCAACCCCTCACCTCCAACACTTGGCCGGCGAGAACATCGTTTGGGCCGGCGACGCGGGCTATCCGTAGGAGAAAAACTCCGTGTTTTGCCCACTGAACCCCTTGGCCTACCCCTACTACCCCTGTTCTGTTTATTTTTCCTGCAATTATCCAGAGAATTAAAATTTAGTTTTCAATCCAATTTTTAATGCTTTTTAATTCTTTCTTCAATTCCAAAACCCTAATTTCATCTTATAAATACAACCCAATGCCCTAGCCCTCTTCATTTTGAAATCTATTGCCAAAATTATCAAAAAATTTCTAAGTCTAAGAAGAGTACAAGTGGAGTTAGCCCTAGGTCAATTTCCGGCGAGGATTCGAGACGTTTCCGGCGAGCTCCCGACTCCACGAAGGCTACTATTCTCTTCCTCTACCTCCCCTCTATTCTTTTAGTAAGTAAGTCATATCTCTTCTTCTCTTTCTACTATAAAATTCTTCTTTTCAAAATATATCGATAAGTGGAGTTATACCAACATTTGTTTCTAAAATCTTTGAAAACCACATTCTTCTTAGGAATCACTTGTACTCATGTATATACCTTACTTGAAATCATTTAACTAATATTTAAAAACCAATTTCACTCTAAAACTCCATGATAAATAACTTTAATTAAGCTTTTATGTTTAAATACCATGAAATTTACATACGACATCATTTAATTATTTTGCTTAGCTTAATTTTAGAAAACCTCACGAGGTAATGACCTAACTCTCACGTACACATAGTTTGACATAGCATGATTCGCTTGAAACATAACTTTTGTGGCAAAATACGACTTTTCATCAAAATATCTTGAATTATAAAAACTCGGTTTTCTTTAAATGGTGTTATCAAATTCTTTGCGATTATACCTCTATAATCCATTTTGGGGAACCCTCTATTGGATGGTGCGGATTATCGCACATTCTCGGGACTAGTAGAGAAAGATGCAGACCTCCTCACGGAGCATACGATCTCGAAAGAATTTTAATACGATTTTTAAGAAAAACGAGATTTTCTACTTAATAAATAAAATTAATTTTTAATAATTATATAAATATTATCAAACCATATATTTTTAATATATAATAAAATTCCATGTTTTCTAGAAAATAAAAGAATGACAAGTTCATTAAAATACCATCAAATATCAATACAAGACAAGTTACACTTAAATACATTGAACTATTCAAGTTATGTATATTTTCACTAATATATTTCATTCTCTAAAATTCACATTCATGACAAAAAACAAACAACAACAACTGAGCCTTTTATCCCAAGCATATGGGGTAGGCTACATGAACCAACATGAGAATCATGCCGGGTCCAGCACATGAATCCTCTGTCTCCACTCACTTCTATCGAACAATATACTTTCATTGAGTCCTTTGGCAACCATATCGTTTCGTATCACCTCCATCCATGTTTTCTTCGGTCTCCCTTTTGCCCTTTTGCCATTACCCATATCGAGAGTATCTATTCGTCGAACCGGTGCTTCCATAGGTCTGCGTCGCACATGACCAAACCATCTAAGCCGGTTTTCCCGCATCTTCTCCTCCACGGGTGCTACACCAACTTTTGCACGAATATCCTCATTTCGCACCTTGTCTTTTCTAGTGTTACCGCACATCCAACGAAGCATGACAATTCTACATAATATAAATAATTACTCGAGATTTATTTTGAAAGTATATTAAAATCATTTTTCATAAACCCCTCAAGCTATATAAAATTACATTAAGTACCCTAGTAAATAAAGGTTTGAGCGGGACCAATTATCTTGAGCCTTAGGGAGCCGGAGAAAGTGGGTGCTTGCCTATTTAAGATAGAAAAACTTAACGGTGTTATCAATGGTAATTGTCTTGGAAAAAGACATAAATCCTGCCGTCCATATGCAGCAGTTACCAATAATTCCCAAATCTAATTCAGGATCCAATTCTGTTTAAAATGTCTGACTCAAGTCTGAGTCCAAATCAATCTGAACCAATACAAATATGAATCTAAGTCAACATGAATACTTGAACATGAATACCAGAACAATATCAAACATGCAACATAACTTGACTTGACCGAATCATGACTATATCTTGACTTGACTACATGACTGTATGGCTACTTAATATATCCTGAGTCTGTTTACATGAACAACTTA
Source organism: Agapanthus africanus (assembly GCA_030015575.1). Lineage (NCBI taxonomy): Eukaryota > Viridiplantae > Streptophyta > Magnoliopsida > Asparagales > Amaryllidaceae > Agapanthus > Agapanthus africanus. The sequence continues at coordinate 468,733 of JASDDO010000178.1, forward strand.
TGCCATGGTCTCAGCAAGTCTGATAACTACAAATCAATACAATCAATACAATATACATTACAGGGTTTAATGGGGTAGATTGGTACGGAATGTGTTAAAAGTGGCACGATGATAGTCACTAAAAGACAACTACATAAACATCCTGTGCCGTTGTCCCGTGGGATTTTATGGGGCCTTGTACTTCCGATTACCATAGTCCACGGAGCAAGTAGGACTCCTCTCGTATACATTGATACATTTTGTACCAAGTTACAAACAACTACGTTAGCATAACAAACATATACTCTACTAGTTCTTTTCTCTTTACCTGTCTATTACATTCTATCTTTTGGGACTTACCGAGCACTAGTTCGCTGACGATATTTCTGTCTCTTCTTTTTTTGGAATGTTCGTCAGGAGGACCCGATTCTCAGAACATCGAGTCCAGTCCGGATGATTTGGAGTAGTTCACAGAGGAGCCTGTACTTATTTCTTTTCAGTTCATATGCCACTGTTTAGGCATCGCTTTTTATCATTGTACTTTTCTTTCAGTTACTGTTTATATTACATCTCTTGTCATTTTTGTGCTTTACATTTATATTGCTTATTTACGCTTAACATGTTTACTTCTAAGTAAATACGCCGCATGCCTCGCCACGTCCCCTTCTCCGTACACCGGGAAGCGGGGTGTGACACCAAGCCTTCTTATGACATTGTAGACTTGGTCATATAAATGAATCAAGGTTGACTAAGTTGTATAAAGATGGATATTTAGATCCATTTGAATATACATCATATGCAACACGTCAGTCATGTATCAAAAGAAAGATGACCAAATCTCCGTTCACAGGATATGAAGAATGAGCCACTGAGCTCTTAGAACTCATACATAGCGATGTATGCGGTCCATGTTAGTTGTATATATGCCCTAGAGGCCATTGTTGTACATATGATGTATATTATAGTGGATGCTTGGATATATATAGAGAGGATTTTCTTGCTCGACATGATAGTATGCTATCTGGTTTCACTTTATCTTAACACGTTGACTTGTATTGGTTTACTGTCTTACTCTCACATGTTGATAAAGCCCTTAGGATATGTACATGACTACTGGGACTATGATGGGATCATACTAGTGGGGCCAGGGTAGTCAACGAGTACATCCTATAACCGTTCCTAGTCGAGGGTGTATTGAGACAGAGCATCGATAAACCAAAGTAGACTAGCGTATACGCATCTTCACCATATGATGGGCGATGGATGATCCCATATCCATCGGTGTTTGACATCAAAGATGGTGTATGGGTGCTCATTGGAGACTGGGTACACTGAACGGACTCGCCGAGAACTCCTAGATGGTATTATACCTATCGTCAGATAGCAGTTCTCTGGTGACACTGGTACAGGTTAGTCAGTAGACCCGAGATCATCATAGAGTCTTGTGTGATTCCCAATGTGCTTTAATTTCCACCTTACCACATCCAAGAGGGCGTGCAAAACGGTGTCTTTTGGGTACAGTCCCGAATCACATGGAGGCAATGAGTGATAGGAGGGGTTTCGTCTCTTCCGGTATAGGGAGTTGATGTTGTGCTGTGTTCGATTGGATATAACTGGAAGTCCCTGGCCAGGTCTGATATGGAGTGCTACTAGTAAGAGTTATCAGTAGTTTCTCGACCTGTTACGAGCCTCATATCGACACGACTTATCGGTTACTGGGGTCTGATGTTTACCACCCCTAGACTTGATATGCGACATATAAGACGAAGAGACCGGACTGTATGGTAGTGTTACTGATTGGATTCACAGGAGAATATACATGTTTCCCCCAATCAGAGCAAAGCTCTGTTTTGAATTTCAAAATTCAAAAATTGAACCAACGTTTCAGATTCTGCGCGCTGCGCGCTGCTCGCCACGTGTCAAACACAGACACGCTGGCACCAGGTGCGCTGCGCCCTAGGCAGCGCACCCCCAATCAGAGCAAAGCTCTGTTTCAAAATTCAAAATTTAAAAGTTGAAGTAACGCTTCAGATCCAGCGCTCTGCGCTGCGCGTCACGTGTCAAACACGGGTGCGCTAGCGCAGTTGCGCTGCGCGCCATGTATCGAACGCAGGTGCGCTGGCGCAAGGTGCGCCGGCGCTGGAATTAAAAATTCCCCCACCGTCAGATCAAAAGATCTACTAATCATAAATTATTAATTAATCAGAACTAAAATTCTGTTATGGAAAGATTTTTCAATCTTATTGAAACAAGAAGAGTATCTTCTGTAAAACAGAAGCCTTAGAATCAAAGATCCAACGGTGGGAAATATTCCCAAATCAATCAGAGAAAGATCTCTTAAAAATGATTTAACAAATCATTTGGCCCTATATAAAGGACCCTAGACTTCAAGTCTAAAAAAGGAGAGAAGATAGAAAAAATAGAGAGAAAAAACCCTCTGCAATAAAGAGCAAGCTTTTAGGAAAAAGAAGATTTTTCTTCATCTTCAAGGTAAAGAACCATGTTCTTGAACAACAGAGATGAAACCATCTCGTAAAAAGAAGAATCATCTTGTAAAAAGATCAAAGATCTAAAAAAAAGACCAAGGTATTTAATAAAAAAGAAAAGATCAAAGATCTAATTATAAAATAATAAAAAGAAGTAAAATACTTCACTCACAGATCTTTTGATCTATAAAGGCAGAGCCTTTTATAAAAACAAGAACTTTTGTCCTTGGATCTTGAGGCAAAGCCTCCTTTAAGAAGAACATAAACTTGTTCTTTGATCTTAAATTTGATCAGATGCGCTTTGCGCTATTAAAAAGTGCCTTGTACTCATGAACTGCGCCTTTGCGCTCCTTGGATCGGCGCTCAACGCTAAAAAATGCCACATGTCAACCATAGACACCCCTTGCGCTTTGTACTCCTGAAACAGCGCACTGCGCTCATGGGCTGGTGCTCATCGCCAAGCGTGCCACGTGTCACTCGCTGGCGCGCCAACAGACTAGTGCAAAGCGCTCATAAGTTAAAAGCGCAATGCCCTAATGTACTAGCGCTTAGCGCTAAGCGCGACACGTTTCATCTTCGTGTGCGCTACCTGACAGAAGCGCAATGCGCCCTTTAGCTGGCGCAAAGCGCCTGGCGCGTTGTCAGAACGCAATCTGTTCTGAAGAAGGCTAAGCATTCAATACAAGACAAAAATGTCAGAACCTAATGCTTAGCATTATTAAAAGGGCTAAGCCCAAATGAAGGCTTAATAGCTAGAACAAAAATAAAATGTTAAATATTTTTTTAATTGGACTTAGCCCAATTCTGGCTATAAGTCCTGAACTTAAATTGAACTGAGCACATCTGCTCTTTCAACCAACTCACCCTGGTTCAAGGGTACATCTCTTTACTCCTCTGATATATGTCGTTGTAATCTTTCAACGTCGTCAGAGAGGTGACGGGTCCCGACAACCACACATAACATCGGACTGTGGGGTCCTTAAACCCATAGACTATGATATCCTTAACCTCGACCGTGATGTCTTTAAACTAACAACGGACTGTGGGGTCCTTAAACCCATGGACTATGATGTCCTTAACCTCGACCGTGATGTCTTAAAACTAACAACGGACTGTGGGGTCCCTAAACCCACGGACTATGATGTCCTTAACCTCGACCGTGATGTCTTAAAACTAACAACGAACTGTGGAGTCCTTAAACCCACGGACTATGATGTCCTTAACCTTGACCGTGATGTATTTAAACTAACATTGGACCGAAATGTCCATAAACTAACATTGGACCACCATGTCCCTAAACTGGTAATCGACCGCAATGTCCCTAAAGTAAACAATAGAGTCCAAATGCTCTTTTGTTGGATCTAAACGATCCCGTTAAGTTGATCTTAGTCTAAATTAGACTAACGTATCCTTAACATATGCTTAAGTTGATCTTAGTCTCAAATGAGACTGACGTATCCTTAAACCCAACCCCCAAACCTAAATCTAAGAAAGATACGGATTTGGACTAGTCCACGCTTTACGGGCGACAACATAACTTAGTCTCCGTATACAATCCACGGGCAACCAAACACGAAACAAACACCCACGACACGAAGTGACCATCTGGAGAAGGAGAAAGTGGTTACCGCGATGCGGTAGCGTAATTAACTGCAGGGGCCTGCGCCTGCAAGGAAGAGGATCCCCACAATCAAAAGCCCCTCAAGCGAGGGGGAATCTGACGAAGTCTGCTATATCGGCCGCATCCGTTTAAACCTTCGATACATGGTGCCATAAATCAACTTGGCATCTTCGGAGAGGTGGACGGATAGCACCAATTAGCATCTGCCTCGAAATTCAAGGCAAGACGTTCGCCGCGTCTCCGCCGCGTCTTTCGGAGGTTAACAGATTCTGGTACGCCCGGTGGGACCTTTTCCTCTTTCCACTCCACACTTCGTGTGTCGTGTTCGTGAACGAATCATGGCCTGCTAATGGTTCGAGATACTAAGATTTGGCATTTTGCTTGGTATAGAAAGCAAAGGATCAATGGCGTTCACCTGCTCGAAATGTTCCAACTGCAACTGCAACCCACGTTCCGCCTCATCTGGAGGCATAGTTTACAGGCCCCAAGCGGCTTCCCTGTTCACGATGCCGGTGGAACAGGTCACTCGAGCCACCACCGGATTGTTTTTCGGAACCATGCTTCCACCGATGAGCTTCTGCACCTCTATACCAACACCAGAAGCTCCTAAGAAGTCGGTCTTTTATCGGCTTGCTACTACCACGGCCCCTCTCGACGGGTCGTCCAATTCTAGCTCCTCGGTCTTCATGAGATTGGGCCAAAGTTCAGGTGGGCCCATGATGAATCCTGCACCTCAAGAAAAGGTTATTCCGAAGAGGATAGCCATCCCTACCCCCAAAGTCGTCAAGGCGGCTTCTCATGCCAAAGGGTCAGTCTTTACAAGACTGACTATTCCGGCTCCAACTCCGACCCTCGTTCCTGCTCAAAATTCTGTCTTTGACAGATTAAATAGTGCTACTCAATGGACATCGGTCTTCCTGAGGCTGACACCGGCAACGACTCACTAAAACAGGGGGCATGACGAAGTCACCCCTCAAGCTGAAACCATCCCAACAGCTCGACGCGCTCAACGTCGCCACTGGTGCTGAGTAAGGAAGGCCGAGGGTAACTCCCCCTCTGGGCTAACTCCACCAGCTCCAACGGTGGAAGTTAATGCTGCTGTTCCAACCGGGAACAGTTTTGAGCTGCTAAACAAGGTGCGTAGGAACTCTCCTACCGCCTTACTGAAAAGATCTCCCCTTCCGGTGGAGAATGTTACAGAAATGAAGCTGGACCAGTCTTCTCAACGGCTGTCCTCCAAAGTTTACAAAGTCTGGCGACAGGTCCAGGGGTTGGTGATCGATCAGGACTATCTCCACCGACAGAAGAAGCTGAAGGCTCAGAAGGAAGAGAACCGTCCTGTCAAAACACAAAGGACGACAACCACCTGGGTGCCCATCGCAACGGTCCCCTCAACATCAACCACTCAGAAAAGAAGGAGGCCAGAGAAAGCCCTTATAACTACGGCAGATCGCAAAGACGCCGAGACCAAACGCCCCAAGTCAGGGGGCATAACGGTCCATACTGTTTATATGGCATCCGGTAAAGAGGAAAGCCGCACTTCGACGAGCCACCGACCGCTCACCCGATCAATAATAAGGGCTTAGGAACAACAACAACAACAGAAGCTTCAAGAGATGCTGACTGCAATGGCTACACTCACCGGACCAAAAGAAAGCCCGGAGGCGTCATCGGAGCAGCGTCATGAACAAGAAACCGATGTTGACTTCCTTCGTAGAGTCCTCGAAAAGAAGGACAAAGAAGCCGCAGAACAAGCGGCTAATATAAAGCGAATGGCGCTTCTCTTCCAAGACATGGTCTGGATGATGTTACAGCCAGATCCTCCAGCCGAAGACCCTCCGATCATTATTGAAGACGACAAAGGGGAGATGTCGAATTCTCCTCCGGCTCTTTCAGCAGCTAAAGAGGAAACTATTTCCAAGGCCGCTCTGGATGACTATATTTCTCAACAAATACGAGCTCACCAGGCAAATGAAGCGGCTGTCCAAATCGTTAAAACTGGGCGACCATATCCAGGATGGTATGACCAGATAAAGTACCTGCCGGGATATACCATCCCTAAGTTTCATGTATATAAAGAGACGGGAAATCCGCATCAGCATGTCGCTCAGTTCAAGGCTCTATGTGGTAATACTGGAGGTGATGATAATCTGCTCCTTCGCCAGTTCGTCGGCAGCTTGTCAGAGACGGCATTCGAATGGTATTCTGAACTTCCAAACGACTTTGTCAAGACATTCGCGGAAATGGAGCTGCTGTTTACGCAGAGATTCACGAGCACTAATGAGCGTACCCCGATTACCACATTAATTAATGCCAGGGTAAAGCCAGGCGAAACTTGGGTACAATATGCGATACGGTGGCGCAACCTATGGTCGAAGTGCAACAGCGCATCGAAGAGGCACCGGCGGTGGGCATGTTCGTGGGCACCTTAGACCCTCATGCAACTATTTCACAGTTCATGATGTTCTTCAAACCGACCACATTCCAGGCTTTAATCGACAAGCTAGCCCAGATGGATCGGATGGGCCACAGACCGTCTCCTCCAAAGCTGGAGCCGCGGAATGAAAAGGGTAAAGGGAAGGCGACCTTCGTTGCAAATACTCAACAGCAGCCCAGTACTCCAAAACTAACGGATCAACTAGAAGAGAGACGACGCTATTATAATGAGAAAATGAAGTGTCCATACTCATTCCCATGGGACAAAACGAGGAGACTATTCGAGCTTATCAATCTGCCGAATCCAAAGCGACCATTGCAACGGTGAAGCGAATAAGCCCAATTATTGCCCTTACCGCCAAACGGTAAGCCATCCAATTGAAGATTGCTTCGTCTTTAAGGAATGGATCGAGGACCAGTACCAACAAGGCAAATTTGTGTTTTCTGAGAAGTGGAAGGTAAACCCACCATAACCGCACACTCCTAAGAAGACGGATACGTCGGGGGCAACGTGCTCTTTCGTTGAAAAAGCTCCATGGGAGGTCACTCTTTCGGCCAAAACCAAAAGAATGCTGAATGATCTCCAGACATACCTGGCGATCAGGTGAAAGAATCCGCTGGAACCCCAGATCATCGAAGGGATGCTGAAGCCGCGCCCAACTCTAAAAATCGGTAGTGATAGCCAAAGCATTCACACCCAGCCGTCAAAATCTTCAAAGAAGAAGAAAAAGAGATCCAAAAAGCCCGTGAAGCCTGGCGACAAGCGTACGGACCTACAAAAACAGATTGACGCGCTGGAAGAGTATAACCAGAAGGCGCGGACTCCGGTCACACTTCAAGAGTTTCTCAGCCAAATCCTTGAGGACGGAGATGAGGAGGAAGACTCATCGGATGAATCTGAATATTACGTAGCAAGTTGCCATATGATCTATCATTCATCGCTAGACAATGAAGAGGTTCCTTGCACAAAGAAACTGGGGGCAGGTCCTGAGCCAGAACTCCTGTGGCCATCATATGAAATAATTGATGCGTTCCTGAATGAAGCGCTACTTAAAAGCAAAGCTGCCCGGGAGCGTAAAATGGCCATATTTGAAAAAGCCAAACGCCGGCGACTGGATGAAAGGGTTGTAGCGCTCCCGTCAAGTCAAAGCACATTCGCCGGGAATAAAAACAGGCTCAAGATGAGGAAGAGCTTCGCCAAAACCATATCAATAGGAATGAAGCTACCACCCTCCGAAGGAAATACTCTTGGTGAAGCAGAAATGCACCCTAGGTACTGCTTATATCATCGAAAAATTGCACACCCCATCGAAGAGTGCGACGCTTTTAAAAGATGGTGGCAGGGAAATGTTGCTCACCGGCAACATTTCAAGCGGATGAAACGTAAGACTCGTCGGGAGCAAGGAAATACGACCGAGGAGCATAAAAGAACCACCGGCAGCTGTCGCATAGTCAACGTCTGGGGATCGCAAGTTCTCACCTTCGGGAGCGACTCCGGCGAAGAGATGGCTCTTGGCCCTCTCTTTAAAGAGTCCACTTTGGGAAAAGAGGAAGAACCGAAGACCTGTGAAAATATCCAGCTGCGCAATCGTACACTGCTCGAAAAGAACCTTGGGCCTTCGAACAGTGGGTCAAATAGAAAAGTTAAAGGGAAAGAAAAAGTCTCTGAAGATATCATCCTTGATGACCAAGCCGTCGAAAAGCTGACAGCCAAGGACCCGCCAAAGAAAAGTAAGGTGGACTACAACGTTCTGGCACACTTGAGGAAGATACCCTCGTAGCTCAGCATTCTCGACGCCCTTTTACTATCAAAAGAAGCAAGAGATTCATTGATCAAGGCGCTACAAGAGCCAGAGCGATTCCAAGCTTCCCTCGCCGAAGAAAAGATGAAGGACGAGCTGGAGGAAGTACACACAGCCGATATCACCTTCAGCGATGAAGACCTCCACCTTGGGACGTGCGAACACAACCGTCCCCTCTATGTCTCAGGATACTGTCACGATATCAAGATAGGCAAAATCCTGGTCGACAATGGGTCTTCCGTCAATCTCCTCAACGTGCGAGTGTTGAAAGAAATCTGCATGAGCATCCAGCATCTCGCTCGTGATAAAATCACTATCTCCGGTTTTGTCTCCCAGTCATTATGGACTCTCGGGTCTATGATACTGACGTTACGATTCGAGCTACTTGTCACGGATATTAAATTTCACGTCATTGATGCCAAGACATGCTATAACGCTTTGCTCGGCCGGCCTTGGTTACACAAGTACAACATCATCCCTTCTACACAACATCAGTGTATGAAATACTTTAAGAATGGTTTCGAGTATACCGTAGCAGGAGAGCTGAACCCATTCTCCGTGAACGAAGTCCGCAAGTATGAAGATGCAAAATACTTCTTGCCAGATTTCGAGGACACAGAGAGATGTCATAAACCGGAGAACAAAGCTATCACCACCATTCCGGTCTTCGGGAGTGATACTGAAGAAGAGGATGAGATAGTTTATTCAGGTCCACCCCAGTACAACAAGCCGGGACCGTCCGCTCCTATGTTGATCTTTGGCAGCGACTCAGAGGATGAGGTCCATGCTATATTCTCCACTCGGCCACCAATACAAGCATTCGCTGGTGATAATCAGAGTTTGCAAGTTACCATGGTTCCGCGGGAGCATTACAAAGATCTCGACGCACTTGAAGCTTATAGCGTGCAAGAACTCCAAACATTCTACGTCCCTCACAGGCGAAAGGGTGAAAAAGAAATCCTATTCTACCAATCCGCGGAAACCAAAGTGGAGAAAGAAATCTGGTACGGCGTGGATTCTGCACTTGACAAGCTCCAGCCCATCCGTTTGCCTAGATATTACACGAACGGACTAAAAAGGCTGTTAAGGCGCCAAGGCGTACCTCTTAAGCAAACCGCGCGACAAGCACGATTCTATAACAGGATCTGGAACGTTCCCGGAACTTAGCGCAAGTTGCCCAATGGGAGAATGGAAACGATCGGGCTTTGATATGTTTAGTCTAAGAAACAGGAGCAATCTCGTGGTTGCTACGTTATACATGACTTTGATGAAGAAGGAGATGCTCTGTGGGAAGATGCTAACCCTGAACCAGAAAGAACTCCCGCCGTGAAAATGCCCAGTCCGTCGTTCGAAGAACAAATGGACAAGCTTATAAGGGAAGCAGGTCAAAAGGTTCGAGACGACCATAATCGCGAAAATGGCCATCGACGAGAAAGTCAGGACGCAACGCCTTCTTCAACAGGCTGTGAAAGATGAAAATGCTCCGCCCTGTCAACCCGTTATACAAAAGGCCCGACGCAGAGGCAGAAACAAATCAAAGAGCGGGAAAGGAATTCGACAGCGACAAATCGGGACCAATAGGCCACGCGATCGGGAATCGAGCAATCCGGATTCGTCCCTTATAAAGAAGATAAGTCGAGCATACTCTTTTCCTCAGAACAAAACACGGAAGATACTTAATCTTTCCATAAAACATCAAATGATTACACTTCTGGAGTCTAAACACCCCGAGCAAGCTAACAAGGTCCCTCACCCAGACTATTGCTCTTATCACCGAGCGATAAGACATCCTCTCGAAGACTGCTTCACCTTCAAGAACTGAGTCGAAGAGCAATATCAGCTCGGCAAGTTCGCTCTATCCGACAATTGGAGGATAACTCCGCTGCAGAAGCACGAACCAAAAGCCGTGCATACAGTGAGAGTAAAACCAGATCAACATCGGTATTGGAAACGAGCTCGTACCTGTCACGTGATAACGCTGTCAGAAGAAGAGCCCGAGAATATGGATGACCTCCCCTGGTGCTTCGAAAACAATGATGGCGAGGTAATCTCAGAATTTCCACCGGCGCCAAAAGATCTGGAGGATGGGATACATACCACTGCAGATAACCTCAAGAAAATTGATTTGGGGGCGGCAAATGACCTACGACCGACATTCGTCAACGAGCTGCTATCTGAAGAAAGAGTGGCTGCACTAAAAGACGTGCTTATGCAGCATAAAGATTGCTTCACATGGAATTATTCCGAAATGCCAGGACTAGATCCAGAGATTGTTGTCCACAAATTGGCAATATCTCCGGACGCCAAGCCAATCAAACAAGCACCAAGAAGAATGCGGCTCGAGCTTGAGATGAGCATCAATGCCGAGGTCAAGAAGCTGATCGCTCTGGCTTCATCCAAGAGGTCCAGTATCCTGACTGGATCGCCAACATCGTCCTGGTGATGAAGAAAAATGGGACAGTGCGCATATGTGTGGACTTTCGGGATCTCAATAAAGCCTGCCCGAAAGACGACTTCCCAGTACCGGTCACTGAGCTAATGATAGACAATACGTCCACTCATGAAATCTTCTGTTTCATGGACGGCTCGTCAGGATATAATCAGATAAAGATGCATCCCGAGGACCAAAAGCTTACCGCTTTCCGGACCCCTCTGGGTATATTCTGCTATAAGGTGATGCCTTTCGGTCTAACGAACGCTAGTGCCCCCATCAGAGGACCATGACGAAGATCTTCGATGACCTTATACATGAAATCGTTGAATGCTATATCGACGACCTCGTGGTTAAAAGCAAATCATACGAGGAACATTTCGAGCATCTGAAAATCATATTTCAACGCCTTCGGCAATACAACTTGAAGATGAACCCTCTCAAATGCGCATTCGGAGTTTCCTCATGAAAATTCCTAGGGTTCATCGTCCGACACCGAGGCATCGAGATAGATCCGTCAAAGATCAGGGTGATCATGGAAATGCCTCCGCCAAGGACTCTCAAGCAATTACGGTCTCTCCAAGGAAAGCTCGCGTATATCCAGCAATTTATAGCCAATCTCTCAGGCAAGTGCCGTCCTTACATCCACCTGATGAAGAAAGGAACTCCGTTCGTCTAGGATCACAAATGCCAAAACGTGCTGGACGAAATCAAGCAATACCTGTAGAATCCGCCAGCACTGGCTGCTCCGGTCAAGGGAAAGCCTCTCATTCTGTATACAACAGCCCTTGAAGGTTCCTTAGGCGCATTATAGGCACAAGAGAACGACCAAGGGAAGGAGAGAGCCTTCTACTATTTGAGTCGAGTTCTACTGGGGGCAGAAAGCAATTACTCTCCCATCGAAAAACACTGCCTAGCATTAATCTTCGCGATAACAAAGCTCAGGCACTATGCATTGGCACATGAGGTCCGTCTCATATCGAAGGTGGATCCTCTCAAGTATTTGATGTCAAAGGCCATATTGACAGGGCGGCTCGCTAAATGGGCCCTGCTCTTGATGGAGTTCTCAATAACCTATCAGCCTCTTAAGGTAGTGAAAGGCCAGGCCATCGCCAACTTCCTCGCTGAGCATCCGATACCTGCCGATTCTTCCTTGAATTGCGAACTGCCAGACGAACATGCGTTTGACACAATCGACGGAAGCGGTACCCGGCGGTAACTCTATTTTGATGGAGCATCTTCCATGAAGAGGCGCAAACAAAGCATCCCCATAATCAAATCAGGGGTAGGTCTCATCTTTGTGACTCCACAAAGAGGGATAATGCGCTTTGCTTTCTCCTTAACGGAGCCGAGGACAAACAATGAAGCCGAATATGAAGCTTTGATAGCAGGTCTCGAGATCGCTATCGACATGGGAATTGAAAATCTTCACATATACGGAGACTCCCAACTGGTCGTTAGTCAAGTAAATGGCGACTATCAGACGTGCAAGCCTGAGCTAGTGAAATACGGCGAGAGAGTGCAACAACTACTGACTCAAATCCCTGCCTATGCCCTGGAAAGCATACCGCGTGCGGAAAATAGCAAGGCGGATGCATTAGCCAAGCTCGCTAAAGAACTGGCCGACGAGAACCTCGATGACGTGAGGATCGTTGTGCAAAGCCGTCGGGTCCTCTCACCGGCAGAAATATCTCCGGAATCATCCGAGGAAAAGGAAGCGATTGAGCAGACGGCCCTGCAAATAAAAGGCCAAGAAATGGTTGAGGATTGGAGAGAAGTCTTTATAGACTACTTCAAATCCCATCGAACGCCTGAAGATGCGTCCTCAAAACATCAGCTCATGAAGCGAGCCCTATCTTTTGCCTTCGTCAATGATACTCTGTACAAGAGGTCATTTGATTCTCTGTGGTTAAGATGCCTGGGACCTGAAGAGGCAAAGAGAGTCGTCCAAGAAACTCATGACGGACTCTGCGGTTCTCACCAAGCAGGGCCGAAGATGAAGTTGAAGATTAAACGGATGGGTTATTACCGGCCCACGATGATCCAGGACTGCCTCGAGTATGCGAAGCTATGCCACTCGTGCCAGATCCATGGGAATTTTATCCATCATCATCCGAATCCGCTACATCCGACAGTGGCCAGCTGGTCGTTCGAAATGTGGGGAACTGACATAATTGGCCCCATCGAACCAGCATCGTCCAAAGGACATCGATTCATTTTGGCAACAACTGATTACTTCTCCAAATAGACAGAAGCAGTACCGCTGAGGGAAGTGAAGACGGAGAATATCCTCCATTTCTTCAAGACACACGTCATTTATCGGTTTGGAACTCCGAGAAGGATCATCTCCGATAATGGGCCAGCCTACAGAAGCCACAAGATCAGCCGCTTCGCACAACAGCATAACATAGACTAGAGGTACTCCTCAGTCTATAATCCCCGAGCCAACGGACTAGCTGAGGCTTTCAACAAAACCTTGACGAAGATCATAAAAAAGACGGTGTCCCGAAATAAGAAAGACTGGCACGAGAGACTGCATGAAGCTCTCTGGGCATGCCGAACGACGTTGAAAACAGCCACGAACACAAACACCATACGCGTTGGTATTCGGTACAGAAGCGGTACTCCCCCTCGAGATAGAGCTACCCTATTTACGAGTGGCAGTTCATTATGAGCTAACGGACGAAGAGAATGCTCACCTTCGGCTTGAGGAACTCGATGACCTTGATGAAACCCGGCTCCTGGCGCAGGAAAATCTGGAAGCTTATAAAGCAAAGATGACGTGCTCATATGAAAGATTGACTAGGCCGAGGACATTCCGCCAAGGCGAACTCGTGCTAGTGGTCAAAAGACCCATGATCCCTAATCGTGCTAAACGAGGGAAATTCGAGCCGAACTATGAAGGACCGTACAACATAGACAAGTTCTACCATGGTGGAGCCTATCTACTCATGGACATGCATGGCGAAAGGCCCTTCAGACCAATAAATGGTCGCTTCTTAAAAAAATACTACGCCTGACGAGTCATGGCCTAGGTCAATGATAGATGACGACGACTATGTCCGCTCGCTATCTTCCTAAGCCTAAACTCTGTAAGTAGTACCAGCTTTCTTTACTGCGGACCGAAATGTCCTTAAACTAACAGCGGACCGAAACATCCTTAAACTAACGGCGGACCGAAACGTCCTTAAACTAACAGCGGACCGAAACGTCCTTAAATTAACAACGAACCACTATGTCTTAAAACTAGCCGTTGACTGAGATGTCGATAAACTACGGTGGATTGCAGCATCCCAAAGCTGATACAAAAAAAGGAAAAAAAAAAGAAAACGGTATGTCCATAAACAAAATGGGCATAGATGAAAACCTGAAAGGGCTCCGTGAGTGAAAACAGCAGGGTTACCGGCGAGTGTTTGTGAAAACTCGAAGGGGCGCAACCTCGTTAAAAGACACTTGCAGGGTCCTCTCGACCTTGTGAGGAGAAATCACCCGCGTGAGATCCTTACGACTCACAAGGGAGAAACACACTTAGGGATCCCCACGATCCCTAAGGAGAAACCACACTTACGAGATCCTTACGACTCAAAAGGAGAACACTCTTATGAGACCCTCACGGCTGATAAGATTTAAAAGTCTTTAGTTACAGAGACCTGAACCTGTCCTTAAGCAGCCCCGACAACCTCCAATACTGCCCTACAAGCGGTTCAACACTGACCCTTATATACAATCCACAGGCACGAATAAACATTTCCCTAACAAAGTCCCATCCGTGACTAGGGATATGTTCGCACGGTGAGTAACCCTTGTGAGTCCTCTTGATTTATAAGGAGAAAACACTCTTGTAAGATCCTTATGACTTATAAGAGAACATACACTTAGGAGTCCTCATGATTCCTAAGGAGAAAACGTGCCTACGAGATCCTCACGACTCGCAGGGAGAAATACCTTTATGAGACGCTTACGGCTCATGAAGTCAAAAGCCTTAGTCGACAAGATCCTAACCCAGTTCGCTAAGCCATCTTTGTTCGATATCGACAGAGGCAAATGATGATTCGATCCTGGCAATATCCCAGTTGTAGCAGTGCTGATGCCGAAATCGGTGTCTAATCCCAAGCTCGCGGCAAAAAGCTTGCGGGCCACACATGCATACGAAATAGCCGAAATGATAGGGCAACTTGCAACCAAATCAGCAAGTAAAAATGTATGCATGTAAAATATCCGAAATGATTGGGCAATTCGCAATAAAAAATAGCGAGTAAAAATAAAATAAATAGCCGAAATGATTGGGCACCACGAAGAATAGCCGAAATGATGGGGCAATCGCGACCTTTGCGATATAAAAGCTGAAATGATAGAGCATCGCGGAAAGAGATAAAATAAATAATATATAAAATGAAATTTATGCCCTACAGGTGATATCACATCAATCCCTGTATACAATCCAGGGGCGCAAACAAAGAAGGAATCACACTCCTCCCCCCAGGTTTCATCAGAAGAAGAAGCCAAATCTCAACGGTTCACAGATAGCCTGGAGATCATCTCGATATTCGTCTCATTATAACAGACACAACATCAAGTAAAGTGGAACAGCGGAAACTCCTATTTCCATGACTCGGCGGTGCACAGATGACCGAGAGTCAAACCCCGACTCCGTGAAATGTGGATAAAGTCAACCCTTCCTGGCTACATGGAACGCGGCTTATGTCAATCCTGACCCCGTGGGAAACGTCCAGAGCAGATCCTGGTCCTCACAGAGCACGGCAATGACCCCGTGTGCATCCAGAGCAAAATTCCTGGCTACATGGAACGCGGCTTATGTCAATCCTGACCCTGTGGGAAACTTCCAGAGCGGATCCTGGTCCTCATAGAGCACGGCAATGACCCCGTGTGAAGCATCCAGAGCGGATCTTAGTCCTCTCAGAGCATGGCAGTAAACCCGTGTGAAGCATCCAGAGTGGAGCCTAGTCCTCCCCGAACACGGCAGTGAACCCATGCGAAGCATCTAGAGCAAAATTCTTGGTTATGTAGAATGTGGATTATATCACTCCTGACCCCGTGTGAAGCATCCAGAGCGGATCCTGGTCCTCGCAGAGCACGGCAGTGAACCCGTGTGAAGCATCCAGAGAGGAGCCTAGTCCTCGCCGAACACGGCAGTGAACCCATGGGAAGCATCTAGAGCAAAATTCCTGGTTACGTGGAACGCGGCTTATGTTAATCCTGACCCCGTGGGAAACGTCCAGAGCGGATCCTGGTCCTTGCAGAGCACGGCAATGACCCCGTGTGAAGCATTAAGAGCGGAGCCTGGTCTTCACCGTACACGGCAATGACCCCGTGTGAAGCATCCAGAGCAAAATTCCTGGCTATGTGGAACGCGGCTTATGTCAATCTTGACCCCGTGGAAAACGTCCAGAGCGGAGCCTGGTCCTCGCCGAACACGGCAGTGAACCCGTGAGAAGCATCCAGAACAAAATTCCTGGTCACGTAGAATGCGGATAATGTCAATCCTGACCCCGTAGGAAACGTCCAGAGCGGATCCTGGTCCTCGCAGAGCACTGCAGTGAACCCGTATGAAGCATCTAGAGCGGATCCTAGTCCTCGCTGAACACGGCAGTGAACCCATGGGAAGCATCTATAGAAAAATTCCTGGTTACATGGAACGCGGCAATGACCCCGTGGGAAACGTCCAGAGCGGATCCTGGTCCTCGCAGAGCACGGCAGTGAACCCATGTGAAGCATCCAGAGCGGAGCCTAGTCCTCGCCGAACACGGCAGTGAACCCGTGGGAAGCATCTAGAGCAAAATTCCTGGTTACGTGGAACGCGAATTATGTCACTCCTGACCCTGTGGAAAATGTCTAGAGCGGATCCTGGTCCTCGTAGAGCACGGCAGTGAACCCGTGTGAAGCATCCAGAGCGGAGCCTGGTCCTCGCCGAACACGGCAGTGAACCCGTGAGAAGTATCCAGAGCAAAATTCCTGGCTACGTGGAACGCGGATTATGCCACTCCTAACCCCATGGGAAACGTCCAGAGCGGAGCCTGGTCCACGCAGAACACGGCAGTGAACCCGTGGGAAGCATCCAGAGCAACTCCTAACCCCGTGAAATGCGGATAAGGACAACTTCACCCATCACTTGCGGGTCCTCATGACTCGTAAGGGAGTAAATTCTCTTGTGAGATCCTTACAACTTTCAAGAGAAAACACACTTAGGAATCCTCACGATTCTTATGGAGAAATTACACCTACGGGATCCTCTCGACCGGTAAGGATAAAATTCTTTATGAGACCCTCACGGCTCATAAAGTTGAAAAGTCTTAGGTGACAGATCCTAACCCTGTTTTGTAAGCCATCACCACTCTACAAAGAGCCCAAGATTGATAACTATATACTATCTACAGACCACACTTGCTAAAATCACATGGCAACAACACAGCAAGGAGAAGAAAGCAACAGTATAACAAAAAATGTGTTTTTATTCATGAACTCAATTGAATACAAGATACATCATATAAAAGAATAAAAAATGGATACATATTATTCAAAGATTACAAGTGTATAATTGATACAAAGGCAGCTACTGAGAAGGAAGTGTTTTCAACAAGTCCGTAAGCTGCTCTCGCACTTCTTTCAGTGCCTTCTCATGATCAGCCGCCGCGGCCAGCTCCGCTTCGATTCGAGTCTTTTATTGCAAGCATGATGAAATCTTATCATCAATTTTCTGTTGGGCAGCTTCGCGACTCTGTGTAACCCGCTCGATAGAGTCGAGCTTCCGTCTCAATACAAGCCCGTCCGAGATACATTGCCGCAAGGTGTCAAAGACGATTCTCAGTTGTGCGGCCTTCGCTTCGACCTGGGCACGCAATTGGATAGACTCAGCGGAAGCCTCCTCGCATTCCTTCCATCTCAAGGTCGCTTCTTGTTCGAAATGGCGAAGGAACGGAACACTCTGCTCAACCCATGCGGCCCGCTGGGAGTTCAAAGCCTGAGTCTCAGGGGAAGGACGCATAAGCTCAAGCTCATGCAGACAGGCCTCAATCTTCCTGCAGTGATTAACCTAAGACTCGACGACGCCTTCATTATGGAAATTTACAATCATCGCCAGCATCGGATTGACCTCGGCAGCGAAATCTGCGGCAGATGTAGGAGCTTCCATGTTAAGCTCCTCGACGTATTCCCTCAGCATATGCAGACTCGTCACACACCCTTTGAGGATGGACGTCTGGAGAAAGGGCCTGCCGGCATCATAATGCTAGACTCGAAAGAGGCCAGGGTCGAAGCGACCGCAGCAAAACAAATCAAAATCAGATGACGGGTCAAGAAATATAAGAGATTCATGAACAATGGGATTTACTATACCAGCTGCAGAAGGTGGCAAAGCCGGGAGGACCAGTGGCGCAACTAATCTCTCATCTACTCCTTCAATTTGTAGTACTGAAATCAAGGCAAAGAAGAATCAGAAATGATTTCATTGTCGGTAAAAGAAAGAGCATTAATTGAAGGTTGTATTCACCAGCGCCACTGGATGAAGCAATCTCCGACGAGAAGGAGAAGTGGGGATGCAGCACCTGGTACAGGTGGTGAGAAAGGACTCCTGCAAAAACGCGATAACGCAACGTCGGTATATGAATTATACAGCCGAAAGATAAGACTGATGGGTTACAAATTCATACCTTCCAGCATCTGAGACGGTGCGAGAGAAGGTAGAGAGGTGGTCACCGTCAGGGCAGTAACTGATGGCATTGCCTCGGGTAGTGCAACCTCAGCACTCATCGCACCTGCATTAAAAACAAGATAAACCCTGTCAGGAAAGATTGCAGAATAAAAAGAAGGGTGGTAATCTAAAATCTACCTGATGAGTCTCCAGCCGGAGCCGTGATGAGGGCGTCACTTGATACAACAACGGCGTCTCCCTCCTCCATTGGGGTGGTCTCACCTCCTGTCGCCTTGTCCCCTGACTCCACGAGAGCCGTCGTCATGCTTGCGACACCGGGAGATGACAAAGAGCCGTAGGCGGGAAGAGCGATGATTGGGGCGGTCATCTCGGACCCAGCAATTGTACCCGTTTTGCTCGCCACCACCTCGGGCTCAGTAATTGTAACCGTCTCATCCACCGCCACTTTAGGCTCGGCCATGGTAGCCGTCTCGTCGGCCACTACCTCGAGCCCGACAATTGCGGCCACGTCGCCTACCATTGCCCCGGGTTCAGGAATAGCATCTACTTCCTCCACCGCTCCTTCAGGCTCAGTGGTCGCCGCCACTTCTTTACGAAGACTCGGCTCTGCAAAGATAAGATATATGAGAACTGATAATTCAAAATTTCACAACGGAAACTCAAGGCACATTACCTGGAGTTGATTTACCGTTTTATTCCTGAGCCGCATGTGCCGCCCGTCTGTAAGCAGTAGACAAGGCGACCGGAGATTCCTCTAAAGGAGTACCAGCAGGGGTAGCCACGCTCGAACCTGCTCCCGCAGCTAAAGCAGCATTACGCTCCCTTGCTGCGCGCCTCCGGCGCTTCCTTTCCTCCCAAGACGTCAAAACGGACCTTTTAGAAGCCTCCTTCAACAGAGCATCATCATCTGCACCCAGGGCTACCTGTGGAGCCGTCAAGGCTTCCGTCATCGGTCATTTGATTAAGGCCTTTTTTGGCAATACCGAAGAGGCCGGCACTTCGGTGGCTGGCCCGGGAAGAGTCTCCGCGTCACCTTGCGGGACCGGCATTGTGGTTCCTGTGATGAGATAAAGAAAGGGTTAGATCGTCCATAAAAAGGAGAATGAAGACTCAATGAGCCGAGACATACCAATGCCCAATGAAGCGCGATTCCTCTCCTCCTCCTCGAAGGTCCTGAGGGAAGCCGCCAGAACCTCTTCAGTAGTAAAGCCTGTTACAAAAGGAAGAATGTCAGTCAAGACACGATAATAAAAATAAAAATATAACGCAAAAACAAAGTGCGACTAATATTTACTTGATTGCACGAGAGCGGCTATTTCCGATTGGTGGCTCGTGAGTCGTGCAGAAGCGGCAATAGCGGCATCGAGATCAGTGTCATCTGGCGCTATCAAGAAACCCTCAATGGACCCATATTCACTTAGGCCTTCGGTAAGAGGAGACTGAGGCTCTAGGCCGAGTACGGCATCAAGGGAGAGGACCGACTTCTTCTTCTTCTATGCGCGAGCTCCGGTCGCAGCCAGCACCAGCTTGCGCTTCATGGGCACTTTGGGACGGCGAGTCGCGATATCCGAGCCTACGCCAGACTTGGGTGAAGCTACGTTTACCGTCCCCATGGGCGCACGGGGCACCAATGGCATGTCCACCGTCTCCACAGGAGCATGGGGCAATCCACGCGTGGTGCTTAGCACACGTGGAGGCTCAACTACAGCAACCCCTCTTAGCGGTGGGGGGACAGCGGTCCGTCGCTTCAAAGGGACGTTGCGATCGCTGGCAGGGGGTGCACTCTTGCGATCGAGCAGCAGTCGCCTCTCTTCTCTGATGACAGCGCCCATCGCATGTTCATACCAGGCCCCGTGTACGTTAAGGGCCCTCGGAATGAAACATGGCTCGCTAATAAAGAAGTCGGAGCCCGTATTTAAGCGTATAA
This sequence comes from Agapanthus africanus, assembly GCA_030015575.1. NCBI lineage: Eukaryota > Viridiplantae > Streptophyta > Magnoliopsida > Asparagales > Amaryllidaceae > Agapanthus > Agapanthus africanus. The sequence goes on from JASDDO010000178.1 coordinate 489,084, forward strand.
TGTGATGTAGTGCACTCCGTATTCCCTCTCTGGTGGAAGCAGGTTCTTCCAAGAACGCCTCCAGTGGAACCCCCTGGTTATAACTCAGCTGCTGGGCAAAATGATGGGGATTATATCTCATAAAAAGCGCTGCATCATTTTGCCTGAATACGAGAAAGCCCAGCCTAATGGAGTATAGGTGTAGAATCTCCCGGGCTTTCAACACGGAGGCCCCGTCCTTAAAGGAGTCACGCAATGCCAGCACCGTCTTGGAAGTTTCCTGGCCGATTGTCAGGACTTTGTCCGTGAAAGACATACCATCCATGACCGTGCGCGGATGAAGAGCCAATCCCCTAGCCTCCCGCTGAGACGGATTCACGATAGAAGCGTCGACCAGCTGCATAATTCTTGGGAATTTGCATTTCTCGAAAAACGGAGGCCTTTTATGAATACCAAATACCCCGAGCACGTGCATTTCCATCCACGAAGTAAAGTAGTGCATCGGGAAGTTGGCGGCATGCACCCCCGGTTCAGTTGTATCCGTTGCCACGCTAAGACCATGGTACAGGTGAGCTAACCCCGCAATCCCAATAGCCACTTGTATCCCGGCAACCATTCGATGCGCCGGGTAGAAGACGGACGGCCTCATATAGCGAGGGTGCATAGGAAGCGCGAACCAGCACAACCACAGCCCAAGAAACCCAAGGAAGAACGCCTCCTCGTCAATGCCCGGAGCGACAATTTCTGACAGAGGAATGATCGCGGCATCAAAGGGAAAAAGCCCTTTCTGATCATCTTCCAAGACCGGTCGACGGTCCAAGCCAAAGCCGAAGGGGTCATCGAGCTTGGTAAATTTTTCGCCTCGTTGCGATAGAATCTCCGGGCGAAGAAACCGGGCAATGAAGTTTGCGAAACTGACCCCCCGGCCTCCGGATTCCAAGAAGAGGCTCTCGTACATGTTCAGCACCTTTATTAGACTAGGAAACTGGTGCTGAATGGCATTCTCCAGCGTTAAGCCCATCACCACCGGCTTGGTGGCAAAAACGTATTCATCCGGAGGAAGCAGCTCCTCATAGTGCTCCCCCCTAACCGGCAGACCGGAAATCGCAGCAAATTCTTCTAAGGAGATGGAGACTTCTCTGTCCAATAGAAGAAAGGTATGGGTTGGGATGTTCCATTGCTCCAAGAACGCCTTAATCCACCATGTCGGAGGAGCATAATATTGGAACAATGAAGCGTAAACTGAAGGATATAGGCCGAGCTTTAGCAAGTGTGTTTTCTTCGCCGACAAAATGTACCTGGCCCACTGCAAATACCCGGCCGAATGTCGGGAAGTCAACCCGATGTTGTAAGGTTGTCCTCAAGGGCGTGACTCGCCCTGGCATATGCGCCACCCCAAAGTATCCAAAGCCGCCGGCAGCTGCATGGGTATGGCGGCAATCGAAGGTTGAAGAAGACCCTCCGAAGTCCAATTGACAACCTCCACGGCATAGTTCACCGGGGGTGCATCCGCATACGAAATCGATGAGATCGGATCCGACGGCGTCGCACAAGAGAAGCTTCGACGACCTCTGGTTATCTGGTCGTACCACCTACCCCACAAGTGAAGGTTTTTGTGTTCCGGGTCATAGTCTCTGATAAGCGCGAGAACCTCCCGGTCCACAGGTGCCTCACGGAATCCTCCCTCTGAACGGAAAAATGGGAAAGAAAGATCGGAAGACATGTCGCCTGTGAGAAAGAACAGAATTCAATTATCAGTACTATAATTTAATCTTAAAATTCTGACGCTCGACACTTTAAAATTTGTACCATACTGCAATGCAGTGGAAAGGGGACCAAAGATGGACCCACAAAATCCAGATGACAATGCATCAATTAATAAAACAGCCTCATCATTGGATGAGACTGTCAATTAATGAGGAAATCCTCAAGAAATATTCTCATTGAATGAGAAATCCGTCGGAAAAAGGAGAAAATCTCCCTTTGAGAGCAAAAGCTCTATAACAGAGTGAAACTTGTCAAACTCTGGTCATGAAGGAATAAAATTCCTTAAAGAACCTGGCTCTGTAATGATGATGGAAAATCCATCAAACATTAATTAAAATTAATTAATTTTTGTGAATTAAAAATTCTGGGATCTTCAAGATCCATGAAAAACTCTTAAGAGTTCTTCATCAAAGATCAAAAGATCCACATATATTATCAAAGAGCAGAGCTCTGATTCATGGGATAAGAAACCCCAAGGAAAGATCTGTTTAGATCTATGGGTTCATAAGAGCAAGGCTCTATTAATGAAACCCTAAAAGGGTTTTCTTTAGATCAAAGATCTATGAAGAGCAAGGCTCTGTTAATGGGTAAAAACCCTAATTTATTAAAGTTAAAAATTTTAATTTTACCTAAGAGTTCTGACTCTCGAAAGTTCTTAACAAAAGAGCAAGGCTCTGAGCAAAAATTCTCAAGAAGAAGATGATAATCATCTAAAGGACCAAAGGTCCTATTTATAGGCACTGAACTGCCTCTTCAACTTCTGAGTTGATCCAAGGGCTCAGATGTTGCCACCGCTGCACTCACGTGTGCACCACGTGAGCGCAACGGTGGGAGGGCATTTGTTTCCCCCAATCAGAGCAAAGCTCTATTTTGAATTTCAAAATTCAAAAATTGAAGCAACGCTTCAGATTCTGCGCGCTGCGTGCTGCTCACCACGTGTCAAACACAGATGCGCTGGCGCCAAGTGCGCTGCGCCCTAGGCAGCTGTCACACCCCGCTTCCAAAAATACGGAATACGGAAGCGACGAAGGCCAGCCGTGCTACCTACGGTAAGGAAAAATTCTTCCATAGTCACATAAGCCTGTCTAAATTAACCTGTCAAGGATAAAATCCAATACCAAAAGAAATAATACTGATAATCATGCTGCAATGAAACCATAAGAAATCCTAAAGTGGGTCCACTAGATAATTGATGCAATTAAAGATCCAAAATAAAAGATTCGGAAATAAAATAAGATCCAAAAGAGATACAAAAGTCCTAATGTCCTATAAGGGCGCAAATGCTAAAGGCTAAATAAAAAATGGTGAAAATAAACCCTACGGTTACCGATCTTCAGCAACGTCCTGGTAGCCGCTCTGATCCTGCTCGGCCTGAAAACCTGTCTCTAAACCTGAGATGGAAAAATCTCAGGGACGTCAGAACATCCCAGCAAGTACTCAACGTATAAAGTGTGTGTGTAGCATAATAACATGAATATATGAAAATAGTGAAGCCCAGTGCACAAGAAAATAGATATATAATTAAATAGATGCATTAACACTATGAAACATGTATGTAAGGGGTCAGGTCATAACCTAACTGGTCACTAAAAGATAAACTATCCTACCGTAAGCTCGAGTGTGTGCGTCAACCTCTGCAGGAGTATTCCTAGCCCAAGAATGGTGCCCCAGGGGCTAGGAAACACGGGCCCAACTGTGGAATGAACAAGAGACCGCTATAGCCCAGTACGAGCTGTAAACATGAGACCGATATAGCCCGGTAAGAGCTGTAAACATGAGACCGATATAGCCCGGTACGAGCTGTAAACATGAGACCGCTATAGCCCGATACGAGCTGCCGGCTTGGGGCTCCTGAGATCCTGTTGTACAACACACACTCAAACTACCCCAACACCCACATATTTATAGCTACTATGGTAATGACTAGAGAACTAATTAAGAATGCGGAAAAGATAAGAACTTGTGGTATGGTAATGGTATGGGAATAAAACTTGTAAACAGTATAGATTGTGTCATGTCATGTAATGTAGTTCAGCATCCTTATCAGCGATCTCGCCCAATAAGACTAGAGTAATGAATAGTCAAGACATGTCACATAAAGGTGGTGTACAAGCTGGTATGAGTCATAATTGTTATCTTTACCATTAACCTTAATATGGGTATATTAATCAAAATCTGACTAGAAACATATAAATGTGAGATAGGTTAACAACTTTCGAACTTTATTTGTAGTTAAAATAAATCTCATTTTAAAAACCACACTTGCTAATTATCTTACTTGCTGCATAAAAATTTGCGCACACACACACACACACACACACACATATATACGATATAACGAAAAATAGATACTTACACATTTCTCTTTTATTCTAACAGTGCAGGAAATATATATATATATATATATATATATATATATATATATATATATATATATATATATATATATATACATATAACCACAAAGGAAAGCCGATGTACATCGACCAAAAGTAAGAAAGAGTACTTGCCTGGAGGATAAGGATTACGGAAGAACGATGTACGAAGATGCGAGACACGAACTCAGCTAGGATTCACTTAGGATCAGAGTTATACGCTCATCCTAGATTGATTTTGCCAAAGCCAACAGTGTACCACATTTAACATATGATTATATATAACCAAACATGCACAATGAAATAAACATGTAATATTTTATTTAAATGGATATAAATACAGCGACATATCATGCAGTAAGAGAAACTTGCCTCGGAGACGGGAAAACGCGACAATGGAAGTGCAACTCCAAACCTGATGTTAGGGAACACGGTTAGAAACCTCGATGGACATAGGCTCGGCTCCGGCGATCTGGGCTTGCTGCGGCCGTAGTGACGTCGTCGTGGTCGAGGATGGTGATGTCGATGATGGGTTTTCCGGCAAGGCAGTAAGTTTTCTGGCGACGGCGGTGGGTGCGGGTTCTGCAGTGTCAGGTTCTGGTCGGGGTGTGCAGGGGTGAGAAGAGGTCAGGGTCGGGGGTTTTGTGCTGGGGAAAGGGGCTCTGGTGTTGGGTTGGCAAGAAGGGAGAGGAGAGGAAGGAAAGGTGAGGGTGATGACGAGGGTCACCGGCGGCGAAGGCGACGGCGAGGTGTGGGTTCGGGGCGGTTTGCTGGGGAGAGGCGAGGAGAGAGGGAGGAGAGGTAGTCAAGGAGGATCGGAGACGGCGGACGCGACGACGACGAGCGCGAAGCGAGGGCAGAGGCAACGACGAGGACAGGGGCTGCAGTTCGGGTGTACGGTGATGGGTAGCGGCGAGAGGAGTCATAGGGACGAGGGCGATGAGGAGAGAGAGAGGCGATTCGAGGAGGAGATGGACGAGAGGAGGTCGATGATGGAGGGATAGTGACGGCGAGGTGCAGGGACGAGATCAGGTTGATTGGTTTGGGGAAAATGGGTCGTCGGGGTATGGAGCTCGGGGAAAGAGAAAGGGAGAAGAGGAGTGGAGGTGACGAGGATGTTGAGGCGAGGGGGTCAGCGGCGACGGTGAGGCGACGGTGAAGCTAGGGTTTTCGTCGTGGTGGGTGTGCAGGGGATCGTCGGGGTTGGCTCGGGTGTTGGTGAGGATAGAAGAGATAGGAGGAAGGAGAGAAGGAGAAGAGGAAGGTAGTGGTGAGCGGGTGAGGCCGACGACGGCGAGACAAAGGCGACGACGAGGTACAGGAGAGGTCGATGGGTTGTAGTGGTGACGTGGGTTGCGGGGAGAGGAGAGTGGTGGTCGAGGAGATGAGCGGAGGCGAGGTCGAGGGTTAGGCGTAGGTTCGAGCGACGAGTCGAGGGCGGCGGAAAAAATTCTGAGAAGATGAGGGAGGTGAGAAGAACGAGAAAGAAAAGAGTATAGAGGATAGAGAGATGGCTGTGAGGTTGGGATATAAAGAATAGATTAGGTTTTAAAATAAATATATATAATATATTGCGGAGAGAGACATAGAGGGTGTTAGGATTGATAGGATTTAGAAAATATTTGAAAATATATTTAGTTATAAAATTTATATAAAACGTAAACAGTTTTCTAAATATTAAGAATATAATATTAAATATATTTAAGTTTTCTGGCTAATACAAACTTACTCCAAAATATGCCCGGGTTGGGTCTAAAACTATGGTTTCAAATTACGGATAATATACGTGTCAACAAAAACCAAAAATCGATGTCCGGATAACGAAAAAGCATACCCCTAAGAACGGATACACATAGCGATCCAAATGAGTCTGTTTCACTGAACGGGACGAGGACACAATGCACGGATGTTACCACAGGGTTAGGGGTATGATGTGGGCCATGCTAGATATTTTTAAAATATTTTACTTAATTATATTTGTATTATTAAAAAAATGCATATGCCAGATATAATGCAGGTAAACGGAACATATGCGAGCACGGATCCTCAAAACCAGCAGGGATAAAATGTGAACAAGAACCGAGACGAGTTTCAAGCATGCGGGTCGGGTCGGGTTGGATACTAAAAACAGATACCAAAACACTATCCGCACCCAAAACAAATAACACCAAGAAATAGCCACAGGAAAATAATGAAAGAGAATATGGTATAACTGAACTAGGGTGTTACAGCAGCGCACCCCCAATCAGAGAAAAGCTCTATTTCAAAATTCAAAATTTAAAAGTTGAAGTAACGCTTTAGATCCAGCGCTCTGCGCTGCGCGCCACGTGTCAAACACGGGTGCGCTAGCGCAGTTGCGCTGCGCGCCGCGTGTCGAACGCAGGTGCGCTCGCGCAAGGTGCGCCAGCGCTGGAATTAAAAATTCCCCCACCGTCAGATCAAAAGATCTACTAATAATAAATTATTAATTAATCAGAACTAAATTCTGTTATGGAAAGATTTTTCAATTTTATTGAAACAAGAAGAGTAACTTCTGTAAAACAGAAGCCTTAGGATCAAAGATCCAACGGTGGGAAATATTCCCAAATCAATCAGAGAAAGATCTCTTAAAACTGATTTAACAAATCATTTGGCCCTATATAAAGGACCCTAGACTTCAAGTCTAAAAAAGGATAGAAGATAGAAAAAAGAGAGAGAAAAAACCTCTGCAAAAAATAGCAAGCTCTTAGGAAAAAGAAGATTTTCCTTCATCTTCAAGGTAAAGAACCATGTTCTCGAACAACAGAGATGAAACCATCTCATAAAAAGAAGAACCATATTCTAAAAAGATCAGAGATCTAAAAAAAAAGACAAAGGTTTTTAATAAAAAAGAAAAGATCAAAGATCTAATCATAAAATAATAAAAAAAAAGTAAAATACTTCACTCACAGATCTTTTGATATATAAAGGCAGAGCCTTTTATAAAATCAAAAACTTTTGCCCTTGGATCCTAAGGCAAAGCCTCCTTTAAGAAGAACATAAACTTGTTCTTTGATTTTAAATTTGATTAGATGCGCTTTGCGCTATTAAAAAGTGCCTTGCACTCATGAACTGCACCTTTGCGCTCCTTGGATCGGCGCTCAGTGCCAAAACATGCCACGTGTCAACCATAGACACCCGTTGTGCTTTGCGCTCCTGAAACAGCGCACAGCGCTCATGGGCTGGCGCTCAGCGCCAAGCGCGCCACGTGTCACTCACTGGCGCACCAACAGACTAGCGCAAAGCGCTCATAAGTTAAAAGCGCAATGCGCTAATGAACTAGCGCTTAGCGCGACACGTGTCATCTTCGTTTGCACTACCTGACAGAAGCACAATGCGCCCTTTAGCTAGCGCAAAGCGCCTGGCGCGCCATGTGGCGCGTTGTCAGAACGCAATCTGTTCTGAAGAATGCTAAGCATTCAATACAAGACAAAAATGTCAGAGCCTAATGCTTAGCATTATTAAAAGGGCTAAGCCCAAATGAAGGCTTAATAGCCAGAACAAAAATAAAATGTTAAACATTTTTTTAATTGGACTTAGCCCAATTCTGGCCATAAGTCCTCAACTTAAATTGAACTGAGCATATATGCTCTTTCAACCAACTCACCCTGGTTCAAGGGTACATCTCTTTACTCCTCTAATATCTGTCGTTGTAATCCTTCAACTTCGTCAGAGAGGTGACGGGTCCCGACAACCACACAGAACATCGGACTGTGTGGTCCTTAAACCCATGGACTATGATGTCCTTAACCTCGACCGTGATGTCTTTAAACTAACAACGGACTGTGGGGTCCTTAAACCCATGGACTATGATGTCCTTAACCTCGACCGTGATGTCTTAAAACTAACAACGGACTGTGGGGTCCCTAAACCCATGGACTATGATGTCCTTAACCTCAACCGTGATGTCTTAAAACTAACAACGGACTTTGGGGTCCTTAAACCCACGGACTATGATGTCCTTAACCTCGACCGTGATGTATTTAAACTAACATTGGACCGAAATGTCCATAAACTAACATTGGACCACCATGTCCCTAAACTGGTAATCGACCGCAATGTCCCTAAACTAAACAATAGAGTCCAAATGTTCTTTTGTTGGATCTAAACGATCCCGTTAAGTTGATCTTAGTCTAAATTAGACTAACGTATCCTTAACATACGTTTAAGTTGATCTTAGTCTCAAATAAGAATAACGTATCCTTAAACCTAACCCCCAAACCCAAATCTAAGAAAGATACGGATTTGGACTAGTCCACGCCCTACGGGCGATAACATAACTTAGTCTTCGTATACAATCCACGGACAACCAAATACAAAACAAACACCCACGACACGAAGTGACCATCTGGAGAAGGAGAAAGTGGTTACCGCGATGCGGTAGCATAATTAACTGCAGGGGCTTGTGCCTGTAGGGAAGAGCATACCCACAATCAAAAAACCCTCAAGCGAGGGGGAATCTGACGAAGTCTGCTACATCGGCCGCATCCATTTAAACCTTCGATACATGGTGCCATAAATTAACTTGGCATCTTCGGAGAGGTGGACGGATAGCACCAATTAGCAACTGCCCCGAAATTCAAGGCAAGACGTTCGCCGCGTCTCCGCCGCGTCTTTCGGAGGGGAACAGTCCAGGCTTGCTTGTTGATCTTCTGATCGCTCAATACCTGGGTGGCTATTACGTTTAGCTGACAGTTTGCAGCTTGTGGGTGTTTGATATGATCATCGCCTACTGCCGGCGTATTGACGATTCTTCAGAGTCCTACATAGAGGTTTCCTGGCTCAGGGAAAACGGAGTAGGGGCACATATGTGATATGTGCGGGACCGAGAATCATACGATATGAGATACCGTATTCTATTCTCGTGATATCAGATATCGGCAGGGTATATGTGATATAGCCGGGTCATCGGATCAAGTGTTGATTCGATGAATTGGTACATGTTATATTAGTCGGTTATATGTAATATTGCCGGATTGTCGGATCAAGTGTTGATTCGATAATTTAATGTATAATTATATATGTGATATATTACATTACGTTAACTCATATAAGCTCCCTTTATTGATTCATTTTCTCACTGGATAATAAATTGATGTATATGCGATATAAGTTAATTATATTATTTTCTTTTGTTACAAAATATATTGTATATGCGATATATAATATTGTAACATGTTAGGGTTACAAATGCAACATGGTTTTTGGATTTAAACGTAGTTAGGGTTTGGATTAGGGTTATACTTTGGATGAAGCTTTCATGAAGCTTCATGAAGCTTTGACTTTTGTCATCTATCTTTAATATTTTGTATAGATATTCTTTAACCCAACCCAAACCCTTAACCTATGGTTTATTCTCTACAAGGGTTAAGCCTTTCATTCTTAACCCATGGTTGCATTTGTAACCCAAACAATAATTCATTATTCATCACAAAAGGTTTAGCTTCTTCTTCTTGTTGTTCTTGAAAGAAAAGCTTCACTAGCTTTTTCATTTGTGATGATAAATGGTGAGAAATTGAAAACAAAAAAGAAAAATTCCTACTTCATCATCCTCATCTATTCTAGCCACTTAGATTAGGGTGTTCACTTCTCTAATTACTTCATTAGTGAAGTGTAAGCTTGAGTTAGAGATTCTTCAAGGTAGATCATCTTAGATCAAGAAGACTTCAAGCAAGATACATCATTCACCTCTTGGAGCCTCACGAGAGTCAGAGTTCTTGATGATCGCAGTGAAGGGACCTCAACACGGATCTTATGAAGCGAAGGAACGGACTACAAAGGTTGTAATCCTAATCTCTTTAGTTCTTTGTATGTGATACAAACTTGTTACCCTAGAATTTCTAGAAAAGATTCATGGTTTGCTTGCTTTGCACCTTTCTAAATTTTAAAGTGACATGAGTGATGCTACTAAATGCTAGACTAGGTGCAAGGGAAGCCTAACAGTGGTATCAAAGCCAAGCTAGAATTTTAGACACGGTGTTAAAACAATTATGAAAACGAAATCGACTCCGAAATACGGTATTATGAAACCCCCATTTTGCTCTCTGTAAACTTTCAAAAAAGTCCTTTAAAATTTTTTCAAACAGGTGCAGAATGATATTTGGGACATTCTAAGAACATGGGAGAAATACGGAGGGAGGGGCTCAGATTTTGGCCGAGCCCCAGGCCTAAAATTCCGGCCAGGCCGGCCCCATAGGCTCCTCTGCCCTCCGTATTCCCCCTGTGCTCTCATGTCTCCATTTTAGGTTTCCTAGTATTGTTTATTTAGCCCAATTTTTATGTGATGATTAGTTTGACTTGGGGCTAATTCGTAATGCTTCGTTGTCATATAGTTAAATACTGTATTGGTAACCTTGACTATTTTTAGCAGTTCGATTGAACTTCGCACACCACATTTTGTACCCCGCTGAAATTTCCAAGTGTTGTAATTTTCCGAAGTTGATTATATTCGTAAAATCGTGCAAGTACCCCTATGGACCCCCTACAATACTATACTAAGCTTAACTCGATTCTATGCCCACAGAACCACGAATGAACCCTAGGGTTTGCCGAAGTTCCGTGGTTTCATAGGTGAGGCATTGGTTAACTCCTTCTACGGCTGGTCTATAGACACCGTGGCACGGTTTTTTGAGTGTTTTGACTTTGCTTAAGTGTTGAGATCACGGGGGTAATTTGTGAGTGTATGTTGATTCGATTGAAACGTTAAACATCGTCTTAATATTATGTGATTGTGATACAATATGTGGAATTCATATAGTTAGGCATGAAATCCGTAATA